>CM029358.1:37077510-37204224 GCA_017140985.1 Hormaphis cornu | reverse complement strand
AGTCTCAAGACAACGAAATCACGTGAAATGCCAACAGATTTATCGACTCGTCTCACCGATTTCCATAAAAAAGTTAAAATATTCGAATCGACTACCGACAAAAAAAACTACGGGACATTGCCCGCAAGGCACATCTATGGTCGAAAGTCGGGAGGGCTAAACGAATCTTAGGACGCGATACCGGATTTTGCTGAGCATATTTATATAGATCTGGGGAGACTATGGGTAACTCGTATTATACAGAATTGTATCATGTATTTATAGATTATCATAGAATCGACTATCTATTATTTTCATGCGAATTATCTTCAATAATTTTACCCATAACAATAAACTAGGTTTTTTTTTGTTTTTTCTGAATTTTTTTCGCTTGACGAGATACTTTGGAACGTTATTTTAATTGCCGTTTTATTCGATCGTTGTAAAACATACATTTTATGTTTTCGTTTTTTTTTATGTTTACTCGCATGCCTGACACTGGACAACGAAATAAGATACGCGAGAAATACCGTCAAACAAATAATGAACTTCACCGCGACAATAAACAAACTAGATATTATTATTGTTGTTGTTAAGATAATAATACTCTGTGCTTATGTTATGCCGTTGCAATAACAAAAATTTAACAGCGCGCCGTACATTTTTTGTTTACTATTTTATGGAACAGTAAAATGAAAATGTAAAATACACTGACAGCGAGAGCATAATAAAACATTATTATTAAATGGACGAGATAAAAATACCTATACAATAAAAGGTAAATCGTAGAACTTAATGGTTTTTTTTTTATCTCATTATTACGGCGCTTGTGTCGGCTGTTGTTGTAAATTATTCGTAAAAAAAATTAATAGTTTTTTAATTATTTTTTTATATAACGTTACGGTTAATACGTCAACTTCGAAAATGATCTCATAGAACTTATTTAACCTCACATTTTTTAAATTTGTATTGATTTCATTCCGATAATAAAACAACATTAGTTCACGATTTTCAAATTTACAAAAAAGTATACGTAAACAAAATACAAACCAGTAATAATTTATGTGTGGTTTGTAGTCAAATTTAACGTTTTCTGTCCACTGTTTCGCATTTTATTGAAAAATATTTTTAATTTTTTTTATAACCGATTCTATAATATTTAGCCAATTGCATAGACAGTAAGAAATGTTATGTCAAACAGTACTACTTATGTAAATTTTACCGGTATGGTAAATTTACGAATTTTTTTTGATCGTATTTTCAACGCAGTAAATTTATGTTATCACTTTAAAAATCGAGTGACCCTTCTTTTTCATTGTTTAATACGTGCAAAAACTCAGGTAAAAAATTAAGTAGGTTAAATGTGTTGAAATTATACGGTGATAGAAATGTTTAAATAAACATGATTGATTCATCAATATATTTACTCGTATTCAATTAAGCATCTCCAAGTTCAGAGAAAAACTATAGATGTAAATTTTGTTAAAAAAATTATTTTGATAAAAACAAAAAAATTTGAACAATACTGTTACGTTTTTATAAACTTTATGGTTACTCACAGCTGTTATATTATGTTGCAGAGAAAAATAAATTCAAAACACTTGTAACGGTATTTAATATTCTTAAATTTTAAGTCGGAAAATGATGTAGGTATAGTCGATTCATATTAGTATAACAAGTACGCTAACTAAATGGAACGTAGTTATTTTAATAACTATACAGGTAAACGAATTTTGATAAATTATTATAATTTGTAAGGGAAAATATAAAAATTAACAATGGTGTTTTGTTGAGATTATCTAAGGGAGTCAACTACGGTCATCTGAAAACAAAAATCGATTTGTAAAAAACAATAAAAAGTTTTAATATTCTGGTGTGTTTTTTTCTAGAAACAAATTATAACCATCAGTTTTCACTATAAACCGGTATACCACTTTTAATTGACTGTACATTTTATGTGCCGTATAAAACGCAACGATTTTGCAAAAAACTTTCAAGATTTTATGTAATTATTATTTTTTATCTCGACAATGTTAAAATTTTAGTCTTAAACACGTAATCAATATATATATATGTGCTTTTTGTTAATTTGTTGTTTTTATGATTATCTGCAGTAAAATGTATACTTTAATGGTTGTCAAAACGAATATTATATTACTATAAGTTTAGTTTTACAATACGTAACAGTTTCATATAAAAATAAAAACTATTTGCTGATTTTCTTATAATTCATATAGCTTGGTTTTTTCAGGTCGCCTATATTATAATGTTTAAACTTTCATTTTCGGTCTATTCGAATAATGCGGTAACAGACATTGGCGTATACGTAGTTGTTTTAATGTCTTCTGCCGTTTGTCATGACAATAATGTTTCAAATTTTCAGTACATTTTTTGATATTTTACGCGCACGGGTTATCATCTTGTCGTCTCTATTTTAAATACTCAATACTAGTTTTATTAGTTATATAGATAGGTTACAACTAGAAAATTGTACGTGATTATAAACAATAGTTTTGAAACGCTTGTCAAACCATTCGATTTCCAAAGTTTAGGCAGGTGTAGAGCGTTATAAAATAACGAAAAATAAAAAATCAGATTGTATAGAATATACTCACCTGTTTAGGCGTATAAAATCGGTTTTCAAAAAGGAATTTCAATAATAATTCAAGAACAAACCATATCGTTTTTAACAACTGAAACTAGCTTGGTGAAAAATACAAACAAAATAATATGCAAGTCTATGTACGTACTTGGACGCCAAATGAAGAGCATTGAAGCCTTCCACATCTTTTTCAGTGGGCTTACATCCCGAGTATCTGGTCAGCCATTCTACGCACGCGACGTGCCCGTTTATGGCCGCTTCGTGCAGAGCCGTGTATCCCACACACGATCTTTTGTTCAAATTCCTTATACCGTGGATTTTCAAGAACCTGTAATCGAAAAATAACATAAATACCGTACCCGTATCGAAATGTAAGTATAAATTTTTTTTTTATTTGACTGTCGGAAAAATCATCGATTAATAAACGGACGAATAGTCACTATAAGTATTTATCCTATTTACAAGCTGGATACTCAAGCTATCTATTAGTGATTACAAATCGCCCGCAATTATTCCAACTTTATGCTGAAACAAAGATCGATTATTGGACAAAACGTCATGATAAGAACAATCACGCAAGAGCTGTATGTATGAACGCCACACGTACCTCCGTTAAGAAATCGTGAAAGTGTCCCGTTTATCCCGTCAATGTACAATAAATCATTGTTTCATAATTATTTCCATGAAAACATTTCGGGCGTATAGGCACTAAAATTTAAGATTCAACTGGAATCCATCGTTAAACAGGTGTTTATTAGTTTTTATAAAAAACAAAACTTTATTTTTCGTGTTTTTTTACTCAATTATTTACAAAGGTAACATTTAATTTAGACAATACATTTGTCGCAAAATTATAGGTACACCTGTGCGATCTTTCGGTAAAAGGTACAGATAATTGTGGTTTAAACGCATTATTTCTGGAAGCAACGATAAATCTTTCGAAAATACGATTCTGAGCGGGCTCAGTTGTCTAGTATGCGTCGTGGTAAAAACAAATTTAACAATAAATACTCTTGTCAAATCTGTATCATTCCTATTTTGGTATTGTGTGAGGTCCGATCTTCATTTTGGACGTTATGATCAAAAAAATCCAAATCGATGTGGAAGAAACACGTTTGATTATTTGTTCCCCCCGTAAGAAATACACGGCCGCCCGGAATGACGAGTTTTACGACAAAATAACAACGTAAAATCGGCTATAAACCAAAACTGTGTGGACCAATTTTCTAAATTTTTTAATCACACGTGTAAAACTATCTTGTTTACATTGAATTAGAGTTTCGAGACTTAAACGTAATGACTGGAGGTTTTATGGAACAATAACTGCGTAAAATTTAAAAATTCAAAAATTTCAAAGTTCCATAACTCCCTTAAGAATGATCGTTTGAAAACCAAGCTGTAAACTCGTTAAACCCTTTTTAATGGACGCGTATAAATTTTGAACGCTTTTGGTAATTCGACCGTTTTTTCCTCAGAACTTAAAAAATAATCAAAATTTCAATAAAAACGTTTCAAGTACCGTCTCGGATCGATCATCTGTCTTTATCGTACGTTAAAATCGGAGCATTTTTTTCTGCTAGAAAAAGTGATCAGAAAAATCGAAAAAAAAAAAAATCTAAATCGACGTGTAAAAAACACGTGCCCCGTAGTTATTTGTGCCTCCCGTAAGAAATACACGGCCACCTTAAATTACGGAATTATTTCAAAGTACCACGACTCGCCGAAAAATGATCGACTGAAATTTCGGCGGAACGCTCATAAGACCCTACTAAACGTATGGATTTCAAGTCGATCGGGGAACGATTTGCCCAGTTTTTTTCAGTTTTCCACAGAACTTCGAACACAATCGGAATTTCAAAAAACGCTGCAAACAAAGCGCCAAATCGGATCTCATCACCTTCGAGGCGTCGTGCAGTTTTTCGACAGAAACTGGTGCAGTTTTACCATAAGAACTACTTTTGATCACCGGAAAAACAAAAGACATCGTCGTAAGACCAATTCTTCGCTGACGGATCTGAAAAGCGATCATACATCACCTCAAGACGGACAGCTGGCCGGCCCTCGCCGCGCGGTGCGATCCGGTGGCGCCCCGCGAGTCTTTCGCCCGCCGCAGCCGGTCGGGGTCGCAGCCGGCCATGAAGCACAGAAAGTTGAAGTCGGCCACGCGGCACGCGCGCAACACTTCCGCGTCCAGCTGTCCGGTGCTGATGGACAGCACTTGGCCGCCGTTGCACACGAACGGCGTGCCGGACATGACTGGCGAGAACTGCGCGGCGCGGCAAAAAATAAACACGAAATAAATGAAAAAAATTGTTGTTGTTTATTTACGACATCCACACCGCCGCTGTCGGACTGCGAACAGAGAGAGAGAGTGAGAGTGAGAAATGTCGAGGAGACGTTGTTACGAACGACGACGTTTCGAAACGTTTTCGTAACTACGGCTCGACTATGTATATACTTTTACGGTCCGCGGCATTTCGGACGCGCTCGCCGATTTCCATCGAAACGTTGTCTTCTAGATGAAAACAGCAAGCTTCTTTTCACAGATTACCGTTAAACGCGTGTATAATAATAAGCGAAAAAAAAAATCCCCACACATCGTACCGCAACAACACGTAAACCGTAACGCGCGTAACAGTCGTGCATCGGCGTGTTACGTGTTACGTAGTCGCTTCGGGCGCGCGGAGAAGAAGAAGAAGCGCTTCGCCAAGATCTACCGCGAACTCGCGGGTCAAAGTGGACGAAAAAATGCCAAACAGCGAAGCTTTACGAAGTATGTTTTAAAACAAAAATACTTTGCGGCAAAAAAATGTATTATTCAAACAAAAAAATTACGCGTTACAAAAAAAAATCGCTAAAATTCATACGCGCTCCTCGCGTTTTACATTTAAGGCCGTGTTATATAGATGACGCTGATACGGACTATATAGTAGCACCATGTTATTCTGACCGCGCGAGTTACCCGACACATCACGTACGATAAACCGCTGTTTATAAAAAAAAAAAAAACTTGATACTAAAATAGAAAAAAAAAAAACAATTCGAAACTCTTAAAAATGTTTATTATTCATGATGGTGTCGGTTTTATATTCGTATTGTTATTGAAGTCGCGCTGTGTTACGCGAAAATCGGTGCGCGAAGTATGTCCTCGTTTTGCGGTACACACAGTGCGGGGCGCGTATTGCATTGATTGTACTACCCTCAATATTTGTTGATTGCACCTATGATCTGATGATGATGGGACCGTCAATGATGCTTTATCTGAAGCTATTTTAACTTCTGACATTTTCAAACACTATCGAGACGGATTAAACGAAACAGTGTGTGTGTGTGTGTGTGAAATCGGAACGGTTTTCACTAATTTTCAACTCTTTTTTTGATATTTTCAGATTCGCAAATTATTAGTTTTTTTTTATAAGACCGTCAAATTTCATTCTCTAAGCACAGTACGAAACGCGTACTGCGGTAAAACGTTTTCGGGAATTCGTTTACACAACTTTGGCTGAAGTTTTCATGTATTATACCGTTTTGATTTATTTTTGTCATTATGACGTGTCTCAGGATAATTATTATTTTAGCGTAAATTTTCCATACGTTTCATGTTAAACTCGCGTGAAATTATCGTATAGATCTGTGAATAATATAAGAAGTGCTCCGATTTTTAAAGTCTGCAGTACCTCTAATGAATGGAACTCTGATGGCGCTCTGAGTTCTTGTAGTAAACCTGCACGAATTTTAACGGACGATACCTTAAAAGAAAGATAATGGATCCGAGATGGTACTTTATTTGTTGCTTTTTTTTTGAAATTTTGATTATTTTCAAAGTTCTGAGAAAAACAAAAAACGGCCCAATTTTTCGAGTTGCTCCGATCGAAATTCATACACGTCGTTTAGTAGGATCTTGTGAGTGTTCCGCCGAAATTTCAGACGATCATTTTTCGGGGAGTTGTGGTACTTTGAAATAATTTCGTAATTTTGGGCGGCCGTGTATTTCTTACGGGGGTGGAACAAATAATTAACGTGTTTTTTCACACATCGATTTGGATTTTTCTGATCGTCCAAAATAAAGATCGGACCTCACACAATACCAAAACAGGAAAGATACATATAAAAGTTTTTCACGTTAAATTTGTTTTTACCACGACGCATACTAGACAACTGAGCTCGCTCGTGTTTCAAAAATTAAATAACGCGTTTAAAGCACAAAAACTGAGCTTTGTGGCCCGCCCAAAGCGTAGTCGCTAGTAGCCCGTCAAACTACCCACGCGAACCAGACTGATCCCGGATTTTTTTTTACCTGGTTCGGTCGGCCTGCTCGTCCGGCTGCAGTGGCGGCGGAACCACGGATCTGCAAGACGAGTCTTCGCACACGTTCTCCAAACTGAACTCGCCGCTGGACACGCCACTGTCGGACAGATCATCGTCGTCGTCGGACGACGGCGCGGGTCGCCGGCGCGGGTCTTTGCCGTCCGCCGCGGGCTCGGGCCGTTTCCGGCCGAACAGCGACAGATTCCACAAGCACATTTCACGTCGCCCGGCTCGACGATGCTCGGCGCGAGCAGTTTACCGTTTTTTTTTCACCCGGCAGTTATCGCGCACGCACCGCTCGAAACCGTTTTTTATCCGTTTCGAACATCGACCCGTGTTCCGGGGGGAAAAATAAGAATATCAAACACGTAAATATTTTGTCGGACCGGATTCGAGGATCGGGTCCAGGCGGACCGACCGAGCGCTGCGAACGGACTAAGACGAAACGCTATAACGCGGCGAGTTTGTTCCGAAGATTTTTCACGGTGTTCCTATAGATTCCCCCCCGTCGACGACGGCGCGTGATGTTGTGCCACATGATTTCGGCAGCGTCGATTAGATTAGTTTTCGATTCTCGCGATGGACCGCGACCAATCGTTCTGCGTATTATTATTATTATTATACCGGGCCGCGATGAAAAGTTACACGCACTTGGGAGCTACTCTTGTATTCTTTTACAGTGTGTCCGCGAACGGACGCAACGATTTTCGAACGCAACGAACTCGTATATTCGTGCGGAGGATTTTTAAGAACAGATTAGAAAAAGCGTAAGTGAGATATTAATACTATACTAGGCTTACTTGAAAGATATTTTCAATTCGTCGTGACATCAAGCACTATTGATCTGACCGTCCGTTTTCCGGTTAAAACCCTCTGTCGCCGCCAAAAAGTGTAATCGCCCCGTTATCATGGACGCAATTTTGATTTCGTTATCTCGAGTTAAAGTGCTGAAATGTACGTAGTCGAAAACGTACAATGTGTGTTGAAAAAAATAAATAGATTACGCGAAAGAAACATCAAACGTTTCTTTAGATAAAACAAACGAACAATCGTATCGGTCGCGTTGATAGCAGGCAAAATGTTTTCTCAACATTTCTGACGAAATAGTTGATACTTTGGGCTCAAAACTCTCATAACTCGACGTCCAGCGACTGAGGAAGCTTTTTAAATTGAGCTGCGCATGACGGTCAGCTGTTGATTCGCGCTCAATGCGGTTGTCGTCATTGTACGATAGTAGTTGATACACGTATTACGCAGTGAAAAGTGTAACATTTTTGTGATTTCGGGTGTGTTAAATTCAGTGTGAACAGAAGTGCTCGAGCATTTCACACATCGGTACTTTGTCGTGACCGTTTATAATGTTATCGTGTAAAACACAATGTTTTTTTATATTACACGTATTATTTCTCTGTGATTTACAACCGTTTGAGGGGAGAAAAAAAATGAGCGCCATCTCATTTCGGACATCCTGTACGGTACGATATAGACGTGTCCTACGTTCGTACGACTGCAGATAAACGCATCACAGCAACAGTGTGATACGTCGCCGCGTTCGTCGGACGTGTCTTCTTTAAAGCCGACGACAGTTATTATTCATACACGACGGTTTATGTAACCCGCACACGTAGCTACGAATCCTTCAAATCGTCGTCCAGTGTTTTTTATTTTCTTCGATTTTTTTTTCGTGCACAACATCTGCCGCGGGCTTACGATGCCGTAACAATAGCCGGTTTCTGGGGAACGCAGTACAGGAACAATAACGAAATCATCATTTCATTATTCAATACCGCGGTAGAAGATCGACAGCAATAGTGGAATATATATCTTTTGAACTCGTTGCTCCGAGGTGAATTTTCGTACCGTTTCGGAACCAAAAGCTCGTTCCCTCAAAATGAACCGAACGTAAAAAGATTTTGTTCCTTTAACCTCTATTTTCGTAGTTCGTTGCGGGGAGTCGTCGATTTTCAATACTTCAGTTAAAAATATATCATATTAGGATTTTTCGAATGAGGTAAACGTAAAAAAAAAAAAAAATCGACTCCCGCAATAACCCAGAGAAGAATCGAAATCTTTTTTCAGAATTACATTCGGTTCGCTTCAAGTGAACGAATTCGACTCTAGCTTTTAGGTCTCGGGAACACGAAAATATTTAATTCTTTTAAAACAGTGGCGTGTGCGTCGTGCGGGACACCTTCCCATCGCGCTCGTTCATTCACTACTCGCGCAAAGACTACGAACACTACGTAATGGAAACTATCAAAATGTTGCTTATATTAAACAATTTCGACCGTTTTTGAGCATAATATAAGAATTCGAATAGGTATTTCTATTTATTTTATAAACTTTTGACTCGCTGTGCTTGCTCAGAACAGTTTTCTTTGTAAGCAACAATATTTATCATTGCTTTTAAACGTAATAAATCATATTATACCTTTTAATAAAATAGTGTGACGCACACTCAAAAAAAAAATTACCTACTCACTTGATACATTTTACTTTTTAATTTTTTGCGTGTTTTTAGTTTTCTCGACAGAAATTCGCCTCCGTTTTGTTTCACATACGCATAACGAATGTAAACAATGAATTTTTTTACGATAATATTGATTGTCTATTTATGTATCTAATAGACGCACGAATAGTTCATACGTAATTGAAACGTAAAATTGCGAATTAGAGCATAAGAAAATTCGCATTCTTTTTTATTTATTTTTTTATGTTGATACAATCGTCACCATCCACCAGTATAATACACTGGTTATAGACTAGTTTAACTCAAAATACGAAGTCAATATACCATTGATAAGTTAGGATATAAAATTGTCTTACTAAATCGAAAATAACGTAAAAAGAAAAAAAAAAAAACATTCAATGTCGTGATTGTTTAACGTGTTTGAGAGTGACAAGATACTTTCTTTTTCCTCGCTGCTCGTCTTGTACGTGATATTTATAACAAGATGAAAATTATTTTCCATTTAATAGTTTGTATAGCCTTGACGTACCTAGCACACGTATCAATATTGTTATATAACTTTAATTTGCTGCAGTAGAAATCAAATCACGACACTTGGATTCGAAGACAATTTTTAAACATTTCTTGATTACCGTAGATGGGTGAACCGAGTATAAGCAGACACATAAAGAGACATAAATATTATACGAATCGGAGTAAGGAAGGCCATACTTCTAAAATTTGTCAACAATAAACCAGATAAAAGAAACGTAGGTATTTTATTAAAACGCGAACATTTTTGAAAAATTGGTGTGTTTTAAAACGTAAATGTCGAATTTTTCAAAAAAACAAATGACGTTCACTAAAGAAATTGGGATAGAGTGTCAATAAAAATGGGTACAAATAAGAAACTGAGTAAATTTTATTTTCTTAGATGGATAAGAGCTTCGAGCAACGGTCCCTTTTAGGATCAAAACCCATCAAACGAGTTACTCCAGTACGAAAAGATCAGAGCACTCTTTCTACCGGGAAAAATTTTAAACAGAAAAACAAAAACATCACTATAAAAACTAAAGATAATTCGTCGGATAATTTTTAGCTGCTAGTTTAATAACATAAGATTTTACCAACTCTAAACGTGGGCAGTGATACTATTCTGAGTCATATTGATTAGAACGCTGTTTAAATATTAAACTACAATTGACCGAAAGAGTGCGTTCAACCGGAAACTACGGAAAAAGAAACGACTATTGTGTTATCTAGTTTAGTAAATGGTCAACCATCACAACAACTAAGACTGTGGTCGGACTTGTGGCGCGAAAAAATAAAAGTGTAACAATCAGAGTTGTCGTGTGTTTTCAGAGACCTCGGTGTTATCCTTGAAGTGTTTGGATGTTCTGAAACAACGATAAATCATTTTAAAGAACACGCGGTATTAAGTGAACGATCAACAGTAATACAGGAATGCACATTTTCGACCAAATTATAGAAATAATTAGAAACGTTGATTTTTTGACACCGAGCCATTATTGTCAGTTAAAATAATGATAATTTTCAGTATGTGACAGTATTCTTTTCTATCGTAATTAATTTTTGGAAAATCATGTTTATATATATATGTAGGTACTTTGAAGTTGCAACTGCGTGTAACAATTACTATAATAATAATTATATACTTACTTTATTGTAAAAAAGACCGTCCACGCGTGAAGTACGCGTATAAAATACGTGCACGAAATCAGAAAGAGAATATCTATAATGTGGTTTTAAGAAAGTAAAGCTTTAATAGCTTATAAATAGATGTTTTAATCTAAGGAAAAAAATACCACGGGTTATATAAATTAATAATCATTCTAGAGAACTGCAAAGATTTTCACTCGATTGTTCAACTATTTCCGAAATAGATTATTAATCAAAAATCATATACAGCTTGATTGTGTGTTATGTTTATGGTTTTTTTTTTTTTGTGATAAATGTATATTAGCTACTTGTAAGGTATTTAATTAGTTATAACGTACGTAATTATTTCATTTGCCACGTAACAATTTGCACGGTACAGAAACTGAAAACATATTGATCGTTCGTGTCAACACAGTCATAGGTACCATCAATTTCATATACGTACATAGGGTAAAATAATAGAGGTTTGGTTTTAAATTTCTAAATAATTTGATACATCTACGTAGTGTTGAATTTAGTGAGAAATTTTCGACCCTACGTTATCAACAATGTTGTAAATCACATAATAATTACATTTATCGCTAATTGATTTATTAATAATTATTATATTTTGAAATTCGAGGTTTACAACATTTGAGATAATTAAGAGAGAGGGAGAGAGAGAAATAAATCAATGTTAATATTGTTTTAGCCACCTTCAAAATGTATTACTCTTGAAGAGTATAATCAGTATGGTTGTTATAATCGTAATGGTTTTTACTTTTTTAGTCTATCGTACATGAAATAAAAACGATTTTTACGGCGTACAAAAATAAAGTGAAATCTTGTAAATTCAAATTCAACTAACGATGCAAACTGTTTTAGTGCTCTACATAAAATTTGCGTATTCACATTGTTAAAATAAATATATTATAAATAACAATAATAACTAATCATTATTACTTCAGTTCCAAATTAAATATGGTATCGTCGTGTAATATACGTACGTACATTTAACAGTAAGTTGACCTATAACTTTTAAGATGATTGGTACAACGATGATTTTTCGAACATACACTTACCACACAAATGTACGCTTTGATGGTAAACTAATGTAATAAATGTACTCCATTGCATTAGTACCTAAGCAATAGGTTAGGAAGCGAAACGAAATATTTATAACATAAGAGCGATTATTTTATATATGAGTTCTTAAATCTCAAGATTGTTTTTCGAATCGTTTGATTTATAAAACGTAAATCGTCGAATAATTATCATTGGCAGAACAACCCGATGGCCGTACACTTCCTTAGCCGAATGTCACGTGTCTTGTGAACTATTTTACATCAGCGGGTCGAGGAAAACGCGACCGCTTTTTTTTTTTTTTTGGTCTTTGTTCAAGACGTTTTTACCATTATTTCTGCCATCACTGCTCTTGCAGCTATCTACGAGCGAATATAGTATTGACGGAGTGTACTTACCTACATTTTTAAATTATGCACAGTAGTTATCATGCTGTTAATAGGTATAAACTACGTGAAAAAAAACCTTCGTTTTGGTTTCGTTTTGCTCGTGTTCTATATATCAAAACGATGCGTCGCAACACATCTACAGGGTGATGTTTTTAATGTATGTACCCGAAGTCGTGATTCGCATACATTTTCAATCTGAAGGATAATTTAAATGGTATTTATGATTCGTGAAGCGTGAATAGTATTGAAACATGAGATTTTAAATTACTATAGAAAACCGCCGGATTGAGAATACGAAAAAATAAACAGTTAGAGGAACTATTTATGAAACATATTATAGATACAATTCAGAGTAGATGACTACAGTGGGCTGACCATGGTAACGTCAGAGAATCCAGAAGAAAAAAGGCCTCTTGGACGACCTCGGCTGAGATGGGAAGAGACGCGGTGAAGAGGAGTGTAGAATCTCTAAATGGACGACCAGATTGGAAAGCAAGAGCAGCTGACTGGGAGGATTGGACGTTTAACGGGACGGTCATAATGACCGACGAAACCCAAAAGCAGAACAAGAAGAAGAATGGTATTGAACTTTTAGTTGTTTTAACAAACGGTTCGTTCGCGACAATGACAATAATAAGACACAGTATATAATTGGTTGTTTATCTAACATAAGTTACAATATCATTATTTGTAAATTATATATCAACGCATGGAGTTTACGTGTGGGAAGTTTGATTTTGTTTGTCGTCACAAAATCAAAACTATACTATGATTATAATATGATATTATGATCGTTGTCGCATCGATCCAACCGAGTTTTAACTATTGGTGAAAAAAAAAACTTTGATTCAGATTGATTTACCTACACAACAAAAATGAATTTACCGATTGTCATCGACAAACTTAAACTTAATACTCGCGTAAACGGAAACGGAAAACAACTTACAAACCATAGACCGTAACCACGTAAACCTATATGGACCGCGATTTGAAATGAAATTGAGCCGCCAAAATAAACGTAGGGCAAATGGGCACTCGTATGGACGAAAAATTGTTCAAGTTGATCGTACCACGAAAAAGTACGTGACGATAAGCCTAAATCAGTATTTTTCACGGAAAAAACTTATAAAAATTATTTCATCCATGACCGCCAATTCGCATTACGTTATTGGCGACGAGTACTCGCGTGTTAAAAGTGAGATAGCCCATATATGGTTTATATGTCTACACGTTATGCGCCAAACCACTAAAGCTTGAAAACTTTTAGTGCGAAAAAATTAAAAAGTTGTTTGTAAAACGTTTCAAATGTTTTCCCGCATGTTTAAATCGTTTTGCATTCCGATAATCCTGTACAATAGTTTCAGGTGTACATTATAATTCGCAGTGCACACGTAAGACGCGGTACAATAATAACAACGATTTATGCGCGTTAGGTCTTCGCGGTACTGACCTGATTTAGTGCGACGATTTCGTGAAACGCGGCCAAGGTCGTGCGGGCCTAAACGGTTGTTGATTCCGATTTGTGCGCATAACAATTCGATCGCGATTTCCCGGCCAGGCCGAGACGACCGAATGAGGTTTTCACGGTCCGTCCGGGTCCGTGAAATGAGCGAAAAATCGTGTAAACGCGTCGCCGTCCGATAAATTTAGATCTACAAAGACGGAGTCGATCTTGAAAAGTTGTCGTGTAAAGAAAAAAAATTACGCCGCTTTGAAAACGTTCTCTTTTTAACAGTATAATACACTTGCTCGAATACAATGTTTAATGCAGTTTTAATTGAAAAAAAAAAAAAAAACATTTAGTCTTACGCCTTTTATTCGAACCCGTTTGTCGACAAATCGTTTGTAAAACTGTTCTTAACGCGATTCGCGTTTGTTTTACGCAGCATTGATTTTAATAATTCATAACACGTACGATACTCAAAAACGCAAAAAATATAACGGTACTGAAGTGTTTATATAAGTAAATATTTTTCGTTTGAAATTAAAATAATTTAGCATGCCCGTATGGTTCATATATCTTCGTTGTAATATTTGTTGTACAGCACATTTTGTGAAAATGTAACCGAAGGTGGGTATAATATGGGTATGATAAAATACGTGTTTGAAGGCCAATTTCTCGTAGTCGGTCCAACATTAAAGTGTGGGAAAAAATAAGGTCCCCAAAAGGAACCATACGGACCCAAAAAAAAAAAAAGACGTCGCTGTTTACTATTGTAAAGTCTTGACGTACAATACAGCGTATAAAATGTAAAATTTTTAATTTTCAATAATATTTATATTTATTTCAATACGTCGAATCAAAAACGTACAGTATTACATCGCATTTCAACACTTTAGGACAATCGTTTTTATGACAAAATATAATAATAATGATAATAATGTTATAAGGAACCGAACATTATATAATATAATAATATAGTATTAATAATTGTGACAATAATAATAATAATAAAAATCATAATGATATAATATAATATAATAACATCGAGAATTCAAACACAATTGTTGCCCCCCTAAAAAAAAAAAATTATACAATGGTAATAATATGTAACATATAACATGGTATAATTACATTTTTTTTTTTTTGAGCCACATAATAAACGTAAAAAATTTTTTAAGGGAGGAGCAGATATGAGTTGGCCAGGTAATTGTTGTAACTTATTATGAAAACATACCACACGAGAGAAAAAAAAATAAATAAACAGATACGCCGTATAACATAAACTTAACACAAAAAGAAACATAAAAAACAAAAAAAAAAAAACAAAATTAGATAGTTTATAGTTTTTAATCGTTTGTGTAACTAGAAAAATGTAAAAACATTGTTTTTGACTGCAAAACGAAAAGTGTACGAGTGTGTAAACTGAAACCATGTACTGCTTTATTCGTGTATGATCATTTCGAATCAAACAAATCGTACTATAACTATGAGTATTTCAAACTACGTTTGTCGCTTAGGTAGGTTATGTATGTTTACTTCGAAAAAGAGAAAAACACTGTCTATATTATATTATTTTATACGGCTATTGTAATATTATTGAAAATGTATTGATTATATTATGATTAAATATATGATATATGAACGAAAAACCGTTATACTGTATATGAATATATCGTACATACTATTGTGGGACTATTGCAACACAAATGTTAAACCGCGTATAACCGGGGTAAAAAAGAACGCTAAATCAGTTACGACGGCTACCCTTGTTAACGATTGTTGTAGTGTTAAAGGTAAAATGAAAACTGTTCACTGGTTATCTACGATATAACGTGGGTACAACGGAAAAAAGAAAACGTATATACGCGAATAAACAATTAGTGAACAGCGTTAAACACTAATGAATCGACGGAAACTAAAATTTTTCCGGCGCTTAAACGATACCGTTTACTTGCGAGAAACGAAATCATAACAAAAACCGATGAAAAATCACACTTAGCTGTTGTTGTTGTTGTACTGGACATAACACTGTGTGCGCTGTCATCAATCGTAAAATAACGTTAGTAAAAAATAGCGTGGTTCGTATGTTGCGTTGTAATCGTTGCGATACAAAATCGCATACTAAACTGCACACTGGACGAGGGGTAAAAAAAAAAAAACCAAGCTGAAACCCGTTTTAAATTTATCGCAAACTGTATAGGTAGTAATATTATTGTATTTATCGCATTAAAACATTATTATTACTACGGTGATTATGTTATGAGAGAGTATATTTTATATTATTGTAATCTGTCTATCGTAAAACGGCACTAAAAAATATACTAATTCAAATCCTACAAACTAGGTATGTATGTAAACGCGTGTACGATACTGTTATTATTGTTGTCTACGGACTAAATTATGTATGTAACCTGCGACGGAATCGTAAAAAAAAAAACGACGAGTCGAAGAAAAGAAATGAAAATCACACGCATGTTCGACGAATTTCAAATCGGATCTCGCGCCGCCGAAATGCGCCTCCCCGCGGCCGCGAAAGACCGGCACCAAAACCACTAAAACCCGTTTCCGTGTTGGGACGGCGGTTCCGACGCGGTGATGCGGATTTTTCGGCGGGTTGACCAAACAAAAACCGATAGAACTTCGTATCCGAAATTTTGAAAAACTACTTTGCATCTTCTGTGTGTGTGTGTGTGGCCGGAGCGATTTTCCGGTTTGGGCTATTGAACGATACGCATATGGTCGCCTCGTGGCGGTCGTATTGCGCAGCGAATGATGCGTACGCGCTGTGTATACAATCGGGGTAAACTCACCCCGTTAGGATCGTAGTACACGAGCAGCGAAAAATGTTATTTATTTGTGTAAAATGTTGAAATCTGCAAGAGAACACAGCCCGTTGTCGTCGACGTGTTCGGGCTGTTTTGGGTTGTGTGTGTGTGTAAAATACGCAGTTCCGAAACGGATACTGTGCCGCCTCACGCCGCCGTCGTTACTGCAGAAATATCGACGGCGAGTTATCGATGGAAACGCGTATTTTTTCGTGTCTATGGAACGTGTTACTGTGCACTATATAATGTTATTTCGAATCTCCGTCAAACTGAGATTGTAAAAAAATAAAACAGCGAGCGACTTTGTCGGTTTTGTTCGCACGACGACGACGACGACGATATCGTAATCACGTTAGTCTCGGAAAATCAAACGTGCAGCGCGTTTTCCTGCGTTTCGTGTTTGTGCAACGCGCGGTATACGAAAAACAATCGTCTCGCCGCAATGAACAACGAAAATTAACAAAAAAAAATTCACCTAAAACTCTGTGTACTGTTGTTGTAGGAACGTCTGTTTCTCGACTCGTAAGATATACAGCGGGCGTGTGTTATACGGGGAAAAAACAAAAATAACGGGATATACTACTTGTACGAAAAATATGAGTTTAAAAAACTGTTGGCAAGATGATGTTTTACGAAAAAAAATCGCGGGGGAAAAAAAAAAAACACGACAGTCGCTGTTTGCTTTGGTAATAATCACATAACGGACCGTATACGGTGTAATACGCGTTTTTATTACGCAAATTGTAATATGTAAATCGCGTGATATGACGAGGGGGTGTGTGTCCCCGGTCAGTGTGTATGTAGATTATTAACCGAAGAGCGTCGGAAAGAAATGTACACCATAATATTATTATCGTTTCGTTGTGTTATGTACAGGGTTTGGAGATTTATTTGAGAAGTATATAATTTCAGTTGTGAAAAACAAAAAAAAAGAATCGTATTTACAAATAAAAATAGAGGAAAAAAAAGTTCTGTCTACCGTATTCTATACATCGATTAATATTCGTTACTTTTTTTTTTTTTTATGTACAAAATGGCGCTCTGTCGTGTGTTGTCATGAGAAATACTTACTGCAGAGTATATATATATATAAACATATATGTGTGTGTGTGTATTTTAAGAGTTTCTATAAAAATGTGTATATATATTTACAGGCTCGTTTTTACGCGGTGTTTCTTTGTAATTTATACATTAAGTTACTCCGCGTAAAAAAAAAAAAAAAAGAGAAGAAAATGTGTACCAGAGTCCAGCTTAAAACTAATAACTGTCTGCGACTTTATGTCATGCGCTAGAAAATCAACGATTTAAATCGAGTAAAATTAAATTGCAAAAACCCCTTAACGAAACAAAGTTTAACAAAAAAAAAAACCTAACAGTAAAAACGGTCTGAACGCACCTATATAATAATACAATATAAGTAAATAATCGTTTTTTTCGGAACCCACGAGAGTACGTTATTTTACACGTACCCATAAATATAATATATCCCTCGTAGAGCGATCATTCGTCGTACAACGACCTGTCAATTCCGTGTCAATGTACATTTTTTTCTTTTTTTTTTTTTTTAGAGTAAAAAACCGATTTCAAGTATAATAATATCTTACACGATAGTTACTGTACAACGAAAATTTGCTAAACGATAATTTTCGCAATCGATCGATGCGTGTCGAAACGACAATTCTCGTGTATTAAATACGCGATGATTACGCTGTACACAAGTATTTACAAGTCTGCACGTCGTCGTCAGCGAGTGAGTGAGTGACGACGCGAGCTGCAGTTTCAGCGGGACGGCTGTACACAATTGTGATTTTTTTTTGGTAAAAATAAACCTTACAATACGTTATAATAATCATACAGCAATCAACATTATCTCGTATGGTATACGCACAATATTATTATCAAGTAGGTATGTACAGTTTTAATGACGGGCGAACGTCGTAAGGGGGACGTATATTGTGGGCGCGCGCACTGGGTACGCCGTTTCAGAAGGCCGTTTCGTTTGGGCGAGAACTTACAGAGAACTTACAGAACGTGCGCGCGTCACGAGTTTATCATCTTACAGCGAGTCGGCGGCGCTCGAAGCCGACGGCGCGGACACGGCGAAGGGTGGGTCGATTGACGTGGACAGGACGACGGTCGGTACGAGTGATCGAACGACCATCATCACGGGTTGATGTGACCCTGTTGGGCGTTACCGAAAGTGAAGCCCAGGGCCCTGGGGTCGCCGCCGTGAAGCCGCAGCGCCTGTTCGAGCCGCTGCTCCTGGAGCCTCAGCGCCTCGGACAGGTCGGGCGACACCTGACCCTGGTGGTGGTACTGCCCGTTCATCAGCTGTCCCTGCGCCATCGCGTTGTAGTTGATAGTGGCCGCCGCGTTCTGCTGCGACAGCTGGTGCGCCGCGTTCTGCTGTTGAACCACGTTTTGCTGACGATTCTGGTCGGCGGCGGTCAGCGGCTGCTGTTGGTGTTGCTGCTGCTGTTGCTGCTGCTGCTGCTGCTGCTGTTGATGCTGCTGCTGCTGCTGTTGCTGCTGATGCTGCTGCTGCTGCTGCTGCTGCTGGTGCTGTTGACCGGACGACGCGGCCACGGCCTGCGTGACGGCCAACCGGAGAGCCGCTTCGGCCTGTGATCTCAGGATGGCTTCCTGCATGCGCAACGTGGGCGAGTTCTGCTCGTGGTTGGACTGCTGGTGGTGGTGATGGATCATCGATTGATTGCCGGACTGCTGGTGGTGTCCGCCGCCCAGACCGTCCACCATGGACGACATGGACGCCCGGACGGCCGCGTTCATGGCCATCTGGACGGCCGACTGCATCGAGTTCACCGACGAGTTCGATCCGGAACCGCTGGTGGTGAGAAATAGAAACATCGCCGGTTAAACAGAATAACGCGCGACGCTACCGATGTTTGAATTTTGTGACTATTGACCGTACACAACGTTTTTACGCGCACAGAGCGTATCGAAGATATATGCTTACCTGGATGTGGTGACCATCGGATTTTGATGCATTGGGGGGTTCGACTGGGTGATCCGCATAGCTGCTGCGGCGAGATTGGCCGCGGCCGCTTGCACGACGGAAGCCGGCGTCGGCGGCGAGATGGACGGTGACGGCGGATTTTGCTGTTGCTGCTGCTGCTGCTGTTGCTGCGAGACAGCCGCGTGGGCCTGTTGCTGGCTCATGAACAGTGCTGCTGCTCTCTGTAGGTCGTTGGCGTTGTACTGTGGCGCAGGCTGCTGGTTCATGTACTGGTGACCTCCGTTGACGCCCACTGTGAATATTATTATACACGATTAGGTCGATTGGGTTAGAAACTGTTACCGAGACTGCGGCGGGTCAGTTGGTATAAACTTTAAAAAAAAAAAAAAATAATAAGCATAGTTAGCGCGCACAAAAATTTCAATTTCTTCAATTTCAATTTCAAGCTCTTCGGCGAACAATAAAAATGTATCACTCACTCATGCCGCCGGTTCTGGCTGCCATCAGCTCGGCCAGTTTAATGGCCGCCGAACTGCTGTTGCTGTTGTTGTTGTTGTTCGTGGTCGTGTTGTTGTTGTTGTGATGCAACACCAACGGGATCTGGTTTTCGGCCGGTGACGCGGACAAACGGCCGCCCGCAGGGACGACCACGTTACCAGCGCCCGCCGCGGCCGCCGCCGCGACCGCGGCCACGGCCGCGGCCACCGAGTTGGCGGACCCGCCGCCTTGGACGGAGCCCGTGACGGAACCGCCTTCGCCGGGACCGTCCACTTCGCCGTTGTTGGACGACGACGTGTCCGAGCGAACGGAGTGTGGCGAGGACGGACCGCCGCCCCCCATGCTGTTGGTGGCCGTCACCGCGGCCAGGAAGTTTTCGCGTTCCCTGCGTTCCGCGGCCGCTCGACTCAGCACGTATTGCGCGGCGAATTGGTGTTTGGGATCCATGCGCATGTGTTCCATGTGAGTCAGAAGACCTGCGGACAGAAAATTCGTAGATTCTTTTCTTTTTTTTTTCCCCCGTACAGCGAAAAGCGAACGAATCAAACGCGAAACGAAACGCCTATTTCGTACGTAATCCCTGATCAGACCAGTCTGATCAGAGTGTGCAGAGTTAGGCGCCTACACTGTTCGCGGAGTGCACGCGAATCGCTCGCGCGACGCGTCGAACCCGTAAGTCGGTTACCTGATTCGTGGGTGAACACGGCTTGGCAAACGGAACACGGCCACATCCTGAGCTGGGCGTATTGAGCCGTTTCCGGGTGGCAGGCCAAGTGTTTGCGGAGACTGCCCTCGTTCACGTAGTGTTTACCGCACACCGGGCACGGGTGATTGGCTGTGCGCCGTTTGGCCATGTACGGACCGGTACCGATGTCGGGGTAGTCTGCGGCGTACACACATAGAAGGAGAGAAAAAAATGAGAAAAACATGGCGAAAATGATAGTTGGTCGTACGCGTGACGCCACACAACCCTCACGATACGTCCAACTGTAGGGAGAGAAACTCACTGTGAACCGCGGCGGCTTGCGGTGACACGGCGGTGGCGGGATCGGTGTGGTGGACTTTCATGTGCTCGACCAGCGACTCGCTGCCCAGGAACAGTTTATGGCACAGCGGGCACGACGTGGTGCTCGCGCCACCCATCAGGGCGGCGTGCTGCTGGAGCACGTCCATGCGTAGTTCGGCTTCCTGAAAATAAAAAAAATGTTCCTGAAAATAACAATAAAAAAAACACGTCAGGCACTTCTTGTAACCAACAGTCCCGGAAGCGCGCGGGGGCGACGTTTCGCGCGGAGAGACGCCGACCGCAAACACCCGCGGTCTGACCCCGCGCTGCACGCGTCGACACATCAACATACGATGACAATACGGGTTTCGGCGAGAATTTGTGTTTTTTTCAGAGAAAATATTGTTCGGCATCACTTCGAACTGCGCTCGGACGGATCAAATTTATTTACACACGTATAGTACGCACGGGGCGACGGCCGTCTCGCTCGGATTTATCGCCGGAAATTATTCGCCGACCGGAGCAATAACAACAACAATCGCTGTCGCCGCGCCGCAACAAAAACCATAACGTCGTCGTATTAGTTTTTTTATATTTTCACCCCGTTCCGATGTCGTCGTGCGCGAGACTACTCTGTCCGAGAACAGAGACGTTTTTATTACTATTGGCGCGTGGTGCAGTGCACGGGATGCACGACGTCGGCGCCCGGGGAGCAGCCGCGACAAAAAGCGGCGTTCGCTCTGACCGCGGTGCACACGGACAGCCGGCGGCGGCGGCGGCGGAGTGGCGGCGGCGGTTTCGCGGGCAATAAAACAAACGTAATTTTAATTTTTAAAAGCCTTCCCTCCCGACCGCTACTACCGCCATACTACGACTGTTATCGTACAATATCGCGGCGGTGGCGACTTTCATTAAAAGTCTGCGGCGGCCGCCAAGAAGAAATACGGAGATTTACATTTTTATTAAATATTTTAAAACGTGATTTATCGGTCCGAGTGTTCTCGAAATAAGAGTACAGTATATATAAGCGTGATAGGCGCCGTTAATGACGTTAGTCGTTCGGTATTTTCGCGTGATTCGCTTCTTTACTCGCCGTAGAAAATAATACACGCCGTCGAGAAAATAGAGAATTTGGTAAAAAAGCGGACGGGAAATTTTCGTACGGAGGAGACGCCGCGAGACGATCCCCAAATTACGAAACGCGGCGTTTGTTTGAACGCGGAGAAAATTGATTGGACAGGCAGGCAGAGAACTGTGACAGCCGCCGAATCGACCCGAGGAGGAGTCGCGCGAGAGGAGACAGAGCGACAGGCGACAGAGCGACGACGGAGAACCGAACTGCGCGACGGAAGGACGAACGCCACCGGAGGAAGACCAAGAGACGCTCGGTTGAGAACGGACGCAGGATTTAAAGAGGCGGACGGAGAAAAACGGAGTTAAAACGCTGTAAGCCAACCTATTTTTCGGATAAAACGACAACAGTTATGATAATAATTGATCCCCGCGAACGTGAAAAATCGGATTTTTTTTACGTCATCACACTGTTGTACCCACGTCGCTATATGCTTCGAATACTGATCGAAACAATAATGAAATTCGACTGGTACGTACTAGTTTTTGATACCGAGCGCAGCGAAAACGTGTCGATTTTAAATTGCCGTTTTTTTTCTACGTTTTAAAAATGCCCCGATTTTTAAAGTCAGTACCTTTTCTACGTTTTTTAAACCGTAGGAAAACAATCACATCGACACACGTTTCAAACGCGCGTCATATTTTGTTGTTTTCGTCCGGTAAATGCGTTTCCGGTACTATAGGTTGTACGTATATATATACATTTTTTTTTCATTATTTTTACGATAACGGTTTACTAATCCAACTGCGCCGCTGACGAGTTTTTTGAATATTTAATAGGTATTGCGTACGCCGCGAAAAGCCGTCGTAAGTAGTGTACAGTCGCAAAAGTATAATATTATATACACATTCACCGGAATCGAACGAAAAATGTCATTATTAAACGTTAAATTCACCGTGACCATTTCCATTTCCAATATAAACTTCACGGTAACGCGCCAAACGCCTTAGCGCGAATGATTTATGCGCCTTTTTATTGTACAAAACTAATATTTTCTTCGCGAGTTTTTATCGTTTCGAGACTTTTAACAATTCATTATGAATAAACGCGACGGAAACCGAGGTGTCGAACATTCAATTATGTACCCCACGTTTTTTTATCACGCTATTTAAAAAACTATAGTACAATAATAATAATATATCCACTGGTTTTTAAACATACTACGGTCACGACAGTTTTGTTCAAATCGAAAAATAATACGATTACCCATAGAAGAGGTTGTATTTAGGTGTGCAACGACGGGATGATAAGACGGATCGACATGATATACGCGATTAAACGTGTTGTTTGACACGAAAAGTATTTAAGAAAAAAAAAAAAAAAGTCGTTTTTCGCCCGAGCTTGTAAAAGAAAGGATTATGATGAGAATAATAACGTGATGGGAGGGTGATGGCTGTACGATGAAATTGGAAAAATTAATGGAATTCCGGCGCATATTTTATAGAAAGCAACGTTAAAAGAGAAAAACGTTGCGTACAGATAATATTATTTAAGCGTTACACAATACGTGTATAACAACCCTTAACAAGTGATCGCCGGTTTTTTTTTTATTAAAATTGTGTGTACCGTCACAACGGGATGTTTTTAAATCTCTCGCGTACTTTTAGGGGAAAATTAAACTTTTGATCGAACAAAAAAAAGATTTCAAAAATTTTTTTTTTTCTCTAATTAGCTCAAAAATCACTCGCACCGAACGTGTATCTCGCCTATTCCGATATTTTGTAAACAAACCTTTTCTGCCAGTTCCGATAATCGTCACGGCTAAGAATCGATTATGGCAACAAAAAAAAACCCGCGTTGACCGTAATTTTTGACGTTTCGCAGCATAGTTTTTTTTTTTTACTGCGAATTTTTCAATTTTAAACTCACAAATTCGACACCCCCATCGGAGTACCACCCCGGTTCAGCGAGAATTTCGAAAACATCGTTGCAATACGTTCGTCGCTAGGAGGATGTTCCTCGACAAAAAAAAAGTTAAACTTTCCCGTCGGTTTTTTGCGAGCGAGCGCGTCTTTTTTTCCTCCCCCCGGTCGTCGTTCCGTTTACGGAAAGTCGTCCCCGCGCAGCTGAGCTCTCGCCACGGAATTATTTATGGCCTCCCGCACGATACAACATTAGAACATCACGTGCCGTAGCCGTACAGGCGGATGTAATAATAACGATTTTATTATTATTTTCCGCCACATGTCTCGTATAGGTACCTACGGGTATCCACGCGATCCGCGGTCACCTATATCTCGCAGCGCCGCCTGTGCCGCCGCCGTGACCGCGCCGGAGAATTGTTGTTATCCGCGCGACGTTTTTACGAAGAGATCGTCCGGATGAGAAAATAACGAGCTGCCGTACGAAAAAAAAAAAAGGAAAAAAGAGCGAAAAGGTAAAAAAAAAAAATAACGTATTGAAAAGCGGTAAGATGTACAATAATAACGAGAAAAACGATATTATATTGTTGTTATGATAATAATATATCGTTATTGTATCATTGCCCGGCAGAGAGAGACTATTAAACGGTTATTATCGTTATGATTGTATGAATGAACGGGTTGCTCGCGTGCGCGCCGCAACGTAAGAATATACGATGTGAAAAAAAAATAACGAAATACGTTCGACGACACTTTTGACGTGCGATACGCGAAACGAGAGTAAAATGTATGTGGAGGATGAAGAACACTCTCGTGAATAACATTAATACTATTTACGAGTGTAATACGTGTCCGACAATAGTTCGCGGCGGCGAATGATGTCGTTATCTTCTCGACAGTGGCGCGTCATCGTTGTTCAGTGTCTAGCGGTGGGACGAACATTCCGACTCGCTGCAGAACGAACGAGGTCGGGGAGGATTTTCGAATGAAAAACTCCGTAAAGGACCGGGGAATGGAGGAAACGGCTCGAGAAGAATACTGCGGCGGTGACGGGCGGGAGGAAACGGCGATCAACAGTAAGGTCGTTGAAAACAACTCGGCGGGAAAACTCGGGTGGACGTCGCCCGGGACGGGGGAAAATTGTGTCGTTAAACGTGTAAGAGGTGTAGAAGTTGGGTCGAGGAGTACTCGCAGGAGGGCTGGTCTTAAAGGCCTCGTGAAAAAATAAGGACTGTATCGCCGCCACGTGCGTCGTATTTCCGACTTGAAAAAATAGAATCTTTTACCTGAAAACGCCGATAGGGTTGGATCTGCTGGACAGGGGAAAGTTGCCCAATATATCGACGGACGCCACTGCGCCACTCGCAGTTTATCGTACATAACGGCGCGCGTTTGAATTGAAAAATGTTCGTTTGAAAAATGTATGTACACAACTCGAGTGTTATCGATATCCGATGCGTAAAAAATGTTAAAACACGCTTTTCTTTGCGAAAAGCGAGAAAAATGTACCGGAAAATACTTATTTTTTTTGAAAACAAATTTCGGAAAACTCTCAATCAAGACATTACTTGTAAATTTAAATTTGTGTGTCACTATATACGAAAAAAAGCTTGTGGCACCCGGAAAGATCATATTGTATTTACGGTCTTGATTACAAATTCATGTTGAAAAGTTTTTTTTTTTATTATTAACGATAGCTTAAACATCGTGCACTGTTAATCCGCGGTGCCGAACCGCTGCTGCACCTGCAGTGGCGTGGCCATGACCTAAGGGCAACCTAACCTTTGAGAAAAACTTGCGGTAGTCGAAAACAACATTTTTTAGCGACGATTTGACCATTTTTCGCATTAGGTTTTTTTTTCTAAAAACAAAAGTTCCGCTTGCGACACGTTTTTATTTCAACTATCGCGCAACACTGTATAGTTACTAAAAATACTCCCGGCGTTCGTGTGAACAGCAAAAAAAAAAGAGATAATTTTGAAGAAGAGAATGACGCTATTATATTTATTTAGGACCGTGTACAAAATATAATACGCGCGTGTGTTTTCAACGCGTTCAATCAAACTGAGAGTAATTACCACCGACACTTGCATTTTGTAGTTTATCATTCGGTGTAACAATTTCCTGACAATATTCGTGCACGTTGGTGTGTACGCCTATGTTACGTATAAATATGCAACGGACCGTTCGCACCTGCTTACAACGCGCGCAAGATGCATCGCGGTGCGCCGGCACGAGATCGGCTGCATATAATTATATTGTATTTGTGCATACGGGGGAAAAAAAAATAAAAAAACGTCGAAAAGAATGCACGAGAAATTAAAATAATCGTTTGGTGTCCGGGGAAAAAAAAAAAAAAAAACAATGTAACTGTAAAGAATTTTTTTTTTTTAAAAAAAAAGGGTATGTAACTCGGAAAATAAACAACACGCCCACGATGAAGAAAAGAGCCGAACCGAACACCTGTACATTACGGTTCGGAAATCAACAGTCACTTTTTTTTTTTTCATTTACTTACGTAGTTTCGCGATAAAAATCAACATTGTTTTTCGACAAGTGTTAATTTATTCTGGTCTCGAAAAATTAATCGTACTGCATGCACATTGTAATATTTGTACGCTGTGTAAATCGGTTCACCTGCTCTACAGCCCCGGGCCTTATATATATAAGATTTACAAAAAGTACGAGTCTGTATATAGACGCGTTTGTACGATAAAATAATACACGTTACATCGTATAAAACAAGTTAAAAGTATATATATATATATCCGTCGTCTAATACTCGTGTTATGTTGGAGTAGTTTTTTTATACACAAGGGTCGTATAATGTAGAAGCGTATATTAACAAAAGCCCGAACACAAGAAGGGTCAATAACAAAATGCTCTTAATACCCTTTTCACATTTTTAATGAATATCGTCAGATAGTAATTTTTTTTTTATTACGTCATAATTTTTAGCGCAACCCTTTTCTTTCTAATAATTTACATTCGCGTTGTACTCTGTGCCGGATTTTCGTTCCGTTAAAATACAATAACTCGATTTATTGAGTACTACATTGATACAATAAAAACCTTATTATTATTATTATAGAGGAATTCGCCGTAACGTAGTAAAAATTTCGAGCGCAGTTCAATACACCGCCGCCGCCGCCGCCGCGAGAACAGGCGAGCACATTGTGTTTGGCCCGAAGAATTAACAAACAGACAGACATAAACGAATGATTCTGCTGAAAACCTGTACTGGTGGAGACGATAGTTTAACGATAGTTTAGCTACACACACACAGCGTGTTTTTATGGACGATGCTATTTTTGCAGCGTAACACTTACTCTTGGCGTAAACATCGTAATGCAGTTTATACCGTAAGAAAAATATTCCGCGTCGTTATTATAATATCTGGTACACCACGCGTATACAAACAGTATTATTTATACATTTTAACACGATTTACGTATCGTCATGGACGATATTTATACGTAAACACCGAACGGGGTGCATTTTGTTTGTTAAACGCACATAATGTCGTATCATATGATGATACGTCTGCACGAAAGGTAAGTGTTTTAAAAGCAGAAGGTAATAAACGCCTCGGTTAATTTAAACACGACCGCAGAGAAAAAAAAAAAGGACGTTTTTATATACGAAAAACTTTTACGACCCTACACTATAATATGTTCACCCTTTTGTGTTCGAGTACAGTTAGAGTAAAGTTTGAAGCATAAATTAACGATAAATAACGATCAACGGCCGTGAATGAAAGATGTCCTGTCTAAAGTTTATTATAAAAACTCGGCAATATCATCTAAAAATTACGACCCGATCATTTTTCAAAACGATGTTTCGTGAATTGTCAACGCGTTTTATAAACGTTGTGAACACCCTGTTCTAAACCGTCGTCATTAAAAAGTATACGATTTGCGGCGAAATGTTTTTTCAAAGTGTATGTCAAAGACGTTGAAATAATATCAGTAACAAGACTTGGGGCACGCGTCGTTTTTTTTTTTTCTCGTACGAGTTCTCGTTTCTCGTAGGTGTGTGTACGCTTTTGAAGAAATTCTTCTTTTTTTTTTTTCATCTTACAATTTCGAGTTCGTTACTAGCCGAATAAGAAATTAAGAAGACAATAACTGTATAATCACCAGAATTAAGTTTGTCGTATTGTTGTAGTCTTTAGCCTGTAGAAGTAAAACGTTATTTGACGCTTTACGAAAAACTCGGAAATTATGTCAACGCGGTTTAAATTTGATCGGATACGAAAAAAAAAAAATGACCAGATGTCACATATTTATGCTCCTCTTGAGAGCGAGACAAAGTAAATATTAATACACGTTTATACGGAGAACGAGAATCGCAACGGCGCGGCGATGAAAACCCTGCCGAGGCGGTTGTAAGGCGACCGAGCCGAGCGGGCGGAGCGGGCGGAAAAAGAGGACACGGGGACGATGAAATAAAGTTCATTTTTCGCAGTTTTAATTACAGTCCGCGGAAATCGTATCGTGGGCAGATTTGAAGAAATAACGAAATTAACTAAAAATTTAAGACGTCCGTGAGAATTAAACCCTTTTCGCGCCGGCTCTTTCCCATTAACTTTTCAAATAAGCTACCCGGTTGTCACTATATTTCATTGGCGGCAAACTCTCTTTTGTCGTCTCGCCCGGTCCAGTAAATATTACTAGATAGTTTGCGCCCGTGTAATCTTAGCGACGACAACCACGACTATTATTATACTCGTATACAGGTACGTTTAAATTAAACGCATGCATTTCATAACGAGGGAATATTATACCGCGGTCGTTATCGCGAGGAAAAAAAAGCGTTAATTTATCATATTCTAGTTATGCAGTAACCGCAGTTTGTTATACACGCGTGGAAGAAAAAGTGGAAAAATCATCACGTTTTCGTACAACATACGATTTTATAAATAACCGCCATAACCCAATATCTATCGAACCGGTGTAATAAATATCTCGTTGAAAATAAAACGGTCTCTTAATCCGTCTAATCGTATACAGTGGAAAACTGCAGAAGCGTCAGCGCACGCAACTCTCGCTATATTTGCGTAAAGTACACGCTGCGCTACTATCGGTTACTATAGGCAAAACTGGACATTTCCATAAGGCCAAAACAAAAAAAAAAGGAAGAAACTGTGGTTTTCTGATGGTATCCTGCAAAAACAATCGACACATTATTTTGAACTGCGTATTTCGTGTAACAAAGAGTGTTTTTGACCGCGAAAGCGTACATCATCGAAAATAAACTATACGTTTTTTTTAAATAGTCGTAAAATATTAAACGAATTTTTTTTTCTGTTTTTTTTTGCGGCGGCGGCGGTCGCATTGTCGTCGCCGTCCGGCGCGCGTCGGTGCAGTCGGGGGTTAAAATTGTTGCACCCCTACGAGAAAATCGTCTTAATTTACCCCCAAAACTGGGTCAAAGTCGTCCGTTGCGTCCTCCTCACAACCGCCACCTGTGCCGTCATTACGCCGCTGTTACAGACGTCACTTCCCCACCCCGTACACACACGTCCCGCGTAACGTACGCTCTCGACGCGTTCGGTGGCCGCGACATTTGGCTAGCGGGAGGCGTTCGATTAAAATATCGAACTATATATTACTGTACGTGTTTTGTTTACACGCGTAATCGATTTTATATATAAAAAAAAAGTATTCTTTTTTTCCGTTTTAATTAATTTCTTTTTTTTTTTTCTCGGAATTATACACATCCGTAATGCGAGTTTGTGTAAAACGACGTGCGCGTAGGGGTGGTTTGTTCCGGGCCGAATAGTGTCAAAACGTTTTATCGATTGCCGACCCACACATGACGACGTACCAAAGCGAGACGTTGTGTAACGTTATACGAAAACGAAAACGCTAATATCGTTATTATTATCTGCGACGTTTTAGCGAAACGGACGGTGCAACACATTGAACAGAAATTTTCGACCGGTTTTAAAAACGAGAACACCGCGAGAAACGTTCGTCGAAATCGCACGGTACTGAAACGATCGCGCGTGGGTTCTTCCGGTGCCAAAAACGAAAAAAAGATAATAACGTCTAGAATTTCGCCTCACCTTTGCCGTGTGTGTGCGCAGGCTGGACTCGGTGGCGAAACCCTTGCCGCAGATGGTGCAGTGAAACGGCCGGTTTTTGGCCCGCTCCACTTGGGCGTCGTGATTCCGGAGGTGCTGCTGCAAATTCGACAGCTGTATGAAAGCTCGTCCGCATTCGGCCAAGTGGCATCTGTACGGTCGTTCTCCTGCAGGAGAAAAACAAAATTAATAAAAAACAGAACAAATACCATAAACAATACGATGATCGCCTATTATTATTGTCGTACACACGCGCTGCGTCCAACGAGGAGCAGTTATGTTTCAATAATAATGCCCGAGCGCATAATACGAAATGTGCGCGCGTTGGTAGAAAACAAAAACGAGAAAGCGGAAAAAAAAAAAAAATGCCATCGTAACCGGTTACGCGGCCGTTTCATATGCAAATGCGCGCGGAGAGTTGCGACGTGTATTATTCTGTAACGTCGCAGCAACGGTATAAACCCGCGCGTATTATAACCGTGTGTGTGTCCTTTGCGGAAGGAAGGCTATTGTTTTAACGCGTCATGGCGCCGCGGTGCAATCGGATTTTTTTTTTTTTCTCGATTTTTTCGTCGTTATTAATTATCATTGTTCTAGGAGGAGTTTTTTTTTCATCATCATTTTTCCCTCTTTTATACTTTTGCAGCATGTACGTAGCCGCGTGTCCCGCAGCGATCGCGCACCGTCGTAACGCGCGCACGGCACCTTGAGAACCATCCAGTTAGATATTCTTTTGTCGCACACCGTTTCACCGACAACTATGTTATGGTAATTTTGCCCGGATATGTGCGTTCATCCCCTATTCGTCTTTTTTTTTCCTCTCGACTTTTTTTTCTCTCGGCTTTTTCTTTTTTATTCGGTACGCGATCCCCGCCGGACGCTTTTGTTTTAACGCGCCGGTACACCGTTTGTAAAATAACACGACTATTCGAACGTTTTTTTTTTTGTTTCCTTGGCGCGTCTTCCCCGCGTGAGAGTGTGTCGCGCGCGTTGTAAAAAATATGAACAAATGGCTAAAAGAGATCAAATACGCGGTTATAAAAAAGACCGGTACAGCAACAACACCGAAACGGTATAAATTGACGCGACGTTAAAAGGTTCTGCGAGATGTACACGCTCTGGGTGGGTCGTTCAAAGTTGCTAACCGTACGGGGCGACGGATAAATCGACGATAGTGTAAACGATTCCGAACGAGCTGCAGATATCGCGAATCGTTACTCTTTGTCGTGGGTAAATAAATATATATACCCGGCGAAAACTTTTTTCATAACGTGATTTGCCGCGTAAAATTTTTGAAAACGACAGTTCAATTTGCGTTCCGATTTGGCGATCTGCCGCCGTCGTCTGTTCGGCATCGAAAAACGCTTCGAATAAAATACACGCCACGAAGCCGAGAAATCCCAACTTTAGTGCTGAACGCAACGGGCGCTCTTTCTACACCCGAAAACGTCGTTTACAAACGTTTCACGTTTCCCGTCGCGAAGTTTTAGATTTTATTTCTTTTTTTCGCTGGGCACAACACAAAAAATAAACGGGGAAACAACTTCAACCGACTTTTCGCGCCGTGTGAACGCGCGGTTATGGTATTTTATACGATAATATTTTGTTACCGCATTTGTATTTTTGCGCGTATCGGACATTCGCGCACTGTGCGTAGGTACAGTTTTTTATGCTCTGATCCGAATATATCGTACGTATTTCATGTGTACAATGCACGAAATTATATCGTAATCGCGTTAAAATGCCAAAACGGACGTGATTGAGGGCAGCGTAATAAAAACCGTACTCGTACAGAGGGCGGGTAGATTTTCCCCCCGGAATATGATTTTATTCGGAAAAACGGGCGCAAAAAGTGTACCGCGGGCAGAATACAATGTAATAATAACGTCGGGAGATTTATATACACCGAAACGGGTGACACATAAATCGCGCACCGTTCACGTTTTTTGCCAGGGCGTGTACGCACTTTTCGTCCCATCGGTTTTTTCGCGAGTATTCATTTATAAAACATTGTTCTACACCGCGTTGTGTTTTTAGTGAAAAATAATAAAAAACGCGATTCGGCTAGAACGGTTCGAAACACAAGGGCCCGCACACGGGATAAAACACGCGCTCACACGACATCGCTCATATATGTATACTGTAATAAAACGCGCGCGTCATCCCGTCGATTGGCCGCCGGACTTTTATACTTTTCACCGTCCGGCCCTGTCGTGTACACGAAAAATAAACCGTATCGAAAAAACAACAATGTTTTAGATACGAAATTTCGAGGACCTGGAATAGAGGTGATGATGACCGTTTATTTATGCCGGTGCGTTTTTTTTTATTCAAACGTTAAGTTACCAGTAGCGACTTTGGCTGGGTCGTTGCGGGTTTCAAAGTCGCGGTTCGTCCGCACTATATTCAATGTCTGAAAGCGACCATTCGAAAAAAAAACGATTCCGAGCGACGAGCTAACGTCCCGGGCGAAATGAAAAACGAATTACTCGTATTATACAATAAAATATAATATTTTACACCTAGAAACAATATATACCGTCAAATCGATTTGGTACACGGAAGTTTAAAAATTACGTGGAATAATTTTTTATAAAGATAGTTTAAGTAGGTTAGGTAATACGAGACCGTTCTCGAGTCGTTTCGATGCCGGATTTCGCCGTTTTCGTTGTTAACCTATATTACTCTAATTAAAATAACGGAAATATCAAAAAAAAATAATGTTTCAAATACAACAAAACTAAAATCCCGACTTTCATATTATAGTATTCAACGTAACGATTGGAGCACTCCCACCCGAAAACGTCATTACAAACCTGAAAGTTTCTCGCCGTAAAACTTTCGATTTTTTTCGGATTTTGGGGTAAAACTCAAAAAGTAAGCGACGTTTCAAACAAATGTTTTTGGTAAAAGTTACTGACTTTGAAAATCGGAGCATCCGTTTTGTACGTAAAGCTGTAAAACAAAAAACATCGTTGTCAAAACACTATACCTCGCTCGTCATCTAAAAATGAAACGTAATCTACGAGTAATACGAGGTTTTTCAATTTTTTTGTTACAGAATATTGCAAACATTCGTCGTTCGAAAAATTATTGAAAAAACGTCTGCGAGAATCACTGCAGCGGTCTATACTGCCACTCGTACCTGCACCATTTTACCGCGTTGTTGTTATTACGATTGTTATCGTTGTCGTTATTAATAAGTGGACGGCATCGGCTCTTGCCGTATGTTTTTGTATTTTTTTTTCCCAATAAAAACAAGAAAAAGTTTTCCAAAGCAAAAAAAAAGTCCGGTAATTGTTTGCGCGAACTGTACAGTATAAATAATTGAATTTAGTCCCTTTTCAACCCTTTGACGGGATTAAAACAGAGAAGAAAAATACCTTTTATTATTGTTGGCACGGTTACTATATATATATATGTATGTATAGCATTTTGACTGACCTTTTTTTTTCCCCCGTGCGGTTTTTAACCGTTTAAACCGTGGCGGCGGTTAACGAATGTTGTAAAATCTCAATGGTCAATTTTATTTGGAATATATCATCGATGCAATAAAACACATTATGCGGAAGTGGTGACCCTAATTAGTTTGTCGCACTCCGTAATATACCATACACAAGCATTATTTGTTTCGATACAACAGAGTTCACCGCAGTAAAAATCGATGGTAAATATTGTTGTTTTTTTATGTTTTCGTTATCGGTTCTCTCAGATAGAGTTTTTGACGCGGATGATTAGGCTTGAGAAGATCGTCTCGACTTTCGGAGAGCTAACCTAAACGTGACAGTATTTATTAGCGAAAGAAACGCGAAGAAATAATTTTTGGCGGACGATTTAGGACATTTTCGTCGAAAACGCGCTTGCGTGGCATTGCGCTCAGCGTAACGACAGGTTTTAAAAATACAACCGTGTGAGATATTTGTCGGAAAGTTATACAAGTTCAGCAAAGTCGGGAACGCGTGGAACTAATCGTGTGCATCGTCCGCGGTATCGACGAATAATACAGTTGAAACTACAGTTTAGTGTTAACACACTCTGTTTGATTTTCGAAAATTACCGATTGCCAAGCGTTTATCTGGGTGCGTTACACTCGACATTTCGACCTGACCTCTAACATCCTATCTGTTGTAGCGGCGACCACCTTGAAAACACCACGCGGACCATGCCTAATTTTCTACACGGCTCTTCGCTATATACACATATTATTATTATTATTATAATGTACGTTATAACATTGTAATTATAATTATTACGGTTCGTACGTATTGATTTAACGCTCGGCAATCGGTTGTACGCAATAGCTGCCTGTTCGTACAAGACTGCAGCAATGCGTTGAACGACGTAAAATATTGTAACGTACACACTGCAGTTTATTTTATGTACGTTCGTAATATAAATTGGACGGAAAATAAAAAAGGAGGAAAATCCGTTGCGATAAGCAGCGGCGGACGTTTGTAAGCGGGTCGTTGGGTGGATTTTTTTCTTTCTTTTTTTTTTTGTCCGCCGATGCGTGCCTATGTCCAATAAATGTCGTTCGTGCCCATAAACGGCTTGTTTTCCGTTAACATTCTTTCCGCAGTGTGTATACACAGTCTCCGCGTTACGACGACAGCGCGCGCACACACACAAACTACACGCATAACGAGATTGGAGAAAAAAAAATATTATAAACGTACATTTATATCGATAGTAGTACACCTACGGTCGAAGAAGAAGAAATCTCGTCGATGTGTAAAAAAAAAAAAAAATTAACAAAAAGAAAAAAAAAAGTATAAAAAGTCTCGATTTAATCCGCCCCGGAACGATAATTTATTGCCTCGTACAACTCGTATTATTATTATGCTGCTGCTGAATCTACATATTATATACTACTTAATGAACTTTATCCACCACTCTTTCATTAAGCAACACACACACATTCCGTAGCGTAAATCATCGCTGGCGATATAGACCTTTTGGGTGACCCTGTTTGGAGACACTTTTCACACCACACGCGCGCGGCTCAAGAGAATATTTTATGCCTATAGCACAATGTTGCTGCATTGCGCGCTGTCGCGCGCTCCTTGCGCCGTCGTCCAACTTGGAACAGTGCCCGCCGACCATACATCATTGTGGTACGTACACACATTATTTTTTTTCGACTCGTAAACGGTGATAAAATACGAGAACACGGACGCCGCAGCATTTTATTATACGCGTTCGACTCGTACGTTTTCGAACAGCGCTGTTTCCCCCCGTGTCCGAGGACAGCGACGATCGTCTGTCGGACAGCGTCGCCGGTGCAGCTGCCCGCCGCAACGACGCCGCGGGGATGTTTATCGGACGAGTTATTCTGGAAGGAAAGGCTGGACATTGTTGGTCCCGTACCCGGCGCGTATTTACATCGTTCGACGGCGAGTAGAAAACCTCGTCGAAAAACGCGCGCGCCGGTGCATCAGAATGCGTTATCCGCAAGCTTTCATCACGCGTCCCGCACCCCGCACCTAACCTAACCTAACCAGCCAGGTTTAAAAAGCCTCGGAAAGCAGTAGTAGTAAAATTTGTACACAATTTTTTTTCCTCGTCGACACACCGTTGTTTTGTGTCCGCAAATTTTCGGCCGAAGGTTTCGACTGCAAGCGGTGTGCACAAAAACGAATTATTGATTTCCGCGTGTGCAGCGGGTCCCTCCTCTGGACCCCGGCGGACGCTCTTCAGACGAGCACGGGGTGCGCGGGTGGGTGGCGATGGCGATGCGAGCGAGTGCGGGCGGCGGACACCCTTTTCGTCATCGCCGGCCGCCGTGGGGGCGCTAAATTGCCGCGTCGATGGCCGCGCGAAATGATGGGTTCGGTCTAGAAATACACGGCGAATCGGGACACGTTCGCGGGGACACTGCCGTTGTGCGATGACCGCCGCGCGCGACGTGTGGCGAAGATCGAGGAGAACCGCTCGGACGGTTTTCGCGCGCGGCACGTTTCGCGTGACAAAACGAAAAAATGGCCGATTAGTTTTGTCCAGGAAGAGCCGATTTAATCCCGGAAACCGTAAACACCTCGCGGTCGTACCGTAAAATACCGTAGCCCGACGACAGAAGAAAAACGTTATCGTACACACGGTGTAATTTCCGGGACGTTATTACGAACAAGCGAGGGCGGCGAGAGTTTTTAAGATTTCATTTTTGTCCCATCGCGGTTAATTATTGTCGCCCGCGATGTCCACCGCGCGCTACGGGCGTACAGGTCGCGTCGGCCACCGCGCGGTCATTAGCATATAAACGAAGCGACGTTGTATTATATAATACGTCGTACAATATTTTTTGGGCATTTTTTTTTTTTCGTATAATTATCACGCACTTCACTCGTCGTCAATCGACGGTAATCGGATTCCGGTCACGTATTTTACGCGCGAGGTGCGAAAAGACCGCGTGGGGGGTGGGTGGCCGTTAAAAATTACGCCACTTAAACGGCATCGATCGGTTCGAATGTGTTTTATTTTTAATACGAAAGGGTTCTACTACTAGTAGGTACTAACTACGGTGATGTTGGGTCGAAAACCCGGGAAAAATTTACCGAAAAACAAAACGGTAAAACACTAAACAGCTAAATTAAATGAGAGAGAGAGAGAAAATTTCATCGCGTTTTTCTGTGCCGAAACGTGTGTTTATAACGTAACACTTTTTTTCGTTATTTCATTATTACACTTTTCGTCGTTGATTTATCAGTGTTACGTTGGACGGCAAAAAAAGTGACGACACTTTCCGTTTGATTACTTTCCACCGGATTTTTTTGTCAACATTTTTTTATTCATTTATTGCATCCTCCGATTTCCCGACTAGGTTTTTCTGGCAGTATCAGCTTTACGGCGCTATTTTTTGCCCGACGTATTTCGCTTTTTTAAAAAGTATTTTTCGGTGGCGTTTTTTTTTGACATACACGGCAGCACTGCGCGAAATCGTAAGTTTTTTTTACGCGAATTTCGAAGAACCACGCGATAATAACTTATACGGGTGCATGAGGCGCGTTTTTTGTTTTAAATTTATTGCGCCAACGTTGTGATGGTTCGAATAAACGTGTCGGGTGGCCACGTTCAAGACAAATCGTCGTACCCACCCCGGGGTTGCGGCCGACCACGTAATTATTGTTTTAAAAGTCCATTCGTTTTTATCCGAAAAATCTCGTTTTCAATAAATCCTCAAAAGCGGGCGCGGTTCTGCATCGAAATACACGCGTGATTTTAAGGATAATAACAAATGTATTGTATTCGCAAGCATTATTACGATATTCCGTGTTTACGAAAAAAACTACGGTATTGCACAACACGCCGTTTTTTTTTCTTTTCGCGTCACATCGCGTTTTGAACACAAAGCTGGTATTATAATGTCCACCGCGCCTGTTATATACAGTAGAACCCACAGAAACCTCGAAATGACCGCGAAAGTGTTTTCGAACTGCTTTTACACAATATTTACAGAGTGATCTTCTAACAAAACATTGGCCGGCGAAATTCATTCAAACAGGCTTATCAACGTGTAGTAGGTACGCGCTGTTTTTGCTGTCGCATTAGTGTGCAGGACGTGTGTACGCTTATTTAAAATTGGAAAAAAAAAAACAATAAAATAATTTCGATCGTCTTTTTTAATCGGATTCAGTCGGTCACGGTGAGTAAGATTTGTGGGTACGATTCGTCGGCGTTCGAAGCTATCGGACTCGCACCGTTCGTGTTACACTGTCACAACGGCTGTACGTACAGCTTTTAAAGAACGTAAATGCGAGTTTGTAGAATTTTTTCAAAACCGTCTAAAGCTTTTTTATCAAGGTAATATTGTACGCCGCACGGTGTTTTTTTTACATCACGTGCCGAATCGCGGATTGACCGCAAAGGACGCCACATTCGTTCTTAACGTCGTTTTTTTTTTTCTATCTCAACCGGCTCACCGCCGCTCATAACTTTCTTTTTTCTGCTGCCCGGGGCCAGGGCCCGTAGAACCCTTCGTCGAATTCGGCCCACCCGCATCCTCCCTGGGCGCCGTCCCTGTTTCAGTTTTTTTTTTTGTAACGCAAGTACGTCCCTTCATGCAAACAGTCAGCAAGACGAAACCGAGCGCGGTGGATCCGGTGCCCCCGCACACTTGGAAAAAACATTAATTTTTATCTCGTATGAGCAAAGACCCACGTGGACCGCGCGCGTCTCGCTGTTGACAAACACAACGCGAGGAGGTCATGGGATGTTATTTTTTGTACTTTTTTCCGCGCGAAACAACGATCGACATTCACGCTCATATCGCCTATTACGCACTTTTCACGGAACAAACGAATAAAAATTTGTACTGTTTATAATGCAATAACACGAATCACATCTACACATCACATACATGTTATACGTACCCTGCTGCCAGTACCTAACCTACCCGCCGTTGTTCGTGACCGTCCACCATAAATGCCTTTTAAAGTTTGTGCGAGCCGTAACTATTGCTGGTATTATTTATAATAACGTCATTGTGCCTAACGAATACGTCGTATACGCAATAACGCGATATAACACAATACCGCGTGCACGGGTTCGTTATTTTTTGTTATAAAATATCGTTTCTTACACGGTTCGATTAGTCTTGACGGTACAATAACATTTTACATCCGAAAGAGTTGTCGACCAGAGCGCGTTCTGTACTGTATTTTCGTGTTAGCGGCGAGTTTCCCGGTGGAGCGACAATTTTTGTTTTGAAGAAAACGATTCAAAACTGTCGTTGGGGTTTTTTTTTTCTTTCTAAATTTCGATTGTTAAAAAAAAATATTCGTGATATTTAATTACTATAGAAGGAATGCTCCGATTTTTGCTTACTTTTTGAGTTTCACCCCAAAAAAATCAAGAATTTTACGGCGAAAAATTTTAAGGTTTTTCAGGTTCGTAATGACGGTTTCGGGTAGAAGGAGTGCTCCGTTGAATGCCGCATAAAAGTTGGGATTTCGCCTTTAATATCCATTTGAAGCATTTTTTGATGTTTCGATAATGTTAATTTTTTTTTTTGTGATTTTCGTTCAATAAATAGTTTTAAGTAAAAGTTTTGAATAATACGAGCTTGTTAATACGCATTTGAATATGTGACTGAAAACTTAAAAAAAAAATTTGCGTTTTTTTTTTTATTCACAAACCTTATAAGTTATTACTAACATTTAACCCGCTTCCAGTTGTCGCTGAAATTTGGCGATTCGGAAATTCCAAACTTGCTCAGAATCGTTTTTTTCGAAGGCTAAAACCACAATTCTCAAACCAGTGACCCAACCAAAGAGCCACGTAGTCGCTACTCCGTCAAACTACCCACCCAACCTTTACTGATCCCGGCTTTTGTCTTATTCCACTCGCAAAAATTGCATACAAGCACAATTTGAAATTTCGCTAATTTACAATATCCGAAAATTCGTTGTACGATTAAAAACTGAGGACCTACTAACCGCAGGACAAAGCGGCGTAAATCTAACAGGGAATGGACATTGTAACGGATTATTTTGACCATTTTTCGTGTGAAACGTAGAACTTTGAAACGGTTTTGCAACATTCGTTTCGCATAGAAAACGTTCAGTTCAACGACTTTAATGTACAAGCGAAACAACGTATACTGCGTGGTTTCGTTCTTCGTATATTTTGGCCGATTATGCCTCATAAAAAAAACGTTCGGATTTATCGAGACGTTTGTACGTGATCAGTAATATGAATTAGAACGATTGGTTTTATGTGCACAGATTTCGACCAAACTGTACATCTTCTAAAGCTGTGACCTTCTCCACCCCGTTACTATCCCTTTTTATATTATTATTATTATTTAATTATCGGTTTTTTACATTTTGTTTTTCACCGGAGATTAATGCACCACGCGGAAATTGGTTTTGGTAACTCGATTCGAGCCTGGTCAAAATTCCATTTGCCGACCATATAGCTGCGGCGCGTCTCTTCACACCCCGCACGCTATAAGTTTTGTTATATTTTAATTTTTCCAAACGTAAATAGGTCCGAACATAAATCGGACGAATAAAACGCTACAGTTAAACAGTATTGGTAACCTCAACTGTTCGAACTTTTTCGTTTGTACACCCGCCGGCTTCACACATTCGGTTTTACGCGATTGCAGCATTATCGTGCTGCAAGAAGGCCAATATCACTGAAACGAAATTACCCAAACGACAATCGAAAACGCACCGTTTGTATTGTTTTCCGTAGGCAATGTACTGCGTTTAGTGGCGACACTGCGTAATAGGAAGTTTTACGGCTGTTTTTGGATCGAACATGTTGTTTTACTGGGTTTCGTACACTCGTAAACGACGGAAACACTAAGAACGTAACGACTCACGGGAAAATCATATCGCTTTTCAGTGTACGAAATCACACCCTACAATAATTACGGTGAGCAGGCGTCACGTTAAGAAGACGCGTTCGTCAGAATCGGGTGAGACGCGTCGGCCCGCGTTTGCGTTCGTCTTGAGCGAAACCTCTCTCGCCGGCTACTACTACTCGTAACTCGCTAGAAGACCGTTTGTCTAGTCAATCGAAATAACACAACAGTCGAACATTGTTGTTATATGCCCACACACGGACATTAATGTTCGGCCATGTTTGATTTCGCACACGCCCACGTATGTGTGCCAAACCCCACCCACGGGGGGTGAGATGTTGCGAGGCATGAAAACGTCTGAAAAGAGACGGTTTCGACGCAGCTGTTTTTTTTTTTTTATAATTCGCCGGCCGTTTCGTACGCGACAAAAATGTGCGACGCGTGCACACGCGTGTTGTGCGCGGACAAAACAGTATTGACGAATTGAAAAAAAAACGAAACTCGCGACGGAAAACTCGGGCGCAGAAGTCGACGAGACGAAAGCCCCGTCGAGTACACGAGAGGACCGAACGACGAAAACGTGTGTATTACATTTGCGATCAGAGTTTGTGGAAAAAATTTCTCCGCCGCGAGGAAGATAGAAATATTCGAATATTATCTGTTTGCGCGTTATTATTACGCGTATATTTACTTTTTAATAAACGTCAGGATTAAATGGGTGGAAAAAAAAACGAACGAACGGCGCCGAGCTACTTGTTGATGGCATTTATCGGAGAATAATTGGAAACTTTTTATTCCGTTTTTTTTTTTTTTTTATACGCGACAGGAAGTGCTCATGAAACGCCCTTTTTTTTTTTTTTTTGCCAATATCTGTTAAAAGTAAATAACAATAAAACGACCAATGAGTTGACAAGGGTCCGCGCGCGTACACCACCACCGCCACGGTATATATATAGTGTTGTTTTTGCCCAAGGGGAAAAATCGAGGAACGTATTTTTTTTTTTTAAATATTTTGTCGCTTTTTTATATTCGTGGAAAAAATCGCGGCGCGAAGGGGATGCTCTCCTCGGAGAGCGGTATTGAAGGGAAGAAAATTAACGGGGATGAATGGGCCGTTAATGACGGAACATTTTTCGGAACGTGATTTACTCGGGAAATGCGAAAAAATGATTATATTTTTCGTGCATTTCGTTTATTTATCATAATTTTTTTTTTCCCTGAAATAATTGCCACACGCAGACCGACGACGCATCGCCGCCGTTATTTTTCGGAGGATACCGAACGTTGTTACATTTCGAAACGCGTTACATCATTTTACCCCACGCGCAAAACCGCGCGATTACACCGCAACGCAAACGTGCTCAAATAATAATTGTACTCGAACGTTCGTGACAAATGTAACAGCGTGTAACGTTATATACATATGTATATTTTAACGGATATAGCAAAAACGATTCTGAGCGTGCTCAGTTGTCTAGTACGCGCGTCCTGGTAGAGAGTTCCATACGTAGCTCAAAAATTTTCCAAACCACTTGAAAATTTTATCAAACCTGTATCTTACGTATTTTAATAGCGTGTAAAAGCTTTCAGATCGTGTTTCGATCATTATTTTAGAAGTCATAAAACTAAACCGATACGTGTCAAAAACTGCGCGTTTGCCTAATTGTTAATTTGTTTTTCTGCTTAGTTTAATGTCTGTTTTGAAATTAATTATTCGACGAAACGTCGAGTACAATGGCGCCATAGACAGAAGTCGGGTTTTCAGAAAATGTGTTTACAATTAAAATCGGAGCGATTGGCCGTGTCATAGTTACAAAACAAAAAAGGAACACGCGTCTTTGTAAAACAAATAGCTTCGCCGCAAACGCTCGGAATCTAAAACGTGTGTCCTGAATACATCTAAATCTATAGATGAACTCAATCGTAACCATACGATATTATTATTATTTTTTTATACACACTGTTGTGGTTGTTTTGCCGTTTTGTGATCGCATCAATTTAACATTTTTAGATTTGTATCGGATTTGTAAACGTAGACATTATTTGTTGGGATTAGCAAGGGCCCTATACTTGTACAGTATAACTTTGAAGTTTTTTGACAAAAAAAAAAAACAAGAAAAATAACCGATAACAGTTCTGATGGTTAAAATAGTTGTATTATTTTAGAAGACAATTTTACAATGTTTATAAACTTGATTCACACAAGACCAACGGTAAATTACAACTTGTATTTATCGCATGTAAACAAGCGAATACCGAAAATCCAATTTAAATCACCGAATCTTGTACAGTTTATTTTTATTTAATTACTATTTTGAACTTTAAATACGTGTATTTTGATATTGAAAATTTGACAAAATGGGCCGGCGCAATTGTATGTTATGTGTTCTTAAAATCAAATAACGCCCTTAATCTAGAACTGCGCAGTTTCAAACTCGCGAACGTTTAAACCGTATCTGCCGTACGGAATTCTGACGCGCGCGAAGATTCGGCGAGAAAATCGCAGAGAAGGATGGTACCTAATTCGATTTGAAAAAACGACGGTACAACGGCGGCAGCTATTTTGTAAAACTTATCGACGGAAGTGTATAATTAAAACGCCGTCGCCGTTTCGGCTTTTAACAAAATCCGTAACTACGCAGTGTTATATTATTTTTTGCCGATTTATCAAAACGGGAACAGAAATGAACATTTTTACGGAAATCCGTGCGGGACGACAGAGGGGAGAAAGCTTTTCAGAAAGTTTGAATAGGCGACACAATAAGCGTGCCGGAGAAACGAAATAAATTGCACGGAGGGTTATAGAGCAGTGTGGGACGGTGGGACGGCGTGTAAATTGGTTGGATACGATTGGAAACCAGCGTCCAGAAAAATTAGGGACACAGAACTTTTCTCGGTTTTCTCTTGTCGCGTGTCTTACAGACGTTTTTTCGCAGCTTTTCGCAATGTCATTGTCTCATACCCGTCGCCGTTGAAAACCCATTTTCAATAATTGTCTTCCGAACCCCGCCCGTTACCGGTACATTTGCGTCGGACATACTCTACTTAATGTATCGGCAGTCTGCAGCGCGGAGTTCGCTCCGTAATATTCGTAAAAAGAATATTTGACTCGAGTCCGTACAACGTTCCGGTTCATTCAGATTTCCACAAGCTAATAATGATTTGTCGAGCACTCAACGTTCAACGAAAATTATTGTCCATAAGTCGTTTTTTGGAATAATATAATCCAGTATATTTTGAGGGTAAATATGCCCTCCTCGCAATAACCTATACGCGAACGATCGACGGTCGCATACATTTTCCATCGTTATAGATCTACCAAATTGTGTACAACCGCAAGTCGAATTGAGAACAAAATTATAAAACTCTTCAAATTTTTAACTGTTTCGATTCCGCTTATCCATTCGACGGTTAATGTTTGAATTCAAAAGAGTTTCTCGATGTCGCGGTATGCACCGGCCACCGTATTACGACGGTGACTAGTTTTTTATGCACATGCCTCGAATTCAGTAATGCGCTGTCTCCAGTGACCATATTATGACTCTTGTACATTTTTTCCAAACTAATCGTCGGTAGAGAAATAAACGCTGCAGCCGCGGAAACGAAATGCGCCGTACCACAAATCCGTCGCGTGAATTTCGTTTACGCGCAAAAATCACGAAACAAGCGAACCCGCGCTCGCGATCTACCGTAGTAGGTCTTTAAATACGTTTTTCCGGAATCGTCTGTTCTAACGTATTATGCTCTGTAGCCCGATTTATACGAATTCCGAATGTGGGTTTACGGGTTGACGTGTGCTCGCTGCATAAGACCGGAAACGAAATATAGGAAAGCCTTATTAACAGTTGATCCGCCGTCGCCGGGGAAAAAAAGACCGATCTTCTAAATGTCAATGCGCGGCCACAACGAGCAGGCGATGTTTTTACGAAAACCGCATGTACAAAAAGACAGGTATTGTCTTGGAAAAATGTACCTAAACATGTATATATACAAATATTTTATGCCGGTTTTTAGGCCTCGTATTTAAAAAAAGCCGCTGTCCCTCCCCCGCAACGTCGCAACTACAAGACGCCGCCACTGAAAACGGATCACCGGTTCTTAGTAACAAGTTCCGAGACGTTGCGTCTATGTCGTCTATGACGTTTACACTATACTTATTTATATAATTATATTTATACTATAATTAATAATCGGTTTTCGCGGAGAACAACACTCACCCGTGTGGAGTCTGGTGTGCTGCTGCACGTGGCTGAGCTGCTTGAACCGGCGCTCGCAGTACGAACACTTGTACGGCTTCTCGCCGGTGTGCACGCGTATGTGCTGCACCAGCTGATGGTTGGAGCTGAACGACTTGAGGCACTGCTGGCACTGGTGCGGTTTGCTCACCTCCAGGCCGCTGCCGCTCAGCGAGCTGCCGCCGATGCTGCCGGGGCGGCCGAAGTCGCGGGCCTGCATCTGCATGGCGGCCGACTTTTGCATGAATATCTGCAAAGCACGGCGAAACGCGGCGGTGAGTGCGCGGCGGCCGGAGGCGGCCGACCGCGCGGCCTCCGTAACAACGGTTCATCTCATTCGGATCGTGAGCGACGCACTGCAGCAGCGAACCGGTGCCCACGCGCGTCCGCGGATCCCTCGCCGCGGAAGGGGTGAAGAAAAACTAACCCCCCCCCCCGGAACAGCCGGGTGTAACGCGTACGGTGTACAGCGCGTGTAAGGGTTGGCGAGACTGACGACCCGGTGTATAATATCGCGCGCGGTGTGTTGAAACGAGGGATTAATTAAAAAAAAAATGTACCCGTCGCGGGGTTAAAATGCGAGCTTTTTTTTTTTTGTTTCCCGACGTGTTGTACTAATTGAAACGCTTTTTTTTTTTTTTTCACCCGCCCCCGCGGTCGTGTAGTTTAACCGGAGCAATTAAACAATTACCGCCTCCACACACACGCGCGCTGCTGCTGCTGCAGTCGTCACCCTGTTGTTACGGCGCACGGGTAATAATTACGGGGAAAACTGTTGACAAAACGCTACAATACATTTACATAGCGTAAAAACAAAAAAAAAACACGCGTTTATAATAATAAGCGTATAACGTGCAAACAATCTATCTACGCGTAAATAGGTCGCGTCGCAAAATAATAATATTATGCAAACGGCAGGAAAAAAAAATACGACGCCGCCATTACACGACGATAATGTGATGACTACGGTAAAAAAAAAACAGTAAACCACTTAACAATGATTGCGTTTTCTTCTTCCGCCGCTGGCGGCAGTAATTTTTTTTTTGCCACCGACGGACTCTGCTGGCGGAGCGCAATGCGAAACGAAAAAGGGGTAAATCCATTACGGACACTTAACGTAGCCGGGGCGATTTTTATGGATTTTGACAATGATTAAAAACATTTTTTCCACCACGCGCACAGCCATCGGCCGGCCGTTTGATTGATAACGTTTTTTTTTTCGACGTAGAAATTATTTAAAAACATCGGAGATGACGACTGTTGTTATTCGTCGATATAAATTCGCCGACCCCGTGATTTACGCATCGCTCCGGCGGGTAACACACAAACGCACACACCCCTGCACGGCGATCACCTGCAGACACGCTGTTACGTCGACATAAGGTCAACACGATATTGTTGTAAGAAGTGCTTAGGTACACGGTGCAGTCGAAAACACCAGGTGAAAATAATATACAGAGTACATAGAGAGAGAAAAAAACTACTAAACAAACAAACCCGTCAAAACACGACTAATGAACACTAACGAACCGCGCGCAGACGGACACGGACACGCTATCCATCAACCCGTTTGGGGCGATGCGGTTTAAAAATATAATTATCGCGCGATAATGAAAATAAAAATCTTTCGATCGGTTTACAACGCCCGCCACTTGTGTAGCGCGTGCTGTCTACCGCCACGATATCTTTTGTAGCACTTTTTTGCTGATACGCGCAGAGAACGCGGACGGTCGTGACTTTCATCATCGTCATCGTCATCACACGTCGCGGGTCATTGTACCGCGCGCGACGATAAGGCTTATCGTGTTGAGGTTGGTCAGTGTGCGCGAATAATGTTGCGGAGTGATGCGCCGGAGTAGAGGGAGTAGAGACTGCAGTAGTCTCGACGAAACGCTCGCGTTTAAACCGTTAAAAAACGGGCGATAATATATAATCGAGTAAAAAAAATCTAAGAAAAAACCACAACAGAGATAAACTGGACGCGGTGTTTAGATTCCGCGGTCGGCGGAACACCCCGCCGGAGGTGCCGCGGAGGGTTCACTAACCGGGTCGGCCGAGTTGTATTATATTTAGTTTCACTAAAAATAACCGCCAAGGACGAAACCGTGTGACGAAACCGTGCGTCGTATCGCCGAAAAAAACAAAAAGCCCGGTTACGACCCCGCCGCGAACAACGACGGTTTCGACGGACAGTAACGCCGCCGCCGCACTCGTCCAATTGATTTTTCTCTCTCTCAGCAAAACGGTTATAAACTTATTATTTATTACCACCCCCGCACGGTAAGTAGTAGAACAACAACAACAACCGGGTGGTTAACAGTAACGCGCCTACTAAAACACGTGAAAAACACGTCAAACGGACAACGGTGTATGTATGACGCGTAAAAAAAGTGTGTCGCGGAATTTGCAGAACGCGCGCGGGGTCGATCGAATCGGCAAGTCGCGATATTATGTTTTATTTATTGACGCGATTAGGCGCGCGCACAACGTGTAACAATAACGTACCGGCGGTCCGAGAAGTCTGAGTGTGTGTGTTTTTCGGCCCGTCAAGACATTTTTTCGAAGCGTCGAATGCAAAAAAACAAACGTATAACGTTATGCGAATTCCGAGATAACCCGAAGGCCGTCCTGCAGCCCGCGGTTGTTGGACGAGCAAAGTTGAGAACGGTACTGCATCAGCCTAGCCAAACGTTGACTTAGGTCGGGAACTTTGCGCGATATCATCATCGTATTCGTATTATGTATACACAGCGCTCTCGCGTGTATTTTAAAGTGTTGTTGATGCTTCGCGTCTGTCTTTATCGCGCGTCGTCGTAATATTATTATTATTGTGTGTATACGTCACCAGACGTTTAACGACCTCGCGGCAAACGCACAGAGAGAGAACAGCGACGATCGCGCCCGCCCGCGAAAACCGTTTGCGGAATGTGCATTAATATAGCTGCTGCTAACCCAAACTTATATTTTTACACACGAAAAAACACGATTTGGAAACGGCGCGCGATATTGCGATATCTGACTGACTCGAACGATATCACTGGGAGGAACTGTTTGAGAGATGTTATAAACATAACGAAACGAAGGGAGAATGCTGAAAACGAGGATGTCGAGGTGGCGCGGCGAACTAAAAACAAAAAAAATCTCGATCAAAATTAAACGCCCGCGCACGCATCGTATCGTTCCCGTTATTGCTGTATTTGTTGAAAAAAAGAAAATTTCACAATTTCTAATACGTAGGTACGAATTTCCTCTTTCCGATTAGTACGAGACGACTCGGCTGAATTTCGCCGTACCGTCGGCGAGTACAACAAACGGTATTGAGATTTTTTACAAAAACCCTTTTCGTGAATTATTGAATTTGTGGGACGATATCGATACACGTGCTTACTCGAATAAAAGGTGATTTTTTTGTGGCTGCGGGGTGATTCGCTTAGTATATACTATGAACGCCACTCCGATCTTTTCAAAATTAATCGTTTCGCGTCGTTGTACCCCGCGGTCTTTTTGAAATTGTTTACAATCAACGACGGCAAACTGAATGATACAATTTTAAACGCAATATCTTGGCGTTACGGAAAGCTGTTTTGGCTCGTGCACAATATACGAATGCGAACTGCAAAGCTTTCTGGGTCGCACAATGAGACGTTTAAAACGTAACATAAACGAGATTCAGTGTAACTTTTAACGTGTTTATTCGATTCTACGATTAAACACCATTGCACATTAAGGGCATAGGAAATAATCAAAGTCAGTACCTCTAATGAAAGGAACTCTGCTGGTACTTTGTGTGGGGTCTCAAATTATTTGAAAGTTCAAAATTGAAACAGTAATGAATCTTAGGATAAACATCAATACGTGTTTTACCGGTTTAGTTTTTAACGACAAAATTTAGTCGAAACGCATAACACCGAAATATAGGTACGACGCGGGCTCGCGCTAAAGGTTTCAAGTGATTTCAAAAATTTTTCAGCTGAGTAACTTTGAAATTTTCGAAAAAGTTTACCATGACGTGTGTATACACCGGACGTGCTGGCTCGGAATCGTTTTTTCGAATCGTGGATATTTAAATAATACGTTTGAACCACGACTTTACCGAACTCGCAGAGGCCAAAATAATGGCGAACGGGAGGAAATGGCGGAAAAACGAACGGCCGGGGGTGTATCGCGGTTTGATATGTTTATGGGCCTTCGCGTATTTCTCGCGTGCCGCGCTCGAATTTATTTCTTTCGGAAACTTGGACGACGTTTTTCGTTTCACTAGCACAGCGCCCGACGTATATTATTAACGTAATTATTGTTGTTATTATTTTATTTACATATACGTATATATCAATACGTGTAATCGCCGAACCGCCTCCGAATATCGCCGCCATTAGTATCGCTAGGTGTTGCCGCCTCGGTCCAGCGACTTTGGGCCATTGTGTTTCGAGTCGGCTTTTTTTAAAAATGTATTTTCGAATATTATTTCGTTTTTCATTCCGTTCGACACAATTTTTCATTGTTTTCCGTTATAATAGCTGTTCCAGGGGACCGCCTGGTCGGCTTCCGCCGCGCCGGACGACGTGATTCGAATATTATAACAATATCGTATTATTATAAAATATCGTATGAATGCGTTTTTCGTATCATTGTTTCCGCGATGGGAGCGAAAACCACACGTCGGCGGCGGCGGTAACAACATCGAGCGTATTTCTCGAACGCGGTCCGCGAAACTCGGCCGGAACGAGAAAACAAAAACCCGGGTTTATTAAATCGATATTATCAGCTATATTATCGTTTATTTTTCGAATTCGGGCGGACGGTACGCGCGCGAGAAACTGCAGCTGTATAGACGAGCGGTTTTGCCCGTTTTACGACTTGATCGCGGTTTAAGAAAAATTTTCAAAAAACAAAACGCTCATGACGTCCGTCGCGGCGCGGAATGCGTTCACGCTCGACAAACACATAATGACGGCGTGTACTCGCGTGAACGCTATAATTATTATTGTAATGCGATGAGTTTTACACGAGAGAGTATCTATTATAAGTTTTTACGCGAAACATCGCACATTACGCGTTTGTTAAACCGTGATATTGTGCCGGGGCTGTGTTCGTCCGAGTTCTACGGGAACGAACGCGGGGAGATGTTAAAAAAAACGGCTCGTCGTCGGGGTACGCCAAAAAAATGCGGTTCTCCCCGGTGTAAAAACATTTTCGATTTGAAAACAATGCGAATAGTACTTAAAAAAAGTAAAAATCTTTTGTTGAAGCATTTTTTCCAAACGTTTTGAATCGTTGAAAGGTAACGCGCGTAAAAGATACGCTTTTTTTTTTTTTTAATCTCTCGTAAACGAAAACACCCCGAACCGGATTGTCCCCGGCCCCGCGGCGTCGGTAAACCGGGGGTTTCTATGTTTTAAAACAATAGCCGTACCGAAAAAAATGCGTACGGTTCTATAACAGCTGCTGCTGCTGCAAACGGTATACTGTGTTTCGTTCTCACGGTTTTGAAGATGAACCATCCGTCCATCCACGAGGACTTTCAACGACTCGTGCTTGTGGATGCATGCGTACGTCTTATACTCCTCCGCGCGGGGCCTCGTATATCGCTCTAATTAAACATCGCATGTCAGAGCCATACATATATATAAAAAAAAACGCGAAAAAAGAAAGAAAAATAGAATTCATTAATTGAGTTTGGACAGCGGGATCGAGATAGCGGACGTGTATTTACATACAAAAACACAATCGGTGGTCGTACGCACGTCTGTTTTGCTGAGGGACGGCGGGAATACCGCCGCCAATAACGTGTATTATTTCGTCCTATTATCCTTTGTTGCGTACGACAAAACGGTTTTAATTGACGTTATGCAAAACTCAGGGTCATCGATCCTGCGAACCGCGGAGAAAAATGGAATATTTTACCCGAGCGATCGCTATCGCCGGCCCCGCAGCAGAAGGATGCGCGGTTTTGTCGTTCGGTCGCGTATTCTTGTAAAACGTACGTTATTGTTTTTTTTTCCAAAGCCGTCGAAACCGTTTTGCCTATAAGAAAAACTGTGCTCGCGGCGATAATATACACACGTTATAAAAACGATATGATACGTCAGAGTTATGAAGGCACGATTGTTGAATCTTGACGGGCGAAAATCTATTTCTAAAAAAAGAAGAGAAACATCTCGACACCGCGGTCCGAACCTCCCGACTCGATCCTTCACCGCGTGTGTAAGCGTGAAGATCGACCCCAACGCCTATTTTATTATTATTTTTTTGAAAGAAAAACTCGACAAGTACAATTTCAGCGGGAAAACGCTTGTGAACTCGCTAAAAATTCCGACGGTTCGTCGGTCACCGACGTATTGCGCGAGAAATTCGTCTGCGCCAATGTTCGTTGATTTTCACCACCCGACACGAACACCGTCGAAATTCGATTATTTATGCTTATACCGCGTGGAAACACGACTAAAATGAACTCGTCGAAAAGTGAGTTTCTTACGAGAGTTTTTTCGCTAGAAGTTAGTTCGAGTTACAATCGGATCACGTATTTTTAGCCACCTATCGATTTTGTTGCTTTTGTTCGCTGGTATAGAAAAAACGATGCGCTGACTCCACTGAAATCAGCGTGAGCCAAACTATCGCCGTGTTAGGGGTACTTTTTGGCGGGATCCGTATTTTTCCCGTTGAAATGGTATTTGTCGAATGTTTTTTTTTTTTCAAAAACGCGGGTTAGACTTTACGCAAAACACGAAAGAATCGAGTCGGAACGTATCCCGAACGGTCTCGACATTTTTCTTTTTTAGAAATATTTTTTTGCCCGACAAGACAGGCATCGAGAGCACGGTCCGAACCGTCCTATAATAATAACAGTATATCCTCGTGAAACGACTCGATTTTTTCCACACGATTCCCCCGCGCAGAAAAGGGTTTGTCCGTACACGCGTATCGACAGGAGACGTCTGTAGCTGGTAGAACGGTCGCGTGACCCGAAGACTTTTGCGTATAATACGGTATTTTTCTTACTTTATTGCCTGCGCGCAGTAATCCACCCTTTCGGCGAGCAATCATATTGTTTTACATATTATTATAATACACGCACGCGCGCGCATATACGGTGTAAATAAATATACGGTTGAAAAACACACAAAAGAACAAATCGTGCACAAAAATACAAACGTATAATAAAAACGGAAGAATTCTTCCGACTTTTCGGTAACGCCGCCGACATGCAGGCAAAAAATGAACAAAATAACGGCTACGGCGCAGTATACAGTGCACAGTTTCTACACACTCAACGGTATAGCGTAAACGGAAATTCATCGCACGTAAAAAAACACGCCAAACCATAAACAAAACGAACGCTTAAGTATTACACTGTTGTGTACGAAAAACGCTATCTAGGTATGTTATATCGTGAAATATTATGCGCTGTAAGTAAAAATAGCATACTGAACGAAAGACGTTCCAGCTGACCCGCTGAAGTGTGGACCAGCATTCTTCGAGAGTGCGGTCGGATATCGATCGGTTCTGCGCACGGTGGATCCACAAATAAGCAGCGTTAAACAAACACGGTACACAAAAAATTGAATTCTCCTCTCTTTTTCGGTTTTAGTCAAGTCAACAACACAACAACAACATAATAATAATATGTTAATAATTTTAGCGGTAACAATTTAAACATTTTTACAACACCAGTGGCGCGCAAAACACACTGATTTATTATTTCTGATATCTCACGAATTTCTCAGTACGTTCGTACTGTCGTTCAATATTATTAACGTGCTGCGGTACTTAACGTTGTACTAAGTCAGTCGTTCGTATCGCGGGGCAACAAATCGAATCTCCCAATCGCCTTTGCGGGTCGTCATCGGTACACATACGATGACGACGTTTCGCTTATCAACGCCGCGGTTCGGGGCCGTCGTTAGTAAATATAGATACATATATATGTATCACGTTATAGGAGCGAGGTTTTCTTTGTTTGATTCTTCTAATTTTTTTTTGTCACCGTCCACAAACGTCGTAATTATTTCTATTATTTCTACGATGCGTAAACGGTGGCGGCGGCGGCAGTGTAGAACGTGTTTACGAACGTCCGGCCCACGCTTTCGCCCCCCGCGAGTCGGCCAAAGGGGTTGCGACCCGAGTTGCGTTCACGTGGCCACTGTGGTGTCGGTGCCGAGAGCTCGGAGCGGACGAGAGCGCGGAACGGAGAGCGCGCCACCGGGCCACACACGGAAATCGCGCGCATGTCCTCGACCGTTTCCTTTCGCGTCCGCGTCCTTATCGCACGCGCACACACACAGAGACGCGGTTTCCTTATCCCCCTCACCCCCCGAGCGAAAGTTCCGCCTCTATTTTCACGCAGGGTGAAATTTGCCGGACCGAAATTTTTTTTCTCTCAATTTTATAACGTGAAATCGGTTTTTTCGACCCGTGTGTAGCGTTTTTTTACGGTTTTTTACGCGCTCTCCCGCGAAAACCACCGTTTCGCAACCGCGGCGACAACCCCGAAATCGTAACGACACGATTTCCGCTGCAAGGGGGCGACCCCGTTTCGAAATAGTCCAGTATGTTAATAGGGGTCGCGCGCGTTGCACAACACCAACCGGACGGTCGCGCCGACGGTGCCGTAGCCCGTGCTCGAGTCGACCGACCGGTTTTTTTGAAAAAAATTTTATTTATATACATACGTATGGTAAGGTCCAGAGTAAAACTACCCCCTTGTTTGGGCAACAGTGACCATCGCAGCACGCTTTGCCCCGCAGTCGCGTCCAGTCGTACACCGCGATTTCGACGTGTGCACCGCGATACGAACCGACGGAAAAAAAAGTGTAATTCTCCGTTTTGTCCGATAAAAAGTTCTACACACACAGCAGCACGTTATTATTATTTTTTTGGTCGACGGTGTACGGTGCACGTTACGCGCGTAAGTTTATAAAATATGTTTGACGCACGCTTGTTAATTAATCGCAAGATATCGTAGACACAGTTTTGGTTTTATACGAGTTTCAGTTCAATAACTGAAACTCGTATAAAACCTCGTATAAAACTTCAATAACGACAATTCGTCACCGTTGTTGAACCGTCCGTTTTTCCGAAGAGAGATCATATCCTGATTTGACGCGATATTAGAAGATACGGTTCAAACGAGAATATAACGCTAGTGGTGTGTACATGACTGACTTTTTTCTTAGTTATCGCTTTTTTTTTTGTATTACACGAAAGTATCTCGATTTTGTACGTCAAGTTAAGTTGTTTTTGTTGAGAAATAACCAACGAAATAGCGTCTCAATAATTTAAACGCATACTGTCGATATTTTATCAGTCAATATTAACAGCAACAACATAATGCGACTCGAGTACGTATAAAAAAAAAAAAACAATAGAATTAACAATAAGTTTATTATTTGTAAGTTAATTTCGAGTAATTTTTTTTGTTTTTTTTCACTCCTGCAGTATCACGTATCAATTAATCGATCGAATAATAATGAAACTTAGTAGTAGTATTACAATGTAGGTACATAATGTGTAATGTGCGAAACAAGACGTCTTGCACCTTTCCGTCATATTTTAATAATATTGCTGGCTATCGTCAAATTATTTTATTTGATACAGCGCCAACAATTTCCTCGGTATAAATATTATTTTAGTGCGCTTATTTTTTTTACCTCGGAATAATTTATTATTAAAAATAAAATCATGTTTTTTCAACTCTTTGCCATCCCAAGAACACACGCCGTGGTTATATTTTACTCCAATATAATATGTTTTTTTTTTTAAACAAATATTTGTGATGGACGTTATTTTTAAAAACGTAAATACGAATTTACTTTGATCAAAAAAGTGACTTTCGGCTTATTTTATGTACACCGTGTCGATAGTAATAATTTCCGGGTTTTTTTTTTTCTGTCTTGGGAGTGAAATTTAAAAAATTACGATGATAATTTTATTTTTCAAAAAAGCGCGTTAGATTTTTTCTTGTGAAAAATAATCGTAGACACACAAACTAACGACGTTTTGCGATTCGTGGTATGAATATTAGATTCAAAGAAAATTATTGAGAAATAACATATTAAATTTTAGATTTATATTAACCGAAAAAGGTGCGACATTTCGATAATATTGATGATTTATTATTATTGTCGTTTTTTTAAAAACGATGAACACTTTACGTTTTTAATTTTCGATATTTTCTTTAGAGTTTGTGAGAAAAAGCGGAACACACTTAATGTTGTCCGACTTTAATCGAACGCCGGAAAACGTTTAGGATACGTAAAAAATACGAATTTTTTTGTTTTTTCCACGTGAACAACTATTGTTACCGGATTGAAAAATAATTTTTTCCCGTGAAAAAAAAAAACCGTCACCGCCAAAACGGCGACGCGACGTTTGTTATCGGGTCGGGAAAACGTAAATCTTGTTAGTTTTTAAAAACCGTATGATGTTACGCGATCGAAATCCGCGCACTCACCTGTAGTTCGCTGACCAGTTTTTCGGTCATCATTTTCGGGTCGTTCAGCACCAGCGAATTGTTCTGGTTGATGACGACGGACACGTTCGAGTCGACGGCCGCCGGCGTCTGTCCGGCCTGCAGTCCGGCCGTGTCCTGCTGTTGCTGGACGGCCGCGCGGATGTCCGCCGGCGACGGTTGTCCGGCGACCGCGTCCGCCGCCGATTCGTCGGTCATCTCGACGTTTTGCGTTTGACGCTGTTGGTGCTGCGCGACCTGCTGAGCGACCATCGCGATCGCCTCGTCGGCCGTCACCTGCGCACTGTTCGACGACGTCTGCTGACCGACGACGCCGATGGGCTGCACCTGCTGTTGGTCATGGTTGACTTGCTGCAACGCGGACGGCGGTGGCGCGGCCCGAGGCTGCGGCGACGGCGACTGTTGGTGCTGCTGCTGCTGCTGTTGCTGCTGCTGCTGCTGTTGGTACTGTTGCCGCTGCTGTTGCCAAAAGTCGGCGGCCGGGTTCATCTTGAACACCGGCCGTTGCAACAGCACGGACTGCTGTTGCTGCTGGATGTCCGCCGACATGTCGTCGTCGTCGTCGTCGTCGGCACCACCCAGCGGCGGGCGTTCGTGGCCGGGCGAGGCGCGAAGATCCAGCGGGACCGAAGGGATCGTCTTGGCTGATGTGAAACGCCGATGGTTCGTCCGTCGGTCGAATATTATTTTTCGGCGGCCGTTACGAGACGTCGCGGCCGTCGTGGCGCATCGCGATCGTTATACGGCGAAACGATTTTACGAAACCGCGCGCGCGTGTGTCGTTCACTACCTCTCGGATCTGTAAAAAAAAAAAAAAAAAATCGTTAGACGAAAATTTCGAGTAAAAAAAAAAATAAATTTTTATTTACGGAGAAAGCGCGAATACGATTTTTTCGGGGTGACGTAAAAAAAAAAAAAACAGTGAGCTCTGTCGAGCGCGTGCAGTGTACACAACGATGTAGACCCAAAGTCGGGCACCCAAGGTGTTCGCGACGCCGGAGTAGTCTTGAGACTGAGCGACGTCTCAAGACGCCGGGCCGGAAAAACGTTCGCGCGCGTCGCACTGTGCGTGTGTGTGTGTGTGTGTGTAGCACTCGCGGCGGCGGCGGCGGCGGCGGCGGCGGTAAAAGCGGCGGTAAGAGCGGCGGCGGCGGCGGCGGTGGCGTCTTGTGTCGGCGTCGCGGCGCGACTGAGGAGATACGCGGCCAAGATGTCTTGGAGTCGCGGACATATCGCCGTCCTCGTCCGCGGCGTGTGCCGGCCGCCGCGCTCCGTCCTTTTCTACGGCGATAGGGGTCGGGTTTTCCCTCTTAGCTGCAAAGCTCCGCGCCGCGCCGCGCCAGACGTTTTCCTTACGTGCGTATTTCTGCGCCGGCGTCCGCCCCTAGCGCCCTCTTCTCCCTTTCTCGCCCCGCAGTCCGCCCACCGGCCGCGCTACCCCTACGCGCCGCGCGTCGCCGCCGGAGAGACGCGCGGGGGTGGCGCGTTCTCGCCGTTCTTATTTTTTCCTTTTTCTCCTCGTTTTCGCGTTTTTCCCCCGCGGTCTCTTTTTTTCTCTCTCCACCGTTTCCTTTCACACCGGATTCGCGCTCTCGACGTCTCCACGAGCAGCTCGTCTCCTCCGCGGCCGCCGACGACGACGACGATCGAGCGAACCGAGATTCACAAAGTGCGCGCAGCACGTGCTGAGCGATATTTACGCGCGTGTAACGAGAAAACATCGCTACCGTCCGGTCGCTCGCTCCGCGGGTAAAAATCGAGAACCGTGCCCGGGTGGGTTTAAAGTGGAAGAAAAAACAAACGTCAAGCGCGCTACCAGTACGCGCGGTGATGTTGTTGCGGGAAAAGTTGACGTTTTGAGCTTTTTTGAAAAGAAAAAATACGCGTTTTGTTCGCCGAGCGTTTACTACCCCGGGTAAATGACGCGCAAAAACCAATAAAAGCTTTTTTTTTTTACGCCGCCGCACTTTCGGGACAGGAACGTTGGTTTTCGATCGTTCTACGCGTTCGCGCGACCCCGTGCGGTGGCGCCACCTGACGGACACTCGACCCCGTTTCTAACCCTTCCGCGGCGAAAGGGTTGTTTCGCGTTTAGCCCGAAAGATACCGTTGCCGCGGCCGTCTCGGAGTACCCGCTCTCCGTGTAAAAACGTGTGTCGATCGTGGTTAAATAAAAGGGGCGACGAAACTTAAATCCGCGTAACTATAGGTTCGAAACCCGCGGGGTTGTGGGAACGCGACTTTTGAAAAAATAAACGTTTCGTGCGCCAAAGTTTGACCGAAAAAGTGAATCTTTCGAGTCCGTCCGGCCGCGGCTAAATCGCGTTAAATCGCGTTCGTGATGTCGGACCACTCCGATTTACTACACATCAGTAGGATTTTCAAAACCGGACGTACAAAACGCAAATGAAACTGCGGTTTCCGTTGTTTTTAACTGGTGCCGTGCTGTATTGTACTGCGGTGATTATTACGTTAGATCGTGAACCTTTTCAGTGCTTTATGCGCCGACGATGTGAAAACGTTGTTTTAGAAAAAACCAACATCTACGATCGCCAAAGTGAAAATTGTTCGGACACAGCGTCCGTGACCGGATAATGATATTGACGGGGCGCACAAAAACGCAATAACCGCGGTAATACGAAAACAACGATTCAATTTGCATTCAATTTTATTGTTTACGCGGCACAACACGTTATATATTATCAATTATGCGTGCGTAATTCATTGTTACTGACCTAAAACAATAGTACGAAATCGTCTTTGCAACGGTTTCCTGTTCTTTGAAAAATATCATTAATTAAATAAATCAACGATATTAAAACAATATAAAACCGCGTACGAATCGATTGTGCGCAGCGACGCGTTTCCGATAAAGTACGACTCGGTCAAAGTCTTTTTCCTGAACTATTTACTCGGGGTTTAATGTTTTTCATTCGTTGAAAAAAAAATGTTATTATTTTTCATTAATAACTAGGTGAAGTGGAACGAAATTAAAACTCGTTCAATACTTCTATCGATCGTGTACCGTACGACAGAAGATTTCTGGCCGTAATTATTATACAATTCCCAATTTTAACGCGAAATCACGTTACATTGTTCATTGTGTCGAGTTAGTTTTCAGTATAAATTTAAATCCACACATACTGTACAGTTAAAAAAAAAAAAAAACTCATTTACACGTCCTGCAAGCTGTAAAATATTGTTGAACAAAGCTCGGTGGCGGCGGTAACGGCTATATAGTGCTGAGTTATACGAATCTACAAACTTACTAGATTTAGTTGCTTTATAGTTGCTCGTATAACTCGCGACAAGACGATGGAAAAAAAGATTTTTCAAGTTAAAAGTTAATTTGTATTTTGTCTATATTATGTTACGTGATAGTTTTGAGCGCCGATCGGAAGAAGAGGAATTTTTTTTTATCTCTAGTCCTTATATACCAATATATTACTCATGTTACCATTCTACCGTTATGTTCTCGTTACAGCGTTACCACAAAATTATGCCTACGATTTGCCAAGAACCTGGAACGGTCAATGCGGGCCGAACGTACAAAAGAAAAAATCAGAAAAACACCTACAACAGCCGTGCGGTCAGATTGATTTTGTAAAACGGCTCACAACAGAAGCTACCTTCTTCCAGTCGTTGTCCTACCAATCATTACGACGTTTCGAATACAAAATAGAACCGTACGTTAGGATATTAAAATTACAAAAAAAAATTTGACTTTTACCACAATTCGGTTAATTTTTTCGACTTAACGAGTTTAAGAAAGTTTCTCTGTAACTCGCTCTGTTACAAAAAAATCGAGTCGGTGTTGCAAAACGTGCGTTCGATATACACTTTGCTTCGACCTATATAGTATAGACTATAATAGCTGTTGAACATAAAAAACGTAGAAATATGTCGAGTAATTACTTTTGTTCCCTTGAACCTAATCGATTTTAATAATTGCAGTACGACCGAACGCCAAGATTGTACAATGTTTTCCAGATACACGAGTTTGTACAATATATTTGAGAAGGTATGCGTTTTTATAACGCGCAACACTTTTTACGTAAGTCTCCGTGTTATTTGTATACATGCACGGTGTAGTGAAGGTCATGATAATTGTTTGTATAAAATCGATATTAATCATAATTATTTATCGCAGCGAAATAGGAACGTTTTACTGACATGACAATAGGACCGGTTAGTTTTAATTTTTTTTTCAAAAATAAAGGAACTGCACACGGGCGCAGCGTCCAGATCGCAGAGGTTATTAAAATCCTCGAAAAACGATGTTTTTATACCGATGAAAATGCGTTAAAATACCAGAAGTATGTTCTTGAAAATATTATAAAATTATCATTCTGTAAAAAACAAAAAAAAAAAAAGGTAACAATTTGAATTATTCGACGTATTTATTTATTTAACGTTGTTTATAAAATGAATACAATCTCCCCAACAGAGTGGTAACATCGAACGGGTCTTGTACGGCTATTTTGAAAAATGCGCGTTATTGTTTCGAGTATCGTCTGACGTGTTGAATACTCTCTAACTCGACTTTTTCTGTGCAAAACGCGTTGTTTCCTATTCGAATTGTGCGTTTCGCGAGTGAAATCATGAAAATCCATTCGTCAACGTTCGTACGCGATGCCGGGCGATTCGGAGGATCCGTGGCTGATTCGTCGGAAAATGTATGACGTGCACGTATAAAAATAAAAGGCTCGGATTTTTCCGTTGATAAACCAACATGTAAATTACACGCGTTTCGACACAGTGTTATAGAGAGGTACGAAAAGTCGTGCGATGAAAAAATGAGAATATTCGCATTATTTATGTTGCGTTTATTGTTTTCGAGGGCACCGACAGAGGGATTCGAGGACGGGACTGCATTTTTATGAACAGCATACACGCGCGCGCCGTAACGTTTTTGAGCAGCGGTTGTCGTCCTGTTCCCGGGTAAAGGGTCAACGGTGAACAACAACAACAACAACCGGTAGCGGCCCCTGCTCGCGGGGGGAACCGCGCGGCAACGACGGTATACTGCAGCTGCAGCCGGCCCGCGGGCATTTATGAATAAATCCGCGGGCACCGCGGACGCGCGCAGATGTACGGGTCGGCCGCGATGATGACCCGCGGTCTTTTGTTGTCCGCGGACGCTAAAAAAAAAAAAACCGTTTTATTGTGATATCACGTACCTGTATATAAAACGTTATAGCGGAATAAAAGAGCGTGAACGAGAGAGAGAGAGAGAAGAAAAAAGGTCGTTTCGCGTTTATTATAATTATTTTTTTTTTTTTTGTTCTGACCTCGCGACGAACAATAATAATAATAATAATCCCTTCGGGGGTTTTTGTTTTCTTGACGCGTGCCCCCCCTAGAACCCTAGTACGACGTTAATGTACGCCGAGCGAGATATTGTGCAGTGATATTATGTGTACGCGCGTGACGTCGCGGACCAGCTGAAAGGTTTTTCGGTTTCCGCGTGTTATACACACACGTACTGCACGCGTCGTCCAGCTGCACACGACCGACCCTTGCCCATCGTCCCTCGGTCGAGTAAAATCCCTCTATAATAATGTCGTTATTAATTTTTTGTTCCTCCGTTCCTCGTTTGAATATCGTCCGCGGCGCCGGTAATTAAGCACCGGGCAGCACGACGCCGCGGGGACGCCGAAACCGCGGTTCGCGGGACACGTCGCTGTCGTCGCTCCTCGGCCTACCCGAGTAACGTATAGTACACGCGCGCACGTTTATCGCACGTACCGAACTGTCGTCGCGCCGTGTTGCCGTACACGGGACCAAGTACCGAACGGACGGACCTTTAAAAACACATTTCCCAATACCGGTACTTATAAACGTAAATAACGTATGGAACGTACACCGAAATCTGAAAAAAAAACATCATCGCAGGACCTTTCGTTCGAACGGTCAAAAGACACCGGTTTAACCTTTTCTTCTTCTGGGACGTTGGATTTTTTTGTATAGAGCCGGAAAAAATGAAAATTTTACGAAAGTTCCAAGCCTACTAATCGTGGCCACTTCGAAAAACACACAACGCGGTTCCCCGTACACGTACGAAATGTGTATACTGTCCGTCAAAACGCAAAAATCGACAAGGGTTCTGACAAAATTCGCTTTACTTTACGCGCTTAAATGATACACGTTCCGCTAAAAAAATTCCTGGCACCAAACTCCTGTGCGCGTGAAACGGGGTAAAATCTACCCTTCCACCACTATTTTTTTTCTTATAACTCGTCGACAAAAAAATATAAAAAAAGCCCAGACCGCGAAATTTCCTGTATACATCGTACTTAACGACAAACGCGGTCGCTTTTAGCGCGATCAAAAACGTGTGTATTTTTTCAAATTTTTTTACGTAATGTACGGTCTCGCGTTAAAACGATTTATAAAAAATGAAATTATAACGTCTAGCCACTGTCGTTTTTACACGATACGATTACCGAATATCGTTTTGTAACACACGACGATTGTCGCTCGAAAACCGCGTTTTGGACGAGAAGTTTTCTACACCGCTGAACGCCGCCGCTTTTTCGTCCGTTTCGGCATATCGAACACGCGATCGCGCACTGTCGTCGGGTAAATAAAAAAACGAATTCGTAACGTGCGACGATTTCCAGAGAAATAATAATAATAATAATAATAATAATAATAATATTATCGTACTCGTATACAATATACTTTCGCCGTCCGCGACGAACCCTGCTGCGCGCGCGTGTTGTAGTCGTCGTCATGACGGTCGCAGGTAATCCGAGAGTCGGCCGCCGCCGCTCTCATTGTTTCGATTCCCACGCGATCTGCGGTTACGATTTTTTTTTTCTTTAAAAAAAAAGAATAATAAACGTTGTACGCGCGCGCCCAAGTCGGTTTTTGTTCGCAATAAATCGGCGACGACGACGGCGCAAACGGAGAGGAGAAAAAGAAGAAAACAATAATAATAAATACGAAGAAATTATTACCACCCGCGGGGTACGTACGTACGTTTATTAGCGTGCGCGTTATAACATGCCCGATATTGTATTTTAATATACGTATATGTATTACACGTGCCCGCGTTGTAAGCTCGCTCCGCGGATTAACCCCGGTATTTCTCCGGTCATGTACGATAATTTATGACCCGCGAGAGCGCTGAAATCACCGCTGTTGCACGGGAAACGGCGCTGAGAACACGGCTCGCAGATAAATGAGAAGCCGAAACGGAGTTGGTACGCGGTCGTCGGGAAACGGCGAATGCGCCGTCAAACGTAAGTAACTACGGGTTTTCAGCAGAGCCAAAAGCAGTTTGTAAATAAATAGGTGCTCTCGAGACTCAGGGTCTACCGACCGGAGAGAACGAGAGGTGTGTAGATACGGATCCGTATCGAGGGAACTTATCGGCTATATTATATTATTGCCTCGGATTAGAAACGCACGGAGCAGAAACGTCGTGGCCGCTAGGCGAACGGAAGAAAGCTGTGATGGTCTGGGAGAGAAAAGTCCTTAGAAACACCTATGGTCCGACGATGGTTGGCGACGAGTGGACGACGAGAACGAATAATGAGCTACTCTTACCGAAAACACCGGAGGCGGTATGAAATAAAAGACGTGAAGTGGGCTGGACGTGTTTGGCCTGGACCCCTTGCTTCGCGAACAGTGTTAGAAACGGATCCGACAGGGACGAGACCGCTGGGAAGGCCCCGTACGAGACGGAAAGATCTAGTAATGAGAGACGCGAGCGACTTACGTGAGATTGGCTGCATGGTACTACCCGAAGAAGAAAACAAAAGACAGCGTATTTATGCGATTAATGAGTTTGAGCGAGACGACGACACTGCGACCGAAAGGGACTATAGGCTCTATAGGAGAGAGGGACGTAGGTAGGAGCGTGGTTCACTTTCAGCCGTAAAAAAAATGTAAAACTTTAAAGAAAAAAACGAAAAATTCTTACGCGTCCTTCCGTTTTTGGCTTATAACCGGTGACCTGCACGTATATACCATAAAATGCACCGTGGTTATACGTATGAAAAAAAATATTTAGAGAGGAAATAGACCGAGATATGGTTTGAACGCGTGTAGAGAAGAAACCGAAGTAGCGAGAGTTATGAAAATGAACGTTGAAGGAAAAAGAAGTGGCCAGGAAGACCGAAAAAGAGACGATTGAAAAAGATATAAGGGTTGTTGATGTGTGCGATCGTGATCAGGGGTTAAAGTGAGGGGGGCACCTCTGTACACGGTAAGAATGAGCGTTAACCGATTCTAGAAAATAAACGCAAAGCCAAAATGATTCGTTTATCAACGTTTGTGACCAAATACTTTATTCGATGTCCGAATTTATTTAAATTATTCACATTATAGACCGCAGCAGAGGATCTATTGAATACTGTCACGGATCGAACTTAAAATGCATGTATTTCAAAAAAAAATGTACGTCTCGAGACTTTAAAATGAAATTTAACGGTTTTATTAAAAAAAAAATACACGTGAATATAAATAGTTGAAAATTTGTTGAAACTGTTCCAATGTCACGCTCTGACTGATTCATTTAATGGTGTGTGAAGATTTCAAATCATCAAAAGTTTAAAATAGTTTCAAATAAATACAGCGCCATTGATAGTCTAAAAATCTGTCGTGAGAGGGTACGCGCTAAATTAAAAGTTGAGCAAAGATGCCCACGGAACGTACAAATATTGAGGAGACACTATAGGACCGTACACCTATTATAGACGGTTCTTGGGAAAAAAATAGTAATCTAGCTCGTACTTTCAAAAAAAGCAGCGTCATTTTAACATCCCTCACAAACCCGCGGTTTCCCGCGCTAAGAAGCGTTCGTATAAAACCGTTAAGCGTGTGTCATAACAACGCGGAATAACATGATAATTGTTTAACTCGTCTTTTTAATAAAGTTACAAAATTGCAGTCTTTTTTTTTATTTTGCACGCACTGTAGATGAAAATTAACCGGCGTCATCATACACGTCAGAACTCGTACGTAGAACCGACGGGATACATCCGGTCCAGATGTCCCGAAGCGATACAACCAAAAAGCTCGTATGCGTAGCATATTGTTCAAAATATGTTCGACTTATATCATAACGAATAATTTTCGTTCGTGGTGGCTACTCACGAGTTATCGCGTTTTAAACGTTTCGTAAGATTCGTATGTTTAACATACAGACGTGTCGGTCGAGTGATTATATGAAAATAGGTAAACAACAACAACCCGCCCCGTGCGTTCCCCATTAAAAAATACGTAGAGGGAATATTCGAAAAATTAGTCGAGGTACTCAGTTCCTCCCTCGCCCCCCAAGTCAACCGCCGCCTGTATAGCGAATAAAAACCCTTCGTCCAGGGTGGCGTAAAACGCTTCGAAACCGTTTGTCGTCCCTGCCGTTTCTTTTTCGCTTCAAGTGATCGCTGCGGCTGGACAGGACCGGGATGGCGGGCCCGAAACGGTTGGAAGGAAGGCGGCGGAAGAGAAGTATCTAACGATCTTTTATTCGGTCTGGTGGACGTCATAGCCGACCGTGGCGACGACGTATCTCGCGTAACAATGCGTCGAAACACGAGGCGACAATAATACACGCGCGAATGGGAGAGCAGGAAGAAAAAAAAGAGAAACCTTCTATCGAGCGTATTAATATATGTATGTATGTATATTATTGAAAAATTGCGCCAGCTGTTGCCAGACGACGCGTCTCTCATTTTCTGCGGGGCCGCAGTGCGCGCGAACGATGTATATTTATGATTTCCTGGCCGTTTCTTTCGTTTTATTTTTTATTTTTTACGCGCAGGAAAACTATATTCGCGAGATGATAGTAACAATATATCATTATGTAATGTATAATGACGATGATAAAAGTAATAAATAAACGCGTTGTGCGCGCGCTCTCCGCGTGATACATATATATTGATTTATTATGTTTTGCTGCACCGTCCGTTGCGCGCCTATGAGACATATACGAGCGTAACTCGTATATAAAAAACTGTGAAGACGAATCGCGCGTGAGCAGCTGCCCGTGTGTGCGCGTGAAGTGAAATCGACGAAGAAAAATGAGCGACGAAAACGTTGTCGAGGGTTAATGTTACCGTCATTTTTTCTTTATGGTTCAGTCGAGTACGGTTAGTACTGGTAAATTGCGACGGTTTAAAAATCGAAATTTCGCGTTTTAAGTATCGCTCGTCACTATAAGTTTTGTAGTCTGTGACTCTTAAACGTACAATCTACACATCCGTGGTGGTCAACGCACGCCGACCGATTTTTAAAAGTCTATTTTTTAAAGTTATTCGGGTTTACCCCTCGTTGTTGAATATTGAATTTCACGAACGTTTTTTTTTTTTTTAATAATCGAAATTCCGATAAAAAAAAAAACTAAACGACATACTACTGTTCTAAATCGTTTTTCAAAATCAGTTTATCGTTGTTTCGGTAGTGAAGGAACTAATGTAACAATATTCAGAAAATGTTCGAAACATCAAAAAATGCTTCGAACAAAATTTAAAGCGGAAATATCGACTTTCATTCAACCGTCCGATCACATTTTTAAAATTCACGATTTGGTTATCGGGGTGAAACTCGAAGAGTAAGCGAAATTTCAAAAAAAAAAAAAAACTTCAACCAAAGCACCGACCGGAGTCCGCACGAACATTTTAGAAAAGTTGCTGACTCTGAATGTCGGAGCATATTCTATGTAGGTACGCAAAGTTGTTGAAAGAAAAAAAAATCCGGAACAACTCTGGGTCGCGTGGGTAGTTTGACTTTGCTTTGAAATTGCTGTTGTTTAATCGTATTATTTAATATCTGAAATCGATGATATATTTATCGCCTAATACGGTTCTGAACGAGTTCAGTTGTCTAGTAGGTAAACTTTTCGAAACTTCTTTGCCGGTACTCAGCTCGAAAAATTTCAAAAATCACCCGAGATCGAAAACCTGCGTCTTACCTGCGTTAATACCACGTAAAAGTTTCGGCCAGTTCCCATTTATACTTTGTCGGATGTTACGGCCGAAAAAATCGAAATCGACGTGTAACACGTCCGAAGTTTCCCCGAGGTTTCAAGACTTTTTATATTATTAAAAACCTCTCAACTTTTCGACCCCTCCGAGGGCACAATCGGACGCCTTTCGTTAGCGGTGCAGACCGTAAAAATCGAGTAGCGCTCCTCGACGGAAAAAACCAAAAAAAAAAAAACGTCATCGTAAAAACGACCGCACATTCTTTTCGCTGACGCGTTTGAATCTAAGAGAACAACTGTTGCAAAAACGATAAGCCATCAAAAATAATCAAAAAAGAAACCAATATTCGGACTTACGCGGCTCGACTACAAAACGAGCCCGTGGTAGGTTCGCACTCTTGCGGCGCAACCGTTCGCCGCGCGAATAAATTTTTGTATTTCATACTTTCGCGTCGAAAACTATACGATGGCGCATTATTATTATTTTCTAGTAACGCCGTCCATGGGGTCGTATAAAACGCAGCACACGACAGTTGTAATGTAACGTCGTACGTGTAACACAATAATAACACTGTAACGTCCTCCCCTCGACCACCCCCCGGCGGCTTGTTCTTCTTGTTGATTTACACCCGTCGGAATTCCTAAAACCGTTTACGTCGGCATTATATTTTCAAAAGGGATTATACGTGTTATGTTTAGCGGTCGTCACAACTGTGCGGATACATTTTTATCTATTCGGCAGTGGTGTAACCGTGGCCGCGGGGACGGGACACGCCGCCAATAAATATTTAAATTTCCCGTCGAAATGGATTTCGGCCGTTCGTTACGCAGAATAAATATAAATACCGCCGCTGCGTACGTCGGGGCCGACAGGGATTATATCGTCGATGGTAAATATTGTTTGTTCGCGATACACTTACTATATTATGGAATACGCGCGTAACGTTCGAATAAATCGCAGTGTTTTCGGGAGTCCGCGCAGTGCGGGGTAAAAAGGGCAGTGTTTCCGCGAAAGAGCCACACGCGATAAAAATCCGAAATCGGTTTTCTATCAGCCGGATTTATATCGGCCGACGACATTCACATTTTTCGCGCGGGTATCGTGCGCATCGGGCGGGGGTGTACTACGCACTCATTACAGGATCGAAAAAAACTTCGAGTAAACAAAGACGGCATCATACACCTGTTTTCAGAAAAACCTAAGGGATTCTATTGAACCGTTCGTACCGAAATAGAAACGGTTTTCATTGAAAACTGCGTTTTGCGCGTCAGTTTTCAGTAAACCGCTCTGCCGTCCTTGCCCGGGGTACAACGACACACAGAAGGCGTTAAGTCCAAGATAAGGTATGAATCGTATCGTTACTACGTTTGTTCACAGACTTTTTTTTTTCCTCCCCACGCGCCTATGCATAAATGTCATAGGTAGGTAGTGTAATAATAATAATAGGGGAAAGTTTATACCGCCGTGGTCGAAACGATTTCACGCGCTGACCCCGCGTATAGACCCCGTTATTATAATAGTTTTGTGGACGCGAGTGCTCGTGTCAGCGCGGCGGCGGCGGCGACGGCGACGTTTGCGCGACGTCCGCGTGCGCGCGCGTGTGTGTGTGTGTGCGTAGGCGGAGCTAGACCAACCCAATTATATTCACGCGGGGATGGGACGCTCCGCCGCCCTTCCTCTTCGCAATAAAAAAATATACACGTCGCTCGCAGATGTAACGTACGTATAATACAATATTGCGCGGCGTATTATTCTATCCCTCCGGGATCGATTCGCCCACCCTGCGCGCCAGGGTGAATCCATTTTGGACGCGCGAGGGGCTAACCGTTCGCGGCTTAGGCGTATGACGGCCGATGATGCACGTCCGCATCGTGTGGCGACGAACACGAAGAAAAAGCGCCCGTATAGAGAGAGAGACGCGATCGGCGGATCCCGTTGTACTTTTTGAAATTTCCATCGAGAAATCTCGTAGGAAAATTCGAACGTTTTCTCGACCAGTTACGTCCCGCGAACGCCCCGATTGCCTCTCGTAAGCACACACGTTGCACAGTTCCTCGCGCCACTGCAGCCAACGAAAGTACAGACGTCTCACGCGGGAGCGACAAACGTCCCGTCAACGTCGTCCCGTACGACGAAACGCGTGCGTGTTTTTCAGCACGTCCCGTTTTCGTTCGCGGACGTTTAAGTCTCCACGAGAAATTCACGCGCGGACGCGTGCGCCGGTTCGAACTGTTGTTGGCGAATCAACGCGCCATCGGTCCCTACGTCGCCGCTGAATTTATAATATTCTACGACACTAATCTCCTCGGTATTATTGCGATTCGGAGTAAAATTACGAGACGCGATTTCGGAGGGACGGTGTAAACACGTTTTCGCATGCACAACAATCGTAATAACAAACCGGGGGGCACTACCAAGTGAGCAAATCGGGTTGCCCGCGACGGGTACTTTTCGGGCGAGCATACTTTTCCACACACTTTTTGAATACTACGTACGTGTCGATGAGTGACGGTACAAGTACGTCGCGAGCAACCACGTCGTATAATTTGTGAGTTGTGGCCGACTGTACAGGTGTCTATGATGACTTTTGTCGCTTTTACCGCGTGACCCACGGTAGCAGAATTCGTAGCTAACGCGGTAAAAAAAAAAAATTCCAATTTAAAATCGTCAAAAACGGTTTTGGTTTTCAGATCACCTTTAAAACCGACACAGGGCGTTACAAATACTCTCAACTGTTTATCGAACGAGTAAATCTTCCGAATTGATATTTTATACTCACCAACAGGATTAGAAATCTTCTCGACGCTCCGTGGCTCGTTCGTTCATTAAGGGCGAGTGGACAAAGGAAGATGAACGCAAAAGGAACTGTCCATAATATTCTACACAAGCGATCACCCCGATCTTTCTCGGCTGTACGTTACACGGACGAAGAGTGTATAAAAAAATAATATCATCATAACGGTACAATATAAATACGTCTTCTTTCTTATCACACAATATTCAGGAACATTCGAAGGGATATATATATATATATATATTATTGTTTAAAGTTAAAAATTTGTAAAATAAAAAATCTATAACGAATTTTCGATAATTTTCATACTAAAAAGTTCCGAAAACAAGAGTATAATTTATTCGTAACAAAATATTCTTTTCTTTTTACTTTTTGTACAATAAATATAGTGGTTTTTTGTAAGTTAAATTTAGAATTTCAATTTTTAAACGCTACGTCTAATACGTGTGTATTAATTTTTTTTTATCTCAAATTTTCTCAGTGTCGCCCTAAAAAATTATGATATTGTGTGTGTGTGTGATGGGGGAGGGGAGATTTAATTGAAAATATTATCGTTTTGGACGTTGTTATAACGAACGTTTGCTCGAAAATACGGTTAAGAATTTTACTAACGGATTCGGAGGAATCGAGGAGCGTATCTACGTGTATGCTGCTGCGGTGTGTTATTCGGGACGGGTTGGAGCCTGTAAGGGGTTATCGTTGTACTACGTGGTTGATATGGTACTAAACCATTTGTCTCCTGTGGCTTTCGCTCCGGAAAACGATCCAAACGGCGGCGGCGGCGGCGGCGGCGGTCGTCGAGGGACGCGATATTTCCGTTTTGACACGACGCTGTTCCACGATAGTTTTACTGTCCGGGTCCGCTGTCATTCCGTTCGGTGACGCTCTTACGGTGACGATGATTGACGTCCGCTGCAGCGCGCTCTGTTGACGGATCGCTTGTCCGCGGATCGCGCAGGCGCCTCATTTACGCTGCTAAGATCTCCTGAAAATTATGCAGACACGGACGTCGTTACAAAAATACGATTATGAACATCAATAAATTGTATTTCAAGAACATTTTACTATCTGTGTATTTAACTGTTTAAGAGTGTGATATACGATGCCCCGCTTTCAAACATACTGAATCGTGTAAAATATAAAATATTACGTTAGAAACCTACTCCGAATTTAGTTTACTTTTGGAGTCATTTATAATCAAACTAGAATTTGAAAACTATTGTTGCGTATTATCCACTTATTTTCAGTATATACGTATAAGATGTATCGTATAATATGTATCGTATAAGATTTTTTCGCATTAATCTTACGACTTTATAGAATTGTAACTGTAAACTGGACCTTCGGCACAAGCATTCGAATGGAAAACTATTAATCATTCATTTAGTTGAACATTTGTATGTATTTATCTGTTTTCGTGCTATTTACTATTAAGTTAAAACATCGCAATGGTTATTAGCAATAATAATAATAATAGCGCGATGAAATGCATGAAAACACTACGCGTTTCGACAAAAAAGACGTGTCAGTAAAAAATTATTTTTCTGTTTAAATTTTATTCACAAATATGCGCGAGCGAAAATGGAATAATACACGAAAATTTAATCGTGGGTATAATACGTCACGATAACACGTACGTCCTGTGATGAATGTATACGACAGGCACTCGTAAAGAAAAAAAAATATTTTACGCAATTTATAAAATTAATTGTTATCGTATTATTGTCATTATTAACGGCTGGAAAATGTACACAAAAAATAAACCTTTTGTTTTCATCCTCCAAACTCCGAAAACACCGACTGAGTATCGTTGGGTTGTTGATGGGTACCGTTATATGAACACCGCTGTTGTTATATTTTTACACACATAACTTACAATGTACATTATGTACGTAAAAGATCATGAATATTGAATAGAATAGTTGCAAACAAAGAACGCGTTGTGCGTAAACGTTCAATCATAAATCGCCTATTTTATAATCAACAGTAAAATGTGCTATTTAAGTTTGATAAGTATACAACACTGTTTACACTGCAGTAATATTCGGATCGATAGGGTGTTATTCCAATATAAAGTGTAAACACGCATGAAACTGTACAAGCTGCATTAAAACAAAACATCTTTGTATAATAATACTGAACAACACGGATTCACATAAATTATACGTTTTTGTGAAATCAACTATGAATGTATCTGCTTTAAATTTCAATTTTGATTAAAAATCCATCACACTCGTATTATGAACACGGAGCAGTATCAATCGTTTTGATTTGGAGGTAGGTACTATATTTATAATTACGACAACTCGTGTTCGGTGTTACGAACGAATCTACAAATCTACAAAATGAAGTGATCATTAAAGTACGGGTAAGTTACGATTGCTTGTGTGGCAGCAGCATTTAATTACGATTGATTTCACTCACGAGTCGCGACTATAACACGGAGTTCAGGCGCGTGGGCGTGAGACAAAAGTTTTCAACGTTGAGAAAGCATTTAAATTTCGTTTGTGCGAGTAAATTTGTAAGCGTTTTAATCCACGTCCAGACCCGCCAAGCATCCTGTGTGTTAACATCGTGTTTGTTCATCGACAAAATACTAGCGACATTGTTAATTGTTTGCTTCTCGTTTCCTTTTCGAAACGTTTACACGACAGTTTATTAATCGGCCGGTGCCGTCATACAGTCTTACTTTCACGTACAGTCTAAAAAAAAAAAACCCGAATCGGTTTTACGATTTTTTACAGCAGGAGAAATTCAAACAGCAACCGCGAATTTAGAACAAATGACGTAAACACGTTGTACGTAACGATGATTCGGCTCACTCGAGGGACTTTTTCCGTAATACGGCAGTATTAGCGCGGTAAAAGTGTTTATCGATTGGCTTTAAAATTAATTACTCTGATTAGGTACCTATGTATATATATACCTATACTAGACCGAGCGTTTCGAATACAAAAATTGATTTCGCGTTTAAAATATAACTATTGTTTGTCTGTACGTACGGTCCGACTGGCCACGCTTATAGTGCCAACTACAGTTATAATACGCGCACACAGCTATATTACTATAAAATACAATACGTACTACTCGGGGACGGATTTTAAGCCCCGAAAAATCGACCCTATTGCGTATAATTTTTGTTTTGTTTTCATATCGGGGACGGCGGGTGGAAAGAGTTCCCATTAATCACGTGTCGCCATATAAAAAAAAAATGGATTCTCCCCGTTCCTATAAAACAGTGACGTTTGTTTTTTTCCGCACATTTTGATGCGGCCCCGAAATTTCCCATAGCGGATGCACGCCTACATTATTTATAATGGAATCCACGGTGCCGTTGTAAAAAAAAATAAAAAAAACAATAATAAAAAATATACGTGTTTGCAATAGTATTGATTAAACATTACATCCCTGGGGAACGGACGTTGGCAATCAGCATTTAGGGAGAAAAAAGTGGAAATAAAATAATGATGCCAAGCTCAGTTATTCGCGGGGGGTCGGGTAATTCAAAAACGGGTATTATGTACGCACGACGAGCGTTTTTCGTCCGTCTAATTATGTTTGGATACGCTCAAGTTTAAGGTGATATCGTGGCATATTAATGTACATTAATGCCTACGCGTTTCTCGTTATTAACGGTCGCGTTATATTCTCAGATGCGAAAAAAAAAGTATAAAAAAGAAATAAAGACACTAAAATAATCGTTGAAACGTACAGAAAAAGCGAAGAGAGAAACGCCTCGATCCAGTATTTTTAACAAAGCTCATAGTTATCACGTCCGTTTCAATGACGTCTAACTTGAGTTGATTTGAATTTCATCCGCGCGTATATAACGCGTTTGCGTAAACTAAAAAATATTATTGTTTTCTACACTTTACCTTTGATGTTTGTAAACAACAACATAGTAATGAAATACAAAAATTAATCATCGAACTTGTTATTTATTCACCTATAACGACGTCTAGAGAAAAAATTAAAAACATTAAATGCTATTTAGAACGATAAAAAGTATTAAAAAAAAAAAAAAAACATGGATGGATTCTACTCGTATTGAAATTATGAATCTTTTTTTTTTGTATAAATAAACTGGGTCGTCGTTGATGAGTTACGACAGGTACTATAATTTATTAGGAATTCTTATGTTTCGATATGATCTAAAACAAGTATTTATAATTTATACTTCAGTAAATATTAATTTTAAATGAAAAAGTAAAACAAATTTGAACGAAAAATATATGTATAATATTAACATTTTATGCAACCAATTTATTTTTCAGAACAGTATGTACTGTTCATTGATGTACTTAATACATACTGGAAATTCAACGAGAATATTTAAATGTTTATTAATTTTTACAACTTTTAATACGACTGTATACAGACTCACAGAAGACGGAAAGTGGCTAATTTTTAACTTACAACCTTGTATTAGGCAGCAAAATAATTATACCATCTGAAATACACTAAACGAATAAATAAATCACTTTCAATGTGTACGTATGCAACAGTAACGCGATTTTACCATTTACCATGCTCTGCATCTAAATAAGACGCTTCAGCATAAGGAAAGTATATTCTGAAAAAATTTCAAAGTTGAAATAAAATGTATAGGTGTATAGAAACATGTGATGGAAAAACATCAACCCTTTTTGTTTGCGGCCAGTCTATCAACACGGTTTGAGTGATAAAATATAATATGATTTGATAACTTTAAGCGAGTAAACGTGAAAGACAAGAAAAATAGAAAAACTAAGGGGACAGATTTAAGATTTTAACATGTGTGAGTTGAGCCGTACCTTTTTTCAATTATAGTGCACGATATAAAATTTGAAATATTCGTGAATAAGAATACAAAATCTATTTAAAAAAAAAAAAAAAATACTCTCTGAAGATCAACACTCTGGTTATTATTTAATTCAAACTAAACACGCTTATAGTATAATTAAATAATAATAGTTTGTATTTTTTAATAAAACCATTTAACAAAATATACAATGAACAGTCGCATCAACTACAATCATGAAATAAGGTTCACTTTCAATGACAAAAAAAAAAAAAATGTATTTTATTATAAACCGTAATATGTTGCCTTAGCCATTTTTTAACATTTGGTTATGTTTTCAAGCTAAGGTGTTATTATAAAAAACGTTCAGATCAATTCTAGTTATTCTAGAATAAATTAAAATCTAACTGTTATTACATTTTATGTTAATGATTTTAGTTAGATAACGTAACACGACTTATTAGGATAAACTTTAGTATAGACTATATTTTCATGTCCAAGAATTTTGAGCAGATGTGAATACTGAAAAACGCGTTAAATAGTTTTTAAAGTGTTAAACATTTTTAGAACTTTCATCTTGTCTCATTATACGACAGCTACCTAAACTGATTTCTCAAAAATGAAAATTCAACATACGTTCTGTGGTTCTATTTAAATGTTGAAAGCATGCATGAATTCGTATGCTTTTGCTGAGGTCATTTAAAGTCGATTTTTAACTATAAATTCCAATATTAAAAACCCCTAAAAATATAATTTTTTATTAAGAACACGGATGATACGATTTGTAGTTACAAATCAGATTTTCAACCAAAAAAGTGCTTACTGATTCTAACAAATATAGTCAAAAAGTGTTACTGATTCATAAACATTTTCAAAACTGAATAAACAGTAACTGTGTTAAGTTTTCTTTCGCTTTTATTCAAAACGCATAAAAAATAGGCGCGTTTTCTGTCACCTCAAAGTGAACATTAAAAGTACCCAGCGGAGATAATTTATGACGATATACAATCACATATCATTTAGACAAAGATGTTTTGGGAAGTTTTAACACGCACTAATGTGCTCAAAAACATAAATATATATTATCGTGGATCACACAAACATGCTTTCAATACTGTTAGTATAAAAATCTTAAAAATCCACTAGTCTGTTTTCTGATACTCGCTTTGAACAATAAATTCAAATTTTTTTCTTAACCATGGAAAGTTACGTTGTAAGTGTGCATATATCATACACGTAATGACGAACATAATTGAAATCGTTTTCAACACTTATTAAATTTGTTTGCATTTTACAATAGATTTTAATGAAATAATGCACCTGCACAATGGTTAAGACACGTTCGAATTCAAATAGCTGTACAAACTATCGGTGAAACATAATTACATACATATGACGACATGCCGATGATATAAAAAACTATTCTATTAGATCGATAGAACAGTTTTTATCATCGTTTCGGCGATGGAATTATTCGAGGGTTCGTATATTACAAGATATCTAGAATATTATGATAAATCCAAACGTAGATTTTTGATGTACACAACAAGTATTGTTTTATATTTTGTCACCTCGTGTACAAAAAGTTCGATACTTGCAAAATGATTGAAAAGTACGAGTTCCATAACCAACCATCTAGAATCGTTAGAAAACATTTTTTTTAACACCTTCAGACACTCCGTCTACGTCTTTACTGTCCTCGAGTGGCAAGATTTTTTTTTTTATATCCGATCGTACCGCGAATCGACGTTATGCGTTTAGAACCGAAATGAAAGCGTACAGCGTTAGAATGATACGTCAGAACAAGTAGATTATTTCGCGCGCATGTGGCGCATAAAAGCATATTCCGTCTCGGACGAAACGTCCCGGGAGTTTTTCGCTCGTCTTGCATTCGAAATAGGTATGTACACATATTTATGAAAACTATCGACGTCGTTCATTCCGTTTATAAACGTTGGTATTTTCATTCTGACGTACAGTAAAACACCTGAATCGACGTGACGTTTTGTACGTTTACCGTATGGTTTTTGAACGCGAACAAAATAGGTGTGTAGTGTCAAAATAAAAATGTTTGTCACTAAGGAATGTATGTATGCAAAAAACGGTTTGGAATCTAAAAGAACCCTATAACGTTATGAATAGTTGTGTACGTTACACGTTGTGCGGAGTCGCGTAGAAGAGTTTATGTGTAACAAATATAGGAATGTTTGTTACACATAAACTATGTGGTACACATAACACATAAACTATAGGTGTTGCTCAAATTCAACTTAGTTTCCACGTCCTTTACGAGAGCGATACACTAACGTAATTACGTGAATCCGGTTAGATATCACACGTAGCTAACTCGAAAGCCGCAAAAACGCCGCGATCGTAACGAATTGAAAAATTTAGTTACCCAATATTGCTTTCGACCGGCATGTCCCGACGGCGCTCTGTCACTTTTCGAATAAAAAAACAAAAAAACAAAAAAAATATGTATAATCGAAAACTTTAAACAACAACAGCAATAATAAATAATAAATAATAGAACAAAAACCACCGTAGTGAAAAAAAAAAAAAATTAACGACGAACGACTCGTTCAACTGGCACGAAAATCCGTGGAGACGACGATCAATTTTTGATTGTACAGATTAACGATGGACAAAAAGGAAAAAAAAATGCAAAATGCGAAAAAAAAAACGCGACTTGAACGCGCCGCATCGGTCGACCTGGTCTAGTTGCGTGCCGAGCGTAGTTTGAACCGGTGAACGGTCGGCGCGAGACATAAAGGCCGCGGCGGTGACTCGTCGGCTATTATACGCCTAGAGCGGATCGCCGCCGAGCCCCCCGCCCGCCCCCCGCGCCGTGCGCCCCCGCGAACGTTCCCCGACGCCCGAAAACACCCTCCCGCCGCCTACACCCCCGCCGACTACACCCCCGCCGCGTTCGCACTATCGCCCGCGTCCACGCCGGCAGCGTTTCGCCGTCCACGGGCTTGCAAAACATTTTGCAAAAACCACCACCCACGCTCGCCCTCCCGCGCCGGGGTCTATCCCTTCACCGCCGCCGCCGCCGCCGTGCCGTCAAAACACGCACACACGCGCGCGCGCGCCCTGCAACCCCACTGTGCGCGCGTACGAACGGGACCCCTGCGTAATTTTGACGCGACGAGCGAGAGAGGAGATATACGTATATATATAGAGAGAGAGAGACGGATGGAAATTATAATAATAAAAATAAATAATAATAACTCGCACGCACAGTTGGAAAAACGGGGAGAAATTTAAAAAGTAGTAATATAAAAAAACCATACCGATGCCCGTCCGTTGGGCGCTGCTGCAGGTTTTAGTCGACGACATTCGATTATTATTATCATAGTAGGTGGTTAGCAACGTATATACGAGCTTGTAAAATAATGTGTGAGACGATAAATAACGGTTTTCGTGGCGTCCGATCGTTACGCAGGTAGGTTGCGTACGCGCGTTGCAGCTGCGAAAATTTTAATAAAAAACAACAATTCAGACCCGGTACGCGTTCGGTATGAGACTGCGTTGTATCGAGTCGAATCGGCATCGTGGCAGTGAATGCAGCGATAGAATAATGGAACAAATCAGTACCGACTACTACTACTAGTAGTTAAATCGCATCGCAAATAATACGCGTTAGTGTTTCACGGAGAGACGAATAATGTTCTTCGTGTACGGGAACCTGTAAGGTTCTGTAAATATGACCGTAACGGAAACGTGACCTGTAAAAACCTGTAAGGCTCAACGAAACTTTGGCTGTGTACCTAAGCGCGTGTGCCTTTTTTATGTTCTAAAAAACGAAATGCGCGTGATCTTGTGCAGTATTTGTTCCGATTTCGCGTAGGTGTATTAACTATGTATTCATTAAACGAAAACCCAAACATAATAATCATTAACGCTAGACTTATCCGTATCAGTGGCAGTAGAAGAGCTTTAGAGATGACTGGATGCTTAAAATTGATAGTACGCATTCATTCGTTATGGGTACGCAATAATAATCACAGGTCGATAAACAATATGTACGACCAACATTTCAATCCTGAGAACGGTTTTTGTCGAACCGCAACTTTTTTCCATTTTTCTCTGTCCGTGTGCTTTATCTCCTGAATCTTTGTTATTTTGCTTACGTCGTTTCTTCTAGATCTAGGTCACGTTTCGTCCTACCGGATCCCTTCGACCATTAAACTACGAGATTCGTTTCCACGTCTCAGTGTGTGTGTCCTAACCTGCGTCTCCTTCTTTATTATACACAGCGCTTCTATCGACGATCGCTTTTCTCCCGTGTCGTCTTTGACGAGTTGACTGCCGCGAGGCGTTTCAGTTGCCAGTCGCCACGCAACTTTTGTGATGAAAATGATTTACGTAGAAAACTTCAGTTATAAAACTGATCGAATCGTTTTTCCGTTCGAATTCTTAACGCGCTGTCATAATTACCGATCGAAATTCCCTTTGAATTGAAAAAAAAAAAAATCTAGCGTTAGCACGTGATTCTCGTGGCCCGTGGGAACGATTCGGTGAGCACCGAGGAGGAGTCATGGCGATGGGGGAAGAAGTCTTGTAAAAAAAAAAAACCTCGTGGAAGTCTGCGACTTGTTATAAGACGTTTATTTTTTTTTCGGTCCATTTTATCATTCTCCACACGGCTCGCGATATTGAAGAAACAAGCTGGCGGTCGTTATCCTCGCGGATATCGCGGTAGAACGCGCGCGCGATGAACACGGCCGATGTCAAAATAATATTATGCAAAATGTACGGAGCCGTCCGTAGTCGCGTGAGCCCGCCGAGTCTGCCGTCACGACAATAATAATCGTCGTACAATTCGATCGGTTAAAACGACTTAATTACGTGTGTATTATTGTGCGGCTATTATGCGTTAAACGTAAAGAATTATAACGCGTTGGTTTTTACACGGTGTGTGTGATTTTGTTTATTTTTTTTCTTATTTTTTCCCACAACCACGCGATCACGATAACTTCTCCGATAACGCTCCGATTTCAGCACCCTCCACCTCTAACGACGGACACTTCAAACGATATAGACTCCGAGATGGCACTTTTCGGGGATTGAAAAAAAAAAAATTAAAAAGCGAAAAACGTTCAAAATTACCGCGAACGTGTTTTTGACATGATCGGTTCGGGTCATGACTTCTACAATACCGATCGGAACACGTTGAAACTTTCACACAACACTGAAACTAGTGTAATGGTCTGATAAAAATTTCGACTGAGCCGAGTACACAGAACTTTGAAATGTTCGAAAACTTTAAATTTCTTTTTTTTTTGTTCGATAAAAATTCATTTTTCCACAAAAAGTTTTGAACATTTTATACGAGGTTTCCGACATTCGATTAAATAAATGCTACTAAACAATAATCCGTATTCACAGTTTTTGTATTCAGTTTTTCAAAAGTTGGAAAATTTCGGAATATCGGTCACACATTTGACTGGAAAAAAACTCGTAATTCACACAAATTCGTCATTTAAGATATGAAAATGAAATGGTAATACGTTATGTAAAACGAAATTTGCTAAAAAAAAAAAAAAACGTTCAAAACAGTCCTCCCAAAGGACTCCGTAAGCGTACAAAAAAAGTATTGTAACGACGAAATGCACCGTAGAATGCAATCGACGCTAAAAACACGACAACTTAAAATGATGGTCCGAATGGTTTTCACACGTTATTAACTAAAGTTTGAAAAACACCGTGCTCGCTAAGAATCGTTGTTCTCGTAAGCGATTTTTAATTGCTTGCCGATTTATAGTGTGCAACTTTCGTACGAACTTTACCGGACCAGCCACAAGAGCGATTCCGGCTTTTTTTTAAACATTTTTTTGTTTTTTTCGCATCGAATGATATCGTTAAACTGTAAAACGGCGAGGGCAGTGTGTTCCTGCATACGTGTTGAAATGCGGTCTAAATACGAACCATTTTCATCGCTATAACGAGCACACACGCGCTCTCCACTTGCAGCCGTATAACATGTACAATCAAATACTATTATTATACTTTGCGTGCACGTAGCATGTTTATTTCAATACGCACCGTTCGCACACACGTATTAATTGTTTTAATACATATGTGTATTCATACACGTAAAGTCCGATGGACAGAGGTAAAAAAATAAAAATATTATGACAAACGTTCGTTTTATATACGACCGCCGCGTAACAAACTCGCGCGGGAGAGAAAATTACGATGAAAAAAAAGTAAGCATACGTAGTAAACCACTCGTTTGGCGTTACGTTCTAGCAGACGTTGAAACCTACGTGCGATCGTTACAATCCAAAACTCGGTTTTCGACCGCACAAACAACGCTGTTTTGTAAAAACGTGTCGCATACGATATTGTGCGTTTGGGATTCCGATCGGTCCGACTTTTGTGGCGTAAAGAAAGAAAAGCTCTCGAGGAAGGGCCCTTCGAAAAAAAAAATTGTAACACGTCCACGTTAAAAAAACAAAAGTTACATGTTCTTTTTTTTGGCGTCAGACCCTGAAATCGTCGGTCCCAGCGGCACCAACAGGGGCAAACACCTCGGTAGGGTCGCCTCAAGTTTAATTCTCGTCGAATCGTTTGTCGTCCACCGGAAGAATCCTACGCGGCGTACAAAATAAAAACGATGTTCCGTCGAGACTTCTCGCCGCCTATCCCGCATAACGACAGATGTGTCCCGACCACCGATATCCTTTGAATAATGAAACAGATTTTTTTTTTTTTCCACGTTCCGTTTCGTCTGCGAACGTTTATTTCTTTTGAACGTCTCCTTCACAACAGTATTTATGTTTATGGGTTTCTTCCATCCCAAAACGCGCTTTCCCCGTGACCGACACGCGGCTCGACCCCGCGCGCGGAAACCAAAAATCATTTGTTTCGCGGCTGGTTCATCGTCTCTCGGCGGCAACGGTTGCCGAAACATTACAACAGAATACGATGATGACCGATGCTGATGATGACCGCTGTTGTTTTATTAAGCGTAAAATAAACGTCGAAAACCGGTTCGCGTGGTCGTCTCGTCCCCACGTCATTACTATGTACTACGCAACAATGTGCACCGGAACGCACCGCCGACCGTACATCGCGTCATAACCGCGCTGCACCTGGACACCGGCGGCGAGGGTCCATCCCCGGACGAACGGTCCCGGGACGCACGAGCGACCTCCGAACCGTATTGTTGCAAAATACATAATAATAATAACAACGCGCGACGATACGCTATTGTTGTTGTGATAAAAATACAACAACAACACTGACCCAGTGTCCCAGTCGGACGGGCTCGTGCGCGCGAAAAGGGTAGTCGTCGTCGTCTTCTCGTTGGGGTGTCTTCTTAATGTTATTCCTATTATTCGACCCCATCCCGCACGCGCACATTATCATCTACACGGTCGGACAAAAGCGTGCAGCGTCCACGGGACGCAAAAATAATAAACCCGCCCCCGCGCAGTTTTCGGTGCATCGTTTTCCCGGCACGCGCCACTGAATTCGTTTACGACGACCTTGCACCCCCGACTCACGAGTTTCGGCCACCTTCCACCCACACAAACATACGTCTCCTTCGACCGTTTCCGTCCTTCGGTCTACGTTCTTCCTTCGACGTTCCCAATCGCTCCGCTTCCACGGTCTCATCTCTCCACCCGTCGCACGTCCGCCCTGCAGCGTCGGCCCGCTTTTCACCATCTTCTCCGTTGTCACCTGCTCCGTCCGCGAGCATCCTCTGCACGTCCGCGACACCTCGTTCGGAACGCAGCTCCGTTTCATCCGAAACAAAAGTTCACCTCTTCACACCGCAGCTGCCATCACCTAACCTGACGACGTACACAGACGTGGTACGGTATCGTGATTCTGGTCTTTTTCGCCCCTGAACGTTATAACCGTATCAAAATGACGCGCATCGCGTGCACACGTAACGTTATACAAACGGATTATCGTATTACCGTAAACACGCACCATACGGGGGGGTTGTTTCGTAATAATAATTATAATAGAGCTCGCGCGTTTGTTGCGGCGGGGGTAGAGAAAGGATAATTTTTTGGGAAAATAGACCCGCGCGATGACTATACGCGCTATTATTCGACTATTTCGACTTCCGCGGCGCGATGCTAATGCAAATGCGCCGCACGGCCGCGGGATTTATCTTCCTAGACAAAAGCCATCGCTCGCGTATGCGTGTGAGAGAGCTTTATAGACATACACACGCGAGTAATATATTATACTATTATTATTGTGTGTTCCACCCCCGTATCCGCCGCACGTCGATCCGCGGCGGACTAATCGATTTCGGACCTGCGGCAGGCCGGCGGCGAGCCGGAGGGGTCGCGCCGCGTTAGGGTGTCACCCCCGAAAAAATTATTTTTTTCCCTTCGCCGCCGCCGGCCGCGCAACAGCCATTATTGTCGCTGCCGGGACGGCCATGCCGCCGCGGCCGATTCCCCCCGCCGCAGCGTCCGTCGGAGTGTTATTTTATACCGGCGGCGGGGGCGAAAAAAAACAGGGAAAACACTCTCTACGGGTCTCGTGGGTACGGTTCGACGACGGGGTGTACACCGACTACGCTTCGGGTGGGTCACCGGTTTGAAAGTTGCGGTTGTAGCCTTCGGGTAAAAACGGTTCTGAGCGGGCCGATTTCAGAGTTGCACCGCGTTGATTGCTCGAAAATGGCGCGGAATCGAACTCTCGCGAAGAAAACCGGGTATTTCGTTGTTTCGGACGTGAAATCGACGAAAACGCGCGTTTGCCGCGGCGCTTTACTTTTCCGTGACGTTTTCGATTTTGAAAATCGGACGCTCCTTGGAGGAGGAGAAGGACTGACTTTAAAAGTCGTCTCACTGTCGCCATACGTGCTCTCAAAGTTGTTGGCGGGGAAAAAAACAAACATAGTTATTGTCGATCTACGATCTCAGAGCCGTGAAACGTTTGAAATATTTTTTCTGTATTTTGAAAAAAAAAAAACGCGTCGCAACAACAATGAACCGTCGGAGCGAGGAGGGATTTTCGGCGGCCCCGCGCGTGGGCGGAAAGACACGATGTTATTTGCATACTATTAAAAAAAATCTTGAACGACGCGAAACAAAGGCGCTCCTCTCTCGGTAAATACCTAACTCTCCCACGCTTTCTGCAGCCTCGCAAACCGGTATACCCGAGAGCCTGTTGCAGTATTTATAATACGTTTGCAAGTGCCGTCGCCGTTATACACGTCGAGACCGTTTGTTTTGTATAACGTGGTGTACAGCTGACGCAGCTCGAGAAAATAATATTTTGAAGCGAAAATAACGCACGACAAAAGAGTTATAGCGAAATAATAGTGTGACGTGGTTAGCTGCAAAAGCGGCCGTATAAATTTCTTCCGGAAATTGTATTATTGTTTTCTTTTTAACTCGAATTCCATATCGTCCGCTTGACTAGTACTTGCACCTTGAAAACGTTTTAAAAATCTGTTATTCCTAGCTTGATTCGCGTTTTAAAATCATAACGTCCAGCAGCTATCTTTTGTGGGCTAAATTTTTTATACAAATCGGTTTCACTCGACAAATTTTATTTTTGGAGATTTTCGCCACTACGATTACGTACCGGTGCTAATAATAGGGAACGGGTTCCAAGGAAGCAGCAGCTCCTTTGATTTTGTTCGTTTTCCAGGAACTAACCGGGAACGTAACGGAATTTTGTTAATTTTTCGAACAACTTTTCGTCATTTCTATTTTTACTCATCTAAATAAGTAAATAATATAATATAAACAAATTATACATTTTTCAAAAATTTCTATCTAAAATTCGATTTAGTCGACATTTTTTATTTATCATCAGTCGCAAAAAAGAGTGGCGCAGCTTAGGATTTACAATAACAGTGCTCAAGTATATCGTTGTAATTTATTTTAAAATTATTAATCCTTTCGATTAAATAGTTAGACATTTTCAGTCAGTATTTTAATTTTTTCATACATCAACTAAAATCTATTTTTATTAATAGTAGTTAACATGAAAACTGATATACGTACGTATAAATATTTACAAATATCACATATTACACATATAGTACATATATAAATATAAATATTTATGTGTATACTTTTATTTTCAACTTAGTTAAATAGTGACACACATCAAGTAAATGACCGTAACGGTAACCCATACAAACATCACAAACGTCAGTAAATATTTTTCATAAATTTGTATAAAATCATATCTTAATAAGGTTGTTTAAGGTAGATGTTTATTGAGTCTAGAATAAAAAAATAGGAACGTAAATTTGTCCGGAAGGACTTTCTTTTTTTAAAGTTGGAAAGAGCTTGGAATTAGTTCCTTTTTAACAAGATGAACGTGAACTAATTCGTTTTTGAAAGGAACTTTCTAAGCGGCAAGCACTGACAATACGTGCCCTTCAGCCAGCGTGATACAAAATATAACGTGTATGATATCCCGGTCTATTACTACAGCTAGTAAAAGTATATTTAACTGATTTTATGATTTCTCTGTAGGTACTCGCGCGCAAACTGAATGGTTTTTAAATTTCTCACAATAAAAGACTTTCGAGCCATTAACAACTCTATTATAATTATATTATACTTTAATCAGGTACTATATAGGGACTAGGGAATTTTCTGAGATCAAACTTATATTAAGATCAGATTTAATTTTACACTTGAATAAATGTCCCGTATAAATTTGCACACAAAGTATTAAATATATTTAAATACCAAAGTAAATATTACTTTATTGAACATAATAATATGGTCACCGCGTATTCTTATGAAAATATTTTAAAAACAAACATTCTCTCTGATCTTTGACTATTGATTAATAAAGAATGTGCAGCCAAACGATTATTTACCACGAATAATAATATTGTTTTGTGCACTTCAATTTTAAACATTGAGAAATTAAAAACTCGATATATTATATTTTAACATTTATAGATACAATTTTGATAATTATGTAATACAAATCATGAGCACTACTGCAGTGTTAAATACTTTGAAATGTGTAAAATGTTTGTCTACATTATAATTTGTGTCTAGTGCATGATATTCAGTATTAAACCTTTAAGATAGTTTTAGTTACGATTCCCGTACGCATGATAGTTGATAAAGGAGAACCTAGAGACTTCCTAAATAAAACAAGAACATTTCAAAACAATTTAGATCTTATTTTATTGTTTCTATATAGAGGTACTTGTATAGTGGGTATAGAATAAAATACGTATATACTCGACACGAATGGAAGAATTTTTTTTAGCAGTGATAACATTAAATAAAAGCATGGTATTTTTTATTCAACGTTGTGACATTGCAGGGAGGATTTAAATTTATACGTAATAATATACATCATAGGAGTTATTTTTTGGAAATATATTTAGTAAAAAGAGGCGATTAATCATACGCAATAATGGAATGCATTATAACGTTGAGCTATGTGACTGTCATTTGACGTAAAGTACGTGGAAATAATTTATTAAACAGAAATAATAAAAACAAAACAAAAAAAACAAAACAAAACAAAAAAACCATTAGCCTGTAAATAAATGTGGCGCAAACGTTTTATATGGACGGAATCGATAAATCGGACAGGTCGTTAGACACGTATTATACCTATATAGTGATACCCTTTAGTGGACAACATAATATTATTATTATTATACTTGTTAAAATTTCAAACGAACAGTTTTTCACCCGCATTGGTTTAATGTTGAGCTTTGATAACGAGACACTTATAATGCAGGAAAATAAATGTTTTCAATCAGGTAGATCGATTAGTGTCAGGAAAATAATCGTATCCATTCTTTCCTTGGATAGTTGAAGCTCGATTTTTTTAAAATGTTTATAGGTACCTATAGTAGTTATGGGTGTTCGATCACCCAGAATAGTTATCTGAAATTGTGCTCGAAAATAATAATACGAACAGCTGTCCGGTGGCGACGGTTATGTGAGTACACATACCACGATGTTATTAATGTCAAATTAAACCTAAAGACAAACAAACCTAACCAACTGAACTAAACACAGACTGTACAGTCCTCTCATCGCGATGAATACACATTAATATTACGTTTTTCACACGTTTCTGTGACTTTTTATCACCACAACACTCGTGTTTTACAACCAGTGAAAATGTTTGTGCGGAAAATCGTTATCCCGCATTTTATTTTCGTTATCGATCAAATCGAGAGGCGAAAACCGATTGAAAAAAAAAACAGTTAGCGAGATTTGAAAGGAATGTACCGAGACGAAATGTTTGGCCCAGAAAATAATGAGTGAACCGATGAACTAACGATAGTATGAGCTGTACAACCAGCCGGACACAGTAGCGGCAATGACGAGTGCGAACGAATTGGATGGACGGGAAACGTCTGGCGCGCCAAAGGAAAAACTATTTAGCAAAATTGACCTCGTGGAAACCGAACAAAAAGAGACGGACACGACTACGGCGCGACCAAGGAAGACGCGGCAATGGACAGGGAACGTCGGAATGGCGTGCAAGTCGCGGCAAAGGGCCTTACCGAAAATCCAATTGAACAAAACATTTCGTATACTGTGATAACAGTCGTACCTATGTCGTATAATCGGCAGCGTCTAACTGAACACAGGGATCGCGTCCCCGTCGCCAAAAAAACACGCGCCTGCAGGTACCTGCAGGCACAATGATATCGGTCCGGCGCCGCCGCCGACGAACGGAACAAGTGCGCGCCGGCACTCCGCGGGACACGAGCCGGACACACGGGACCCGAACGGGGAGCGGACGTCTCGCGCGGCCCGGACGCAGGGACCGCCGTCGACCCCGACGACCCTATTCTGACCCCGCGCACACGCCGTACCCCGGAACGCGTTACCGCGGATTCGTTTTTACGAATAACAGTGCAGGTAAATTACCTACAGCTGCGGTAGTAATAATTTGATTATTGCACACGCGCGCGACGCTGCAGCCGCAGCAGCAGCCGGGCGAACGCCGACGGTACGATGACTTTCTCACGGTCCCTGCGTACCGAGCCCCGTGCGAACCGGATTGAAAACGCCGCGAGAAGGTCGAAAATATCACACGTCGCAGGGGGAACGCCGGCGAAAAAGGGTTTGCGACGTGTCTGTTGCGGGGGTGGACCCTCGTCGTCATGAATCTTCGTTTGCACGGTCAGCGCCTCCGCGCCGTACAGAAAGAACAATGTAAACGCGCGTCTTGGCGCGGAACAGCAGGGTGCAGCGGTTACGGGCAGGGCGGACAGCGGGGTCGGAGGCACCCTGATTGTAATGTTATTATCGCGTCGTCGTCGTCGTCGTCGTCGTCGTGCCCGCGATCGTTATTCAGCTTACTTCCGGCTTCGGCGATTTACGAGCGCCAAAAATTACCGTCTGTTTTACGTCCGCCGTGTTCGAATTATTAACAATTATCGTTAACCGCTGCGCTTCGTATCAGTTTTGAACGCGAGCATATTTTATAAATTACGTGCGCGCAGTACGAGTCGTTAAAAGTACACTTGATAAGCTCGTGAACGTTTTTTGAGGAGAAAAACGTAGGCGATTTTCACGGCTTAAACGGATTTAGTTTGCAAAAAAAAAATAGGTTCAACGACTTTCTGTACCTTTCCTGTTTTGGCGTTGTGTAATACTTTCAGCTTGGTCCGACCTTTATTTGTCACTATCGTAAAAATCTGAATCTAAAAACACGTTTCCCACAAATTATTTGTTCCCCCCCCGTAAGATGTACCCGGAACGACGAGTCGTACGACAAAATAACAACTCGAAATCGGCTACAAACCAATTTTCTAAACTTTTCAACCACGCGTGAAAAACTGTCTTGTTTGGATTGTATTAAAGTTTCGAACATAAAAACCGGAGGTTTTATGTAATAACGACTGCGTAAGATTCAAAAGTTCAAAAATTTCAAGTTCCATAATTCCCTTAAGAATGATCGAAATCGATTGAACTCTTCTTAATTACACGTATTGATTTCAAGCTGAACTTTCAAAAATTTGACGTTTTTGTTTTTTGCTCGATAAAAACAATCGAAAAACGCTTCAAATAAAGTACCATCTCGGATCAGTTATCTATCTTTTGAGGTTGAAATCAGAGCGGTCTTTCTACTAGAACAAGTAATCACTAAAATCTCAAAAAAAAAATAAATCTAAATCGACTTGTAAAAAACACGTGATTATTTGCCCCTCGTAAGAAATACACGGCCGCCCGAAGTAACGAGAATTTCAAAGTTCCATAACTCCCTCGAAAATGATCGAAATCAATTGAAATTTCAGCGGTATACTCACAAAACCCTTTTTAATGACATATATAAATTTAAAATCTATCGGAGCAATTTCGAAAATAAGGCCGTTTTCTTTTTTTTCTCGGGACTTAAAAAATAATCGAAATTTCAAAAAACGATTAAAATAAAGTACCATTTTGGACCATTCGTCTATCTTTTAAGGTATCATACGTTAAAATTCCATCGTTTTTCTACTTGAACTTTTGATCACAGGAAAAAAAAACATCATTGTAAAAACAATACATTCTGTCAAGTAGAATCAACGAAATATTGAATAATCTTATATCTAAATATGGTTTTTTTTTCTGCAGAGAAAAAGATTTCCTAAAGTTTGCATCACGGATTAGTGAATTTTCATTCAATTTCTAAAACCGCACTCCAATAGATTATTGTTTAAAGACTCATGAAAATAGGCCTAATTCAAATACAATTTCGAACTAAAAAACTATAGAACTTGAGAGTTTTTTTTGTAAAGCGCGCTTTTGAGGGAAAAACAGGACACTTGCAGGCCCTTTATGTATTAACATACTTATCTCATAACTTCCGCGAAGGCCGAACTAGTGATACTAAAATTATTCTTCTTTGAAGTTTGATATCTACTATATTCTGACGTATGCATACGTAGAACTTTATTATGTATGATATTTTACTTCTATTTTTTTTTTTCATTCAAGTAAGTTAGTTTATGTTAATTATATTAGTAAAATGGTTTAAATAAATAACATAATATTATGATACTTTTTTTCGTTGACACACAACATCATAAGTTTTGCAACGCCTATCCACAAGGGTAACTTTTTTTCAGTATCTTTTTTGTCAAGTATTTTCAATATTTTTGAACAACTACTACTTCTTTTAAGTACTTAACCTATGTATTAAAAGACACAAACAATGATTTTTTTCCTCTATTGGAAAATCAATAAATATCTTATACTCCGATTAATATAGTACAAATTTAAAAAAAATCTAAATTGTATACTGCAAATATTTTATAGCTGTTACAATATTTAATGGAAACAAGCGTCTTTAAAAAGTCCATACCTTCGTGGCTTCATCTCGACCCGTTTGTTTTTCTTAATGTTACATTTGTTTTTTCTTTAAAACAAAACGGTAAAGTTCGCTAAGATAAAAAAAGACCAAAGGGAAAACAAAAAAAAAAAATATATACTACTTATATAACAATTTTCCGGGACAAGAAAAACGCAGCCTTCTAAAAACAGCAATAAATTTCGGTTGAACTTTTTTCTTATTATTTTCTCTTATAATTCTGTTGGCTTTTTAAATAAAAACTTTTGACTGTGAAACTTTGCCGGTCGTTTTTCTTCTCGCGGTGCCTTTTTTTGCCGGTCCTCGCCACACTGACTCGTACCGCCACCACTATAAATTTCTCACTCTCGTTGTTTTCGTTGTTACTGTTATTTTATTATTATCGTTATTATTATTATACACATATATATATATACGGAGAAATAATAATTTACCGGTTACATCATATAACATTAAAAAACTTTGTATTGTATGAAATGAAAAAATAACTTTTTTCGGTCTTTGGTCGTGTTTAACAAAGTGGCATAAAATATCTACCGCTATTTTTTCGAGCGGAACCCCTTTTGTATAATATTATATAACCAACTCATTTGTGTAAAAGTTTTTTTGTGTTTTTAACCTTGGCGAGAAAAAGAAACTGCAATGCAAAACAGAATAATACACAAAAACACATTTTTATACCAACCAAATTACCTTTAATTAGTAATAATAAACCTTTTTTATGTGGAATTAAAATAATTATAACGTTTGTTTAAAATTAATCATCGCTATATACTTAACTACACACAGACGTGTCAACTTTTTATTCTGATAATTCGATTAAATTTTAATCGATTAACACAGTTTTCAAACGCCAAATATGAAAACGTATTAACCGTAGACCAATGAAAAGTAAAATAAAACAATGATGTACGGTTAATTCGTTCGAGTGAAATAATTATTAATTTTTAAATTATATAATATAGGTATATAATTTAAATAACAAAAACTTGTAGTGCCGCAGTAATAAAATTTTGTATTTACGGTAAAAGGTGATTGAAAAGGCCCATTAATCAGTATCAATAAAAATGACAATAATAAAAGATGATTAATTGACACTACACATTTTCAATTTCGACTTATTTACAATACGTGTATATTATTTCGAATCGTTATAATCGTAATAATTGTTTTGTTTTTTCGATAGAATATCCAAACTAGACATAAAAGTATCAATAAAAGTATGCGCCTAGGGAAAATGTTGAAATTGTTACGATTAATTTAATTCGAATTTCGCTTACGTACCACACAAACGCGCAGTTTGGGGGCATACATCAAATAATTTGATTGTCCGCACAATTAGTAAATTCTTTGAATAATATGCGTGCCTGTATGGTCTATATTTTCGTAACGTACGTTTTTTCCAGTACCCGAATTTATAAAAATTCACGCGATCAATTACAAAACGTTACCGTGTGAAATTTATAACGGTTAGAAAACGTTTTGAACGCGAATATTTTCAATCGTTCCGTTTTCGCGTATATTCGCTGTGACCAACAACAGGAACGCGTTTCGGTATAATTTTTTCCATCACCTACTTTATGTATTTTTTTGCTTTTACGCGTCTGCGGGTACGTAAATAAATCATAAAACGTGTATTGTCGTCCTGAACTAGCGACCCGTTCTCTCCGAACCAAAGAGCGTGTACGTAGTTTGCGCGAAAAAGGTATCCGAAATGAAAAAAAAGGTAATTTGTTTCAAGTTCGAATTCGGTAAACACCGTTCGTGAGAAGACGACCGTAACGTCGCGTTTTGTCCGTCGCACTCTCGGGTTGTCCGTTGGACGGAAGGTCTCATCCCCGCGAAAACCTAACCGTATTCGAGGCCCACCTTCGTTTTTTCGCCAAAAATTCATAAAACTTCGGTCTTTGAAAATCATGACAACACGCCTCCGGCGGCCCTTTTAGAGTCGGTCGTTTCGGCTACGTCCCATCCTCCCCCGAACGCCGTCCCGTGGCCCGAAGGGACGCGGAAGGAATGCGCGGCGATTCGTGCGGCACATCGCAGTATCGCGCCGGGTCAGGACGGTTTTCGATCACGCAGGGTGGACGTTACGCACATCGCGTCCTGCTGGCGCGTGAAAACTAAAAAGATTTGCTCGGAAGTCGTCCTGCAATACGGTTCGGAAATCGAAAAGAAACTCGTTTTCTCGTACGTGTTTTAAATACCCCTCGGCAGGACGTATGCGGATAATATACAGACAGCTTGGCGTACTGGACTTTTTTTAAATTCAAATTTGTTTTACCGCCGAGGCTTGACCGACTGAACCCCGGGCAACGCCAGACAGCTAGAGCATAACAGTGTAGTAAATTGGCGGCGGAACCATCAGACAACGCATTTGGCCTCAAGATCCGGCGATCGTGCGGCACGTCGAGCCCCCCCTGCGCAGGAGGCGATCGCTCACGCGTCAGACATACGGGTTATTAATATCGGCGGATGTAATAATTATTGTACCGAATCGCGTGTTCCGTATCATTGCTTTACGTGGTAAAGCGAACGGTTAGGCAAAACGCGGGTGATTTCTACCCGGATTTGAAATATTTATTTTTTTTTCAAGAAGAAGACTTTCTACAGGGCTCACATAATATGAAGCGCCCGTCGAAGTAAAAAATTAAATATTCAAACCTATAGTGGGTGTATAGGTAATGAATAATATTAAAAAAAATCGCATTAGAAACGAATACGCCCTGTGTGTGAACTTGTGCGGGCAATCACTTACTCGGAAAGATGACGTTTTCGGGCGTAAACGAGAGACGAACTTCACTTCGATAACACACGTGTTCAGCACACGCATAGTTATATTGTTCATATTTGTGTAACGGAAACGTAATTAAAAACGCACTACACTCGTACGGGCCGTTGTCATCTTTTGTATTTTTCGGTTTTTCAGAAAGGGTTAATATAAAATACCCGGCCGTCACGTCCACCGCCAAAGGGACGGCCGACGGAGAGGGCTGTCTCGTCGACAACTTTCACGGAGCACGCAGCGTTTTCGAGGATTACGACGAACGGATTAACGCGAAGGACTTGTTTTATAATTTTTTTCCCCCAGCGACGTTATAACACAAATGGAAGGCGCGCGCGAGACGTAAAAAACGCATTAACGAAAATCGCTAAGGCGTCGCGCATTGCGTTTGTGACAAAAAAAATCGCAACTTTATCGCAACTCCGATAATGATTTTTTGTGGGGAGAACGAAGAGGCAATGTACTACTGAACGTAGGGAAGAAAAAAAATCGTCTTTTCACGATAAAAACGACGAATACATTTCGCGTCCAATTGTTTGTTATTCGTGTCGACACAGTTATTGTTGTTTCCGTTCTGGCGGCACGCGAGACTCGACCGTAATAAACGTGGTAAAATACCCATGTTGTGCTATACGGGGGCGAAACGTAATATATTTTTCACGTTCACGCGTCGTGCCGAAGAAGTGAGAAAAAAAGAGAAAAAAAAAAGCGGTTGGGAAGCAAGAAAAACCGGAGAAGAAGATTATCGGAGGATTAATTGCGCATCCGGTCCGTGATCAGCAGTACAACGTCTGGCGTGCGCTGCAAGATTGCACCGCGACACGGAGCACGTCCATTATATTACACCGTCGGCCGATGTTTATTGCCGTTTTTTTTTTTTTGTAACGTCTCGTTTACGCTCTCGTGCCAAAGACACGGGCCGGCCTCTCGTTTATAATATAACGGAAAAATATTTTTCCGACCGTATATTATACGGTCGGAAAAAAAAAGAGATAACGTACTAAACACCGGAGGACGACGTAAACCCATCTCGACGCGATAACAATAGTAGTAAAAGTGTTTATGAGACGACGACGACATGCCGCTACAAACAAGATCCCGAAAACCTCGCCGAACGCTGTCGGTGCCTGAGAAAACCGAGGTGTCGCGTACATTACGATGATGATAATATGTTATCATCCGAAAGGTTCGCAGCATAGTGTGTGTGTCGATTCGAGAATCGGGTTGATAAAAGCGTCGTGTTCTATACGTAATGTACGAGAAAAGGCTTTGTTACGGGGGATGAAACGTGGGCTCATCACTACGCACCCGAAACGTCGTCCAAACAATGGCGCCACAGCGATTCTCCGAAAATGTTTAAGGCGACACTGTCAGCCGGCGAGGTGATGGCTACGGTGTTTTGGGATCGCCACGGGGTATTGTTGGTGGATTTCATGCCGAGGGGAACCACTATCAGTGCAGCAAGGAGACCCTGGAAAAGCTTCGTCGTGCCATGAAAAACAAACGCCCGGGATTGCTGACCGAAGGAGTGAAATTTCACCGCGACAACGCGCGCCCGCACACAGCCAACGTTACCCTTGATCTGATCAAGAAATTTGGCTGGGAAATCATCGATCACCCTCCCTATAGCCCCAAGTGACCACCACATGTTCCCCGCCCTGAAAAAACATCTCGGAGGGAAGAAGTTTGACGCGGAGGTTCAGAAAGAGGTCAACACCTGGCTGCGCGAGGCGGACGGAGTATGCTGCCGGCATAGACAAGTTCATCGTGCGGACGCGGAAGGTGTTGGAAAAAAATGGCGATTATGATGTAGAAAAGTAGCCAAGGCCTTTCCAAGGTGGTGTCTCGCTTTTTGTAAATAAATGTAATTTTCTATGAAAAAAAAAAAATTGGAGACCTTACTTTATTGTCAGCCCTCGTAGTTAAAAGGGCGTTACGGCGGATCTCCTGACGCGACTCCGATTTTTGTCCTGAGAAAATAGTTCTCACGCGTTAAGAAACCGCACGCACGTCGTTGACTTTCAGTGGCGCCACTAAATCGTTATAATACGCACCGTGAATGTGTGCGTTTTCGAAATTTCATTTCCGCGACTGTGATCATCGTGATCCGGTAACCGTTTAGAACGGAAACCGGCGCGGAAAGAACCCAATACGAACGCCGTTTTCGTACAAGATTGTTTTTCAAATACAAGTTTTCGTGGGCGTTTAAAATCCATCGAACGTTTTCTAAAGCTATCCCGCATAAGCGTAAAAGACACGTAATCGCGATTTTCAGAACTGGATCAACGGAACGCTGAGACCGTGTTATATTCGCGTCGTGAAATCCACACTAGTGATGAAGACCCTAAACCCCCGTAGATTAACTAACATGAAGTATGTATTCACTGAGTTTATTGCAAATCACAATTATATTACAACTTTCTGAAATCACGATAACTTTTTTTTGAAACGACGTTTACACTCGTCATACGCAATTTATCGCGGCTATATCTCGATGTTTGCGTATAGTGAAATGGTTTTTCGAATTTAAAAGTCATCGTAAAAAAAAAAACAAAACTCAGGAAAAATAATCGATCATTTAAAAATAATGATTGAAATCGCGTGAAATTTTCACACGGTATTCGAATAGGTAAAATACACGTTGGTCGCGAATCTCAACACGTTTCGAAAAATGTTGAGCTAAAAACACAGGACCGCGGAATTTTTCACATTTTTTTTTTGTCGTTTTACTTTACACAAACCGTAATTTTTCGGGAAACTTATAAAAATCAACAGTTACAATGTTTTCCGTTCGTTCAAAAGTGGAACATGTATATTATGCATCCCGACGAGTTTTATCCCAAACATAAAACTAGATAATATTGATAAAAACAGATAGTTTTTCAAACAAGTATCACCAGCAAGACGAAATTTACTACTTAAAAATTACTAATCATAAAGACGTCAAACCACAAAACTGCCTCCTTCGCCGTCCCTCCTCTTATTCTCTCGCTCTCTCTCTCTCCCTCGGACGTGCTTGAAATGTGGTGCTCAAAAAAAAAGATACTGAAATATTGCGTAGCGACTGACGAGAAATCGTGAAAAAAATCGTTCTGAAAAACCGACAACAGAAATATACGGTATTTCGCAGTTGTGTTTTCCACAGCGGTTATCGGGCGTCAATCGAATTAAAGACGAAACCCCAGCGTGGGTACGTTTTACCAGCTGGGTCGTTTACGTTAAACGGCACGATAAGCACAACGGGCTACTTTTGGTCGACGTAAAACGGGCGATAACGCTTGTTGGTGTGCGTAAAAAATAATAAAATATAAAACCCCCGGCGAGGCCGCGTAGAGCCGCGAATAACAACAAAAGAACAATTTTACGTTAAATCCCATCTTTTTTGGCCGAAAACACCTATTGTCCTTTGCACGCACACAAACGTTAAAAAGTTAAGTCCATAACGTCTTTGTTCTCGAAATCGTTATTTTTCACGCGATCCGTCTTGCCGCCGCCCCACACCCTTTCTCGCACATTTGCCAACTCCAACGCGACATAACCCGAATACCGACTTTCCTGCACGTTTTTGTTTTTCCTTTTTTTCATTCAAATTTTTTTTTTTTTTTGTATCTTGGACGAAAACCAAAAAAATCTGTAAATAAAACCCGACCATTGTTTTAATGTTGCGTAGTATTACCATTCAATAATTTCAATGGAAAGTAGTAATGCGCAGCCTATTACGACCGTACAATACCGCTGTCTATATTGTACAGTAGTGAGCTGTGTATAAATGAATTCAAGATTAAAAGGAAAACGTATAAAAAAAAGTCGTTTGATAAACCCCCTCGGTTAGTCAAACGAATTTTTCGTCAACGTTATCTTATTATATTAGCGTTCACTTTTACGATACGCAATGTTCGTCAACCGTTCCGTATTTTAATCTTTCGGTCGGATATTTTTCAATTATTGCGCCACCGAAGTTTTATCGGAAGAGAGTCAAAACTTTTTTGATCCCAAGTGAAAACGGACGCCGAAATATAACGGCTGATAACGAGACCAGCTTTGATGCGTACATATTAAGTCTTACCAGATTCATGACGAATCGAAAAATAAACTGTAGAAAATCTCCAAAAGATTTTTGATTTTACGCGAGTGAAATTCTTTAGAAGTAAATTTACATTTATTCTCCACTTACATTAGCCACAAGCTGTTTTATGAAAAACCGATAATAATAGTACGAATCACAATTATTAACTATCATATAAAACGTAGAATATTTTTTTTCTAAATGATTTCAATCTCAAATGATTTTAAAAATGTGCACGAAATGAAAAAAAAACTTCGATTCTCCTTTATTATTTTTTGAAAGTAAAAAATAATAACGACTACCGCGTTATCGAATTTTTTGAATAATTTTCTTTTCGAATATGTTAGAATATTATGGTACCTATATGAATTTGTTGGTAATATAATGATATTACGTCTAAAATGGTTAAATCAATTAATTTTTAATAAAGGTTTCAACATAAAATTATTAAAATTGTTTGTTTTTATACAGACATTTCAAATAATTCAGTTAATTAAAAATATTACTAAGCTTATGAACTAGTTCAGAACACTCTAGTGAAAGATACTTTTGAAAAGTATTCAAGTATGGATAGTTAAATCAACAAGTACTTTTAGAGTTCATACTTACGTACAATTTCAAAAGAAAATAGTACTAACACGGATATTTAAAGAAAGTATTTATGAATACGATAAGGTAAAATTTTTAAAAAAATTATTGTTTACCGACTTTCACCGTTAATATAGTTTTATTGTTCGGCTCAGTAGGAAAAAGTTCACTCTACTCACGGGCTATAAGTTTACAAATGAAATTAGGAAATCATATTTTTTTCCATCCATAGCAATGTAGGATAAAAGACAAAAATGTAGGCGACTACTCAAAATCTATTGTAAAATAAACTTTATGAATTATTTTTAAGTTACAAATTCAAACGTAATAAATAAATAATAGTTTTTTACCGGTCGGCAAAATGCAGTTGTCGTTAGAACGGGCAGCATTGTTTACGCGCTGGTTATTTCGCCACCAAATATTGTTTTTTAGCGTGATAAAAAATAAACAAATATCTTCTTTTTCAAACACAGCCTAGGAATAAGGAAACTAATAACGTCATATTAATATTATAAACGTTTCTACTTGTATAGAAATTATTACACCTTATCGTTATACCTTTTGTTTGAACCGTTGAGATTTACAGTTAAAAATAAAAATTGTACTTACAATAGTCAATTATTATGTAATTAAAATTAATGTATATTTAATTTTAAACACAGGCATTTGGAAAATTATTGAAGTGTACTACTACCAAATACTTTTTTTAAAGTATTTAAAATACTCACCTAAGTACTTTTAAGGTGTTTGAGTAGTTTTATAACAAAGTACTTAATAAGACCGCTTCAGAAACGGCTTCAAAATTCAAAAGTTAATCGAGACTTATTGCTTTTCGATACTTATCTTAAAATATAGCTGCAGAACATTTTACAATTTTTTTCCCATACCTAAACGATTATGACCTGCAGTGCCGCATACGCACTTAAATTTTACAAAATACCTTGTTCAAGTTAGTAACCTGCAATTGTTTTCATATTGAAATGTTATTTCATTTCATCCTATAAATTAATAATTATTGTGTTCTTATATTAGTATTATAATTTATTGGTATACTTTTTTTTCAATAATAATCAATATGTACATAAATTAAACTCATAAATCACACTACGTAATAAAGTCTGAAATGATAATATCTAGGGATTTCATTTCATTTTAATTTTACATTGTGTTCAAAGGCCCCTTTTTTTCGCGCGTTTGTGTGTGTGTGTGTGTTATGTTGCCTATTGCTTACTGTATCGGGCAAAAACTCTCATACATCACTAAAGTGACATTCATATTTTTATATAGGTACACACATATTTGTGACATTTTTTTTACAGAGATTTAAAAAGTTCATTGTTAAATGAACAATACTAAAACATTTGTGGTTTTTATTTATTTCTATGTAAGCAAATTCAACACGGTTTGAGATGTCTGTGTACTTATAATATTTATTATTATTATTATATTGTGTATCCGATGAACAAAACAAAATTTATTACTGGTTTGTATAGTGAACAAAACTCTTTTTTTATTTTAATAACTTTATACGGTCATTTCCCCTAGTTTTAAACATCACCAAACCATCTCTTCGAGTATAACGATTAGTAAATTGTATTTTAATGCGAGATAGTTTATGTTGTTATAATCGCGCAGTGTTCGGCGTCGATCATAAATTATAAATTTTGTTCTGTAGAGCTCATAAACTAATAAAAGTTCAAATGTTAAAATCAATTTTTCGATGTGTTCGGGCCAAAATAGTTAGTTTGACAATGATTTTGAATGTTCGTATATTTATGATTGAATGGTTGAATTTCAATAGAATTTGATTTTTAAAATCGGCACTTGAATGCACTTGAATTTTTTCAACTTGACTAGTTGCATGCTAATTTTTTCAATCGTTATATTTTATATTTAAATGCGCGTGAAACGGTCGCAAAACCCTATTGTTTGACAGTGAAACGAAGTAGGTATCTGTGGTATATAGTATACTACCTACTTATTATCGATGTTTAATTTTTTTTTATGGCGATGTACGTTTTTATAAGTATTTTGGTCGAGAATCGCGAACGAATCGAAATAATAATAATAATAATTCAAACACAGACGGCGGCAACGGCGCGTTTTTCTTGTGTTTTTTGCGGAGGGAAGAAAACTCATTTGAATTCACCGTCTCTGATGAGATAAGGGATAATTAAATCCATTAATTTTTCGGACAGAGACTATATTAAACAGGAACAAACGCGTGGGGATACGACCGAATAAAAGGTTTTTAATTATATTTTTAGTTTTGAAAGACGGCGTTTTCCGTGACAGATGTGTTCTTCGAACAACCGGGAGAAGGGTGAAAAAAATTAAAACCTCGAACGAAAACACCAATAATTTTACGGATACCATACTATAGTAATACGAACGGAAAAAAAATAAAAATAATCCGTTGCGATGATGGCACGGAGCGAAGTATTATTTGAATAAAACTCGAACGAACCTTATTATATCATTTAATTTAAGTAATTTGGTTTTGTATAGTGAATTTATTTTATGGTATTATATTGATGTACTATAAAATGCAGTACCGTGTCTAATTTTATCAATATTTATTAAACTTACGTTTAACGAATTTTTCGTAAAAAAAATATTATGGTTTCGTATAAAATAAACTGTACTCATTTTTACATCCTTCTTGAACGTATCGATGGTTATACGTTACAATCGTTATAGTCGATAGAAAACTATATTCTTAAACTCGTAATAAAAATAAAAAAAGTTTATATAATGTCTGGCTTGTAGAGTAGAGCGGTTCACTGATTTGGAAAATGTAGATTGATATCTTAAAGTAAATTTGTATACAATCATTAAAACGGCGGCGTTTAATCGTAATTTCCATGCAAAAGTTAAAATTGGTCGAACTCTAATTCACAATATTTCTGATGATGTGAAAATACGAAACACATTTGAATAATTTTTGGGGAAATTGTAGCCCAAAAAACAACAAATACAATGATGTATAATTCATGTCTAAAAAAAAAAAAAAAAGAAAAGAATTAACAAATTTACAAAATGTATGGATCGTAACTAAAAAACAACATTTATTCTGTGCAAAACATATGTAACTACATGGCCACGAAAACATCTAATTTAATTCTATAAAAATAATACACCAAACAGCTAATGCACGTCAAGTGCAGTATACTTGCCCTGTATTCATCGGAAACATTTTTCAAAGTAAAAGTTAAGATATATATATAGAGGAAAAAGTATAAAAAAAGTATAAATATGCGTAAATTAAGGTAGAATTAATTTCTAAAACATATTACACGTCAATGGACGTTCAGTATAATATGTTAGCCAAGTTGGCGTAATGCCTGTCGGATCTGGGGAAAATTATCGCTGAGAATTTGATAGATATGCAGTGGCGCTGATGTCATTATGTCAAGGGCTAAAATATGAACTGAAACATTAAAGGGCTGTTGAACCGCTATATTATTTATTCTTGGCTAATAAATAAAATTATCTAATTAAAAAAGAAGATCATCATTGTAGTTTATTTAGAACATCTTAGAATTGAATTTACTTCTATACATAATATTACAATGTTTAGAGATAAGAAAAACTTACAATAGGAAAAAAAAAACCATAAAAAAGTGGATTATAAAAAAAATAAAAATTAGATTATAATGGTTTAAAAAAATATTTTTCAAATTTTTTTAAAACCAACTTTCAAAAATTGTAAATTTTTAAATAGAACATTTGATGGATTTTTACTATCAATATAAAATACAACAAAAGAATAAGGGATCAAACGTACGAAAAATTATAAAGATCAATATACCAATTAAGTATATATAAAAATTATGAATATTTAAAATAATATATTTGACAGCTTTTACTTAGGAAAAACTTTGATTTTTAATTTGAAGACTACAAACTTTGACACAAGTCAAATAACATATTTTTATGTTAACAGGACTTCTTAGACATTTGAAAATCAAAATACTGTCAGAATCACCTATATGTATACTGTCATTAATGTTGTTGTTACTTTTTTTAATAACCGATTGGCGTAAATTTATAAAATTATAAATACTATATGGTTACACTTGCGTCACTAAAATTGCTTGGAAACCTCAAGTGATTTATTTGGTATAGGTTTCGTATTTGTACCATATACAATTTTTAAAAGTACTTGTTCAATGTATTAGGAAGTTCTATTAAATATATATAAAAACAAAGCCGGGATCACTGTCGCGTGTGTAGTTTGACGGATTAACGACTACGCTTTGGGTGGGTCACTGGTTTGGAAGTTGTGGTTTAAACGCATAATTCAATATCTGAATACGATTCAGAGCAAGCTCAGTTGTCTAGTATGACAAGACCTGGTAAGACCCATGTTTAACAAAAAAATATACTTAGAAAATTATTAAAAATTTAAAAATACCTCGCGAAAACTTTTTAAATTTTTCACAACGTATATATTAAATTAATATTAATTATAATAATTTTAATTGCTTACTCTATAGCTCTACGTACGTGAATTCGCACCGGTAAAATTTCACCGAAAATTGCCATTATCGCAATATCAGCAGTACCTCTATTTACAAATAACTCAAGCACAGTAAAGTTTGAATTAAGGTCGAAATATGTGTCCGCGGTCATTACTTATTAAAATATAAGAATAAATTACCGTGATTAACGGGGTTCGTGTAAAATTAAACAGCAATATGGGGGAAAGCGGCGACGACACAAAAAGCATATTTTCTTCTCGCGCTATAACGTCAAACACACACGTAGGTCCGCTTGTAATTTAAGAGCGTTGCAATAATAATTTATTATTATTATCGTGAAAAAAAAAAAATAACAAACACACACGGACGGTTTTACACTATCGTAGTTTGCGTATAATATAAAGAGATAATACTGACCGTCGTCAACATTATTATTTGTACGGCGGCGCAAGACGTTTACATCGAGAAAACCGTCTGGCTCGTTTTAAAAATAAAACCGTCAGTTACGAGCCAAAAAATCGAATGAAAAAACGAAAAATCGTACAAACGTGCAACAACGAGGAAGAAAAAAATTCCAGAAAAAATAAATATCAACTCGTTACGGATTCAGTAGGTAAATACTATGAGGCAAAACTGAAAATGATCTTGAATTCAATCGTTTTGTACGGAATTATGTCCAGTACCGATATAATTTTTTTATGTTAAGCGATAATAATCAAAAGTCGGAGCAGATCTGACTTGCACGGTTTTGTAGTCTGCGGCAAAAACAAAAACGAATCATTTTTTCCAATACAAATATGCAACTAGCGTATGCATTGAAAAATATTATGTTGTTCATGTATAATATTGGTACTTTTTAAAAACTTAACTTTTTACACATACAATACGTAGGCGTAAAATATAAATTCGATTTGGTTGCAAAACCACAGTGATCTAGTTCCAACCGTCATTTTATTCGGAAAGTTGTTTTGTGTGATCGTGCCAATTTAACATTTTTTTTTTTTATTATTTTTCCACATTGTTCGGTTATGTGTGAGTATGATTTTCCGTTTAAACGGGGAAAAGTTTTTGAATGGTAGATGTCAACAGATTTTGATTACTTCTCACGTCTAATACTTTGTTTACTATATTTTAGCAATTTATAACTTTTGCCCAAAAACTGCGGTGCCAGTGTTGTTCATGTGATTGTCACTTTGCAGATGGCGAGTTTCAACTCAAGAAGTGATTTGAGTTTAAAATCTTTTTGATCATTATTAGAGTTTTAATAACTTTAAATATTTGGAATTATTTGACAGCTTAATAAAATCCGTAGTATTTGGCTCTATGACTCCAAAATCTCGCACAATTTCGACAACATATTTTTTTCGCATTTCTTTAAATACTTTTGACATCCACAATTTTCGTTTATAGACGATTAGATATTAAAAAATGGCGAAATTTTGAAAAAACCAATTCGGTGTTTAAAGTAAAATGGAAAAAAGTTTACATCACAAATTTTATTTTTAAGATTTTAAAAATTTGAAATATTATTAAGATTCGGATTTTACTATACTACACATAGTATTTTGAGATTTATTCTAAACAATTTTTAAGATTTTAATCTTACCTTTTTAATAATAGCGCCCATTATAAAATTGTACTGATAAAAAAAAGGGTTTTTTCAGATGTATATATTGTCTGCAATTATAATAATTGTACTTCAAATCATAAATTTAGTATAAAAGTAATTTTTTTTTTTATTTAAAATAAAATCGTTATTCATACGGCATTATTATACTAGTATTTATTAGGATAACTGAATCACTCAGAATCATCATTTTCGTAAAGTTTTACAATTAAACTTGGAAATTTAGTGTACAGCTACTAACTAAACCTTCCGAAACTTTTTATTTTATAATTGTAACCTATAAACAGCCGTGAATCGGTTGTATTTGTATAAGTACATCGTTAATCAAGATATTTTTAAACCTACTAAAATGTTTTTCCTATTTGCGTTTCACGGTAGGTACATCTCGCAAAAATGTATCAGCGTATTTGCAAACAAAATTAAATTAATATTAATATGTATACGTGAGAATGTTAATAAAGATGGAACATTTTATTACGAAAAACACGAAAATGCAATACAATCATACATTTATATGACAACTGAATTTACGACTAGTTACCGGAAACAGTGGCGACTTTTACTGACAGTAATTTTAGAGTAATTTAGACTGAGTAATAAACAGAAAATAATTATGAAGTGCCGATCGGCGGCCACCTCCCTCGCCTTATTAAGTCAAAACCGACTGACAGTACGACCGCTTTCTCAATTTAATCAATACATATTATAGATAACGTATTTTATAATAATAATTTAATACTTAGATTAACGTTGTATGCACAATACTAGTTATATAGTACTTGCGAAAATATTTTTTTTTTTTTTTTTATAATAAAGTTTGCTGCAGAGGATATTACAATAGTTATCAAGAAAATATTTTTAAAGTGAACTAATCTCCTGTACAAAATTGTTTGGTCGACTGTAATTATCTTGTAGTTCGTTAAAAAAATTAACATAATCGTAATCGTGAAAAAAAATAGAGTAGGTAATTTATACGTTTTTTTCGTAATGAACCAAAAGTAATTAAATGAGTAGTTAAAATAAATCGAGAAAATCAATTATAGGTACGTGTATACCGTCAATAGTTACGTCTCTTAACTGTAACTTCAATAAAACGCTTAAATTATTTTAATTGATTATGACCTGTGCAGTCTACCCGAAATAATAATGTTAATTTTCTTATTTTATACAATACTATACTAGGTGCTAAAAATTGAATTAATAACACTAATAGATAATACGGATAATTGAAATATTTTTTTATCAATTTATAGAGGATGTGTTATTATTAGTTTGTCTATTACTTATGTGCGATATAATAGTCAGGTTGAAAACTTAAAGCAAACATTAATTCGTATGATACGTTGGTTCGAATTTTCCACTACTATTGTATTGCTATTTACTATTGTACAAAGGTAAAATATTAACGAATATCCGTACAACGTACATTTACAGATTGATCAAATAAATGTCGTACTCATATTTTAATTACAACTTATACATTTTATTATGCTACAGATTACAATATTTATCATAATATATAGAAAACAATTAATAATTTCATAGGTTGATTGGAATTTATATGTATGTGCTCAGTATGTACAGTATAATACGTTCGAATTATTCTCAAACAGATGTGATTATAAATAGTGTTTCCAAAATTATAATAGAGCATAATATTATTATTAAACTATTGTGCGAAATTCATTAGTTCCAATCGGAAGCTCCACTTTTGGTCCAAAACCGGAGATTTAAATGTCAAAATAAATGCTTGTATACAATCTACATTTACCAACAAAACTGCACGACTGATCCTTTTTAATCATATTCTAGGTATTATCTATTGAAATTTACTATCATTAGTCGAATTATATATACCTGTACAATGTACAGTGTACATGTTACTTTCAAATCAAAACGGTAAACATTTCAACTATTGTCTAGCGTACCTGCCATGAATTAAAATACGTAAATGCATCCTTTGTGACACTCAAATAACATGGTACAGTATAGGTACATCATCCGCAATCATTCAATTGCAATTAAATAACGTTGTACTGGAAACTGCTAAGTCGTATTAAAAATTACCTCAGTTTACGGGCAATCGTATCGTTTATAAATACATATTATTATAATAATTAGAGATGCTTTACACATTTTCCATGACTATATTATACTATAGAGTATAGAATATAGGTAGTTGAAATGCAATTTTTCAATCAAACATGTTCTGAGAAACATAATGTTTGTATCACATTATCGTTTGAACAAAATCGTTCAATTGTGTGGAAAAATAATTATATTTACACAACGTATAATTACGTGTATATAAAGCAGTGATACTCGTACTTTTGTTTTTATATATCATTATAAAAATATTCCATAAAGTACTCGTCAGGTTATGTATACAATGTTATTGAGAAATTATCTATGATAATCATTTTTTAGTCACAAAAATCACATTTTCATCATATTAATATTTTAAAAATATTCACATGATATACCATGATTGTTCGGTATTTTATTATACAAACAAAGATATTTTTTACTTACTGAAATATTATAGTACCCATACAATAATACATCAAAATATTGATGTTAATTTCATTAAGAAAAAAATTAATAAAGACCAAATAAAAGTATTATGTTAGTTTAGGTTTTGTGTGGCACCACAAATTAAAACAGGCTGGTTACAATACAATTTTTTTCTCCAGTTCGTATCAACGGTTAAAATACAAAAATAGAATCCAGTAGTAGAGTTTCTGTCAATCTATTGTGCTTGAGTGCAAGTATAAAAAAAAAAAGAACCTACATGACCAATAACCATAGATTATGTAGAATTTAACATTTCTGCATGATAATAACATTAAATATTACCGAAAAAATAAATAACGTTTGTTCATTTCAACTCTGATTTCAAACAAATATCGGAAAAATGATAACCGCGATAAATACTTACTTTTTAATTTAAAATACTGAGTTTTCGGCGACATTCGATCGTTTTAACGGTTTCGTGTTCAATATTTTTAAAATAGAAAATTCGATTAATTTGTTACAAATTTTAACATAGAATCATGACATTCGTGTTTGTGGGTCTGCGTGTGGCAAATATTTCGTAATCGCGTTCGTCGCCGGGATAAAAACTTGAGTGTATTTTTGTTTATATGATACAAAACAATAGTGGAAAAATTCATCGTAAGCCGTTTCTCGATAACTCCCACGAATTATATTTTCGCTTATACACGATGTTTTTGTTCTTGGTAGACGCGGCTATTATACAGCTGGAGACAATGCTTGTTTAATTTGGTGGATAATGCCCAAAACAAACAACAAAGCGGAAAAAAAAAACATTTTTTTGTCAATTTAACATAGGTTGATATGTAACACAACGATAAAAAAAGCAAAGTTACTTTTGCTCTTTAATCATAATTTTAAAAAAAATCTGTTTAAGTACCGAACCTTAACACGATTTAATAAACAAAAACATCGTTTCTGTTTTTACATTTCAAAAATAACTAAGTATAAACTGTAAGTATAGATTTTTCTATATCGTGTGAACACATTTTAAAACCTATAAAAATTATTTACGTAATATTTTTGATAACTAATGCCTGATTTGGAATTGATTTATTCGTTCAAAGTGGTTTTTATTTCGGTACGATCATTTCGGACGTTGGGGTAAATTAAAAGACTACAATAATTTTTTGATATTCTATAGAACACTCATAAACTCGATTACTTAAAACTTGAACCATATCAAAAGAACCATTAAACTGTAAATCTTAAACCGTGATTATACTGAAAAATGTGTTTATTTTTAATAAAAAAAAAAACTTCAAATAAATAGTACCAGTATCCGCATAGAATCTAAGAATATACTTAATAAATCTGCTGGTGGAGTTTGTCATAGCTCCGAGTTAGATTCTACTCACTAGTTTAGAAGGTGTAGTTTATGATTTTTATATTTTGTAAGTTACGAATTATTAATCATATCCTTTGTTGGCGTTAATTAATCGTTTTTTTTTTTCGGGAAATATAATTTTGAGCAAGCCCTACTAGTTGTATGATTACAAGTTCTGTACCTCTCACAAAAAATTACCCAATTTATTTAAATTTAAATTCAAATTACGACGGTTCAACACCATCTATCCTAATAAAGCGTAAAAATTTAAAATGAATAATGGAAGAGAAAAATAAAAAAAAAAAAAAAAAATAGGAAAAACAATACAATTATACTTTAAGAAGAATAAGATTTTTAATTTTTAAATCATTTTAAAAAAATATGCTATAAAGATAGTGTGAAAAATAATTCTAGTCTTAAATATAAATCAAACTGCATGCTTTATCAAACGAATCCAAGAAAATAATGAACACTTTTAAGTTCTGTAATATTATTTTCAGAAAAGTTTGAAATTTTCATAACTTTTAAATTTCAAACATTACAATATTCGTGATTTTTTTAAATAAATTTGAACACTTTTAGAAAAGTTAAAATAATAAAAAAAAAATGAAAATACAATATGTAAAAGCTTCTGTAAACCAAAAATTATTTTAACCAATTTTCGTAATTGTTTAACCTCACATAGGGATATATGTCTTGTATTGTACTAACAATTTTGAGATTTTGAACTGAAAACTAAAAATTTTATGAATTAGTACTGCGAAAATTTAACAATTCCATTATTTTAAAGTTACTAAATCCTAAAACAATTATTGTAAAAATATATTTCGATTTTTTAAATTTATTAGCAATATAAAGCATTCCCTCAAAAATAAAATAAATAAATAAATAAAAGGATAATACATATCCCAAAAACGTGTGAAAATTTAAAATGATTTATGGTCTATAGCTAGAAAATTTTTAGCAGCATTTGCTTTAGTTTTTATTATAATTTTCCATCAGACCTCATAAGATAGAATATATCATTGTATACTAGTAAAGCTATATAACTCAGGTAAACATTAAACTATGCTTTAAAAGTATTTTGGAAATTCTTTTATGATTAATTTTATTGCTGACTGTAGGTTAAATGTTTAACAATTTTTATCATTTTAAAAATACGAAAAAAGTAATTTATGCAAACAATATGTTACAATAAGTAAGCCTGAGTACTAAGTTATTGTTCTAGATTCTGCTCATATCGAAAAAAGTAAGTACCTACTTTATAATTTTATCCATCTATCTATCTATGTACATAGCTACTAATATAGTTGGTATTAAGCGTCTTTTTAATAATTTTCAGTGTATTATAGTTAAAAATTCAAATGCAATTTATCTTTTAATCTTTACTCAGTAGTCAGTTCACATGTCCTTATTATAGGTGAAAGTTGTTGTACAGGAATTTTTTCACTGCACGTTTTTCTTAACTTAATATTTTTTGCAATCGCAAATCATACAAAAACTATTTAAAACTACTTAATTTTAAGTAGTCAGCTTTTTCTTTTAATATACATAGTTTGTTATTATTTGTGCATAATACGACGCTTGGAAAAAATATAAAATTCTACGTTAGTTATAAAAAGTAATAAAACCAGTTGTAAGCCTTCATACTTACATTTAATTATGATTTAGAGTAAGTAAAAGGAATGAAAAGAAAAAAATCACTATCAATCAAACCAGAAAATCGAACAATTTATGATAACTGAGTTGGAAGTTGGAACCTATTGATACGAAGGAAGTCATTTCTATGATGGGGGTAAACATCTGTTTTTTAATGTTTATTTATATTTTATTAATTGTATTGACACGTTGAAGGAACCAAAACTAATTTATTATAATACCGATTGTATTTTTACCGACGACAACGAGAAACAAAACATTTTTTGATTTTAAAAAAAAATTGTCAAGATACTTTTAGACTATTTAAATTCTACCCAAAAAAGTGTATGTGACCTTCCACGCAGTATAATATATGTGTATATATATAGATAAGTAAACGTAATTTTAATTTATTATAAAATCATTGAATGAATTTTGGTATAGGTACTTGTCGTATTTTATATTTACGTAACGCGCTATTTTCATATCAAATATAATATGATGTCCTGTTTTATTATTGTTTCAAAATCGACTTAACTGCTTAATTAACTGCTGTATAAACACTTGACGCAAATTACCACTGTTTATGCTGTATAGTGTTTACAGTACATACATTACTGTAATTATTAACGTCCGTTAAGTATGAAATTTTAGAAAAGTGTACACATTACACAATACGTGACTTTTTAATCTATAAAATTACTGATAACGAGAAATCAAAATATCTATAGAACTATAAGGACGGTATGGGAAATTTTGTGTCAGCATAATGTGCCAATAATATCACTACAACTTTAGAGTGTTAATTGTTACCGAATTATTTCTCTAATATATTTTGATTTTTAACGATTCTTCACCGTATAATTGATGACGGTCACACCTTTCTTATTCAACTGATTAATTGTAATAAGTGTTCAATTTTTTAGGATATTTTATTGTTTTAACAGTTTCAAATGTTCATCCGAAATCGCAGTATGCGTTGAAAAAGCCATTCGGTATATTATTTCTAGTTTCAGACGTTGATTACTTATAGATATCAAACGTCATTTTCGCCGAGAACGGAAACGCACTAACACAAAAAACAGTTACGAATGAAAAAAACTAACCTTAGCGAAAAACTCGTCAAGTTAACCGCTGTCTTTTGCTTTAACTTTCGAATTAGCTTTTTGAGAATTCAAACGTTTCCGTTCATCAACTGACTATCATCGATTCTGACGCGTTTGTCGAAATCGTTCGAGTAAATTGTTCAATGTTATTTGTTGCGAAGGGATATCGTAATGATTCGTACAACGAAACAATGTGGTACCCCGAACGGTTTTACGATAATAAAAACGGAATTTCATTCGACGTAAATTTTAATTCGTAACAGCTAAATCGGAACTCGTGTAAGTATACACACGCTTGTGTGAACATCCGATAGAGCTACGAATTCCGCCAGAGCGCGTTTTTTATTGCTTAGTGGAGAGTTCCTTCGCAGATGAAACGGTAATTACTCGTTTTTAAAAATGATTCAGAATACGTTTACAAAACTTTAAACCGTAGTATGAATAGCTAAACGAAACGAATTGATTTGCGCGATAGATCAAATCACGTTTGAAAGTCACCGGCTTTTAACTGCAAAACGTAGACCGCGGTGTGATGGAACTTCAAACGAGAAGTTTTCAAACTGTAGTGAAAAAATAAACGGCGGTTATTGTTTTGTTTTTTTTTTCGGCTCGTCGTAAACCCACGGTGTCGACCGCAAACGGGTAAGTGTATTAAACCAAACCCGAAAAAAGAAAACAATAACGGGACATTGACAGTACAAAACGCGTATTACGATCCGTTCGAAAAACCCGACACTGGACTCGATCGAAACGGTCGGGACGGACGCGTACCACCTAGGTGTAGGGCGGGTAGGTTGCTTACACACGGACGGTTAGGTTAGGTGATCAACGCGTTTCGTGTAATTTACATTCGTGCGATCGCGTTCAGTGGACCCTGCAGGATATTGCACCGACACCCGTGCGCGTAACATAATGCACTTAATGCAGATCGCACACGTTTCCGTGCACACATGCGGGACGCGGGCGTAACCATGTGGGACGGCGGGCGGAAAGGGATGGGTCGCGAATCGTTTTACGGGGTCGCCGACTGTCGTCTCTGCCAGAGATTCTTACGTACGAAAATAGGGGAAAAAAAAAACGAATTTCGGTAATTTTGGTTGTTTCACAGACGACGTTTTCACCGTCGGCGACCAGCCCGCTAGACCGTTCGGCGTGCGTACACACGCGCGTTTATATTTTTCCGCGTAAAATCGAAGACATGCAAACGGGAAGGATACTCCTGGACCGGAATCGACAAAACGATTTTTGGAATTTTCACTTTGTAGAAGAAATATCTCCCCGCCCCGGGATGTGGTGGTTTCGACGCGCCCCCACATTTACCGCTCGTGTCGCGATGAAAAAAAAAATATTTTTCGAAATGTCCGCGAAAACGAAATGGCAACGTCGCCGCGGGGGCGAAAAAAAAAAAATGTATGAAAATAAATAAAAAAACGAACGGAAGAACCCCCCCCCCGTTTCGCAGTGCCGGATACGTCCGCGGCGGTGGGCGGAGCCCCGTAGGGTGGCCGCGGTACGTCCGTCCGCTCGGACACTGCCGCCACCCCCGCACGGTGTTATTGCGCGGGCGAAAACGGCACCCCTAATCTGTATCGCGCGCGCGCGCGCGCGAGAGGGCGGATGAGGGTGTTTTATCAACACGACCAAAATGGCACTAACTGTGCGCATGCAATACGTAATGGCCAATACCGCCGAACTTTACACACAGCGGGGACTCGGCCGCCCCTCGGGAACCCCCTCACACGCACGTGTGTAATAAAATATAGGGGAGGAATACAGGGGGCGCGCGTACAGGGATTCACAAAGTCCCAAATAAATATATCGTCCGCGCCGGTGTAAAAATATCGACGAGTGGGTCCTCCGGGTGTCGTTATTTATATTACGTCACGCGAAACGCCACGTCGTTTCGGGCGACCGAGGGGTGGTCCGCGGTGTTTGGCGAAAAATATCGCCCGAAATTTATTAAACTAATAGCCGAAATGGCGTGCGCGCTATTATTATTTATGTAGCGTTATTATTATAGAAATATATTATATTTTCCTCCGTCCCTTTGCTGCGACCACGTCCGCGAACTCCTCGACAGCAACGACATCACAATCACATTACGGTTTTCGCTATTGTGCGCACGCGAAAATATGACGTCGTAAAACGCACGCGGGCCAACAAAACGTTATCACCGCGTGCTGCACTCGATAATAACGAGATTCTGTGTCGTACGATCGTGTTGAATCAATACGACAGTATTGAATTTACGTTTTTGTACTCGCGGGGCGGCTTAGAACGGAGGGCAGAGAAAAAACCACGGATAGGTGTGCAAAGAAACGATTATCATAGGTTTTTTATACGGCATTGGAAGAAAAGGTCGAAAAACACTTTCCGAGTGTACGATAAACGCCGCCGCGGCCCGGACCGGCCGGCTCTCCCGGTGTGCGCGCTGACAGAGTCAATCGAACTCCTCGAGGAAAAATTATAGCGGAAAAATTCCATTTTTTGTGGTTTTCGTTCCGCAGTAAGTTTGATTTCCGAGTAAAAGTCTTGCGAAACACAAGGTCGGTGACTTTGGCCGACAAGAATTGGAAGACCCGCGTTTTTTTTTTTCAGTTGTTGGGAAATCTGCCAGATCTAGTCATCAAACGATTGTTTTTCGGGACAGAAATTTATTTTTTAAGACTCGATAATACGGGTAAGTACGAACAAAAACTAGCGCAGAGAAAAATTTCGAAAAAATTCCTACCGACACTATACATCCGCCGGACGCGTATAAACTAAGTATCGGTGTATTACGAAAACGAAACTAGTTGGCAACGTAAGAACTCAGAAAAAAACAAAAAAATCATCAGTTTGAACTGGCGCAAACAAGCGTGCGACGTCGTATGATCGTTGTTTATGGAAAAATTTAAGATATCCTCGTGGTTTTATTCGTTCGAATTTGTAGCCAGTACGGGGCTGAACTAAACGGTCGCTTAGAACAGTAGTTTTTAGTTGAGCTGTTGACCACCGTTATAAAAAAATAAAAGAATTGCGCTGGTGAGCAGACTTTTTTTGCCATAACACAACAAATTTACAAGCCTGACCTAAGTTACTGAAAGTTTTACTGGACGCGCCGTCATCTATGGTCCGTGTTAAAACAACATTTGAACTCAAACGTACCTACTGCTCAAGCGGACGCGATGTTAGGCCAAGTGTCCCGACTTTTTCTTTTAAGGCCGTGGATATGAGGATTTTATGTTATATGGACTCCAGACTATAATGTCGGGAACCGTCTATGATTCAACACAGTTCGTGTTTACGGATGTTGGGGAAAAAAAAGAAAATATTCAGACAAATGGACAGAACGCTTGATGCTTTTTTTTTTTTTTTAGTCGGTAAAAACACTCGGTGCTGCATGTTCCTAAAAAATTCGATTGTTCGTGCAACAAAATAAATTTCTCACGACATAAAACGTAGTTGAAGAGTTTGAGCTTCCATAATAGCTCTGAAATTACATTTAAAATTATATCTTGTGACTTCTGAATGGTCAGCACTGTCACGCGTAAAATCACAAAATTTTTTTCGCTATAATAATTCACCACGTGTAAAATCCATAATGTATTAGAATAGTTAACTTGAAAAACACAACTTCGGGGTATTTAATGTTTTAAATCATTTGCTACAGATATTAATGCATAAAAACCGACGGTTAACTGTTGTTGATGCAAAAAAAACAGTTTAGTTAACTAAACGCATACAGTATCCAATGTGACCGAATGTTTTAAATGTTAAAAATGTTTTGCTGATATCATTATTCGGCCGAAACTTGACTTTTCGAACAATAAAAATATTGTTATACATTATTTAAGTTTCCACACCCGTGCGAAGCCGGGAGGGTCAGGTGTAATTACGGCAACAACTTCTTATTCATTTCAACGTTTACAACCCATGTTTATAGCAAAAAAGTTCTTTATGGGTATAACAACGTTTGCCGGGCCAGAGTAAGCGTGTAGGGTCAGAACAGCTATTTGTATACAAAACGATTCAAAGATGAATGTTTAAACTCGGTAAAAACAAATTAAAAACTGTTTGTCGCTGACCAGATATTTTAATATAATATACTCGGATGAAAATTTAAACTAAATAGCCTCACTCAATACTTCTCTTTTAGTCCACTCGTTTTTTATTTTGAACAAGTACATCAATATTTTACATTATCACGTATTCTACAATGCTGTATAGTATATGTTAAAAGTATACAAATAAATTTTGAAACTGCGTGAAAACTAACGGGTTTTTTCAATTGTAATAAGATTATTTCAATTTCATAGAATTGATGATTTTTGACTCATGAACTCTGAAAAAGTTTACATTTTCGCAGTTAAGAAATAATATGTGTATAATATTGAGTTGCAATGAAGTATACTATTTATTATCACATACAATAACCTAATTTATACTATATATTAATACAATAATAAAACTTTTGATGATATGTATAACATTGTATTATAAGTTTATTATGTATAACATTGTATTATAAGTTTATTATGTATAACATTATATTATAAGTTAGTTATTAGTATAATGATCATTTCAGTCGACACTGACAAAAATATAGTATCAGTTTGAAAAGATAGTAAAAATAGTTTTGGGCGTATAAATCCTTATGTGGAAATTATGTGATGAGAAAAAAAAACAGAATTTTCTGCATGTTAATGTTTACTATCATTTTTAATTTCATTAGTTCAATGAGTTATGAAAACAGTACGAAATAATAACATTAAAATTCTGAGCATGTGATGGCGAAAAATTGAGTAGCAAAGATTATTCAATATTTTATTCTTATTTTATTTCTGTATTATTCGGCCGCTTTAATTTTTACTCATTTTCAGGTTTTTTTTTTTTATTAATTCTATGTACACTTTTTATACTGTCTCACTCAAGAATATATTATCACCTTATATGCCGTTTAAGTTGTACTCTTAAAAATGGAGTACATGCAGTCAAATAAAATAAATTGGCAATTTTTAGTTTTACCGGATTCAGTATATGACATTTATTAAATTTATATCAGAGTTTTCTGAACACCAGAAACGAAAGAAAGATGGCAAACTATTGTTTTGATACAAAACTGTCATTCTCAATTCATATTATGTTTATGATCAATTTTTATTTGTAAACAAATTTAGATTTTTCTCTTCCATTTTTTCTCGTTCCCAGGTAAGTATTATTTTCATTTTTCATGCTGCATAACATACCATAAACTACTCGTATAATCCATAACTGGCTACTATTACTCCGTTTTATATGACACTCATATATTATGTAAGTATATAGTAGCAGTAATAATCTACTATATTTATTTAGAATTTCAACGCCTCGAGGGCGTAAAGTACAGGAAATAAGTACAGACAATGAGTTTAAAACAAGAAACAGAAAAAAAAATTTAGTTTTATACAATTAGTTAATAATTCAATAATCTCCTTTAATTTGAAAAGTTTGTTTCTTTAAATCCACTCGGCGGTTTTAATGCCTATAAAAGTGACAAAAAAAAAAAAAAGTCCGGATCACTGTAAGTTGCGTGGGTCACTGGTTTGGAAGTTGTGGTTCAAACGTTTTAATATCTGAAAGCAATGATGTATCATTGCCTTGAAAAAACCGATTCTGAGCGAGCGCAGTTGTCTAGTATATACGTCATGGTGAATTTTTCGAAAATTTTAAAGTTCTATGTTTAGCACAGAAATCTTGAAAACACTTGAAACTTTTATTAAACCTATTTACCTTACCTATATTAATATTATGTAAAAGTTTCGGTTTGTTACGATCATTAGTTTGGATGTTATGGCAAAAAAACTGAATCTATAAGTCAAAATCACGTATGCCGTAATTAATGTTTCTCCTTCGTTTCATGACTGTAATTTTTTCAATTTTGAACATTCGATTTCGTGACTACTTAAAGTACTTGCTTACTATCAGAGTTCAGAGACCTTTCATTTGAGGTACTGACTTAAATAATCGGAGCATTCATCTTATACCCTTAAAGTTGTTCACAGAAAAGCAAAAAAAACAAAATTGTAAAAACAATACCTCCCCCTCGCTGCGCTAAGAATCTAAAACGGGCTCGAATTGTGTTTAATAGAAATAGCTTTCGAAACGGAGCAACAGCGCCGTGTTCATAGCGAGTGGATCCAGGCAGAATTGATTTTTCGATTTTAGAATCGATCAGTAAGAATTTAAATCATTCTCGGTTATTGCACTTAAGGAACATTCGTGTGATCGTTAACGAAATCAAAATCAACGGTACACACGAGTATAGTGCAGAAGGAATGCGCCGACAACTGTAACGAATAATTCTTAAAACTTGTCGTATTGCGTTTACGAGAATAACAGTTCTGCGGAACGGAGCTCGTTTTTGTTTTAAATAAAATTTGGCAATTTTAAAAGTACATGTCGTACAATAGTATAATACAATTTAATACGTTTTATTACGAAAACATTTTAGGTACCTGGGCTTAAACAAATTTTTTGTAATAATTATAATAATTAATTATTATTGCAATCGACCGCGGGTCTCGAAAGTAACGCGAACAAGTGCAGTCGCGATGAGTGGGCGTGGCCGAGTTCGCTACTCGCGCAGGTGTTCTTGGGTGAAACGCCGCCGCCGTTTTTGCCGTTGCAGTCCCGAGAAGACGCGCGAGATGTATATAGTATACGCGTGAGGTCAGGATATTCGCAGCATCTGCGGTGGACCAGACGGCCTTCGGATGATGTTTAAAATAATGATAAAGAGAAAAAAGAATAAAAAAATTGCCGCCGTCACGTCTTGACGGTGGCGAGCAAATTCAAATAAAAATCGCGCTCGTGCGGGATAACGATTTCGATAATCGCTTCAAATTAATCGAAACCCGCGCACACACATTTTTTATAGTAAAGAAAAGAATGAGATAGAAATAGAAAAAATATTTCGAAAACTGTCGATGCGTAGAACGTTTTTCGATGTAGAACAAACCCTATTACAATAATAATACATTTATTATTATCTTAGCATCTTTTTTTTTTTCTTTTTTGGTAAGCGACAATTCGTCGAAAACACTGAAACATTTCTTTTTTTTTAAATTTTCGAACACACCTGTTTGCCGGGATTCCGGGGGCAACGTAGTAAATATTACGATTCATCACATAGTTGATAAATCTTGCTTGACAAGGAAAAATGATTCGGTAGGTGAGAGAAAAACTTCCCAAAAGTTATTTGATGATTTTTGTACCTTATATTTTACATTGAAGTATAACGTATGTTTGTTTTTATAGGTGATCCGTCAAACCGCTCATAATTTAAAAAAAACGAATACTGGAAATATTTTATTTGCGTCGTGTTTTTGTATTAAAAAAATATTAGCGGCGTTTGTTTGTTGGTCGCTATACTTACTGTTTGTAACACTGCAGTGTTTAAATACAAAAATGCGCATGTTATCCATCACGAAATACAATATCGATAGCGGTTTTATTATAGTGTTCAAAAAAGAGGATATAGCAATAGTTTTTAATTTTGTGGAATCGTTTAAGGTTTAAGTTTCATTTGAATGAAAAAAAAAACCCTGGATCATTCTAGAATACGTGGGTAGTTTGACGGAGTACCGACTATACGCTTTGGGTGGATCACTGATATGGATGTTGTGGTTCAAACGCATTATTTGATATCTCAAAGCAATGATAAGATGATGAGAATTTCAAAATTCTATACTAAGCTCAAAAGGTTTCAAAATTACTTGAGACTTTTATCAAATTGTATCTTACCTTCTTTAATACAATGTAAAAGTTTCAGCGTGTCTTTCAGTTCAAATATATTTGATTTTTTTTTTCTACAGCCTCTTTTTATAGATTACGCGTTATTACTCAATATATAATATTAATATAATGATATGTACGTTTTGTTTAAAATATATGTAAATGCCGATTTCGAACCGAATGAAATGACACAATAATATTTGATGTTATAATAGTTGAAACAATTATTAGTAATTTTCAAACGGTATTTGTTATTTAACTACACTATTCGTAGAAAATAGGTACTATCCATTATAATTTACACGTATGCACAGGTACACTGATGAAATACAATCAAATATAAAACAAATTTCCCGATGGAAATTATTACATGATTGGATTTGGTATCTTCGTGTATAGTATCCACCAATAATTATACATTTTGGCGTACCTAGGTGGATGGTAAGTATAGGGTTTTTCAAAATATAAATTGGTATCATAAAGCAACTATATTGATACTTGATAGTCACAGTAAAATTATGAACGTAAAATAATATTAAATTTCTTTCACTATTTATCCTTCATTGTCTTTGAAATTAAAAAACTACACCATTAGAAAAATAAGTTTAATAAGTAGGCCGGTATTAAAAGTTTTAGATTCTGAGCGCAGCGAATTATGTATGGCTTTTACAATGATGTTTTTTTTTTCTTTTTTTGTGAACAACTTTAAGGATATAAGGAATGCACTTTTAAAGTCAGTACTTCTAATAAAAGGTCTATGAACTCTGATTGTACTTTGCGGGCTTTTAAATTTGAAAGTTTAAAATTGAAAATATTACACTCATGAAACTAAGGAAAACATCCTTTTTTTTTTTGCCAATAACATCCAAAATATTGATCGGAACAATCTCAAACTTTTAGATAATATTGAAATAAGTAAGATACAAGATTGATTAAAGTTTCAAGTGATTTCAAAGTTTTTTGAGCTAAGTATAGAACTTAAAATTCTCCAAAAACTTACCAGGGCGTATACTAGACAACTGACCTCGTTCAGAATCGTATATTCAAAGGAAATTATTTATCCATTGCTTTTAGATATTAAATTATGAGTTTGAACCACAACTTTCAAACCAGTAACCCACTCAAAGTGTATAATCGCTACTCTGTTAAACTACTCACGTGACCTAGAGTGATCGCGGCTTTTGAAATTGTCATTAAAATATTTTGGACACTGTATTTAATCGACTTACTGAATATTTTATCAATAAAAACTATGGGAATATCCGTTTGTAAAAATTAATTTGTGCTCGAAGGGTTACTCATAAGTTAGTATCATCTATCAGCTAGATGTATCATATACTCACATGATATTTTATTCATATAACCTAACCTACTTACGTGAAAAGTAATGTTTTGATGCCATAAAATTATACGTTTTCTATTTATTATCATACCAAAATATAATGATGCATATTTATAACTTTTTTTTATTATGAATAGCTATAAACCTAATGTAAACTTAATAGCTATAAAGTCCATTATTTCATTTGACGTATTTTCATTCATAAAGCATCAACTAAAATTTTAACTATTGTTGGTAGTGCGAATCAGCGTATAGACCGATGTACCTATACTATTATTAATAAAGTATAACTCTTAAAGTTTAAACGTAATAATTTCTATTTGGTACAGTTCTACTGCTTGAATAACATCTATAACGTCGTATCTTAATAAAAATACACTTTGATTTGATAATAATAATGTTATGTTTAACAAGTTACGATATTTACAAGTTATAAAACAACAGCTGATAATAAAAATATACATGTTAAAAAACACATTATTTTGTTGTACGAATTAACAATTGTTTCTATAATCATATTATAATCACATTAATAATATAATATGTAAAGATATTTTCAAAACTTTGAAACAAAAACACTTCAGTAAAATGCTAAATTCTACAAAATCAAATACCATTAACTGTATAAGAAAAAAAAAATCAATTCAATAGAAGTATGATCCGGTACGTTTATCGATGTACAAAAGGCTAAAATCAAGATTGCGTGTTTTTTTTTTTTTTTTTTACATATTAATTGACATAAAAACTTTTGTTTGATTTCGGAACAAAATATCTAACAGTGCAGATGAATGTTAAAAAGAAAAAACGGATTTACTGGATAAAATTAGAGACCAATATACAAATATGAAATATTTATTAGCTTATATAAATGATGTATTTTTCCGGTTATTTCACCATTTTTTATTTATATATTAGGTATAGGTACACGATTAAGTATTAGTTTAGTTGTTTTAAGTAACTTATTACTAATATAAGTCGATAAATATATGAATTTAGCAAAATTTATAAGACATGATAATAAAGTAAAATAAAAATACTTGTCATAATGTCATGTCATACTTATATTTATCGATTTCCTTTAAACATGTACCTAGTTGTTTCATCATAAATATGGTTTTAATTATTTAAGTATGAATGTACGAATTATGGCAGTGTTAAAATTTTTTTTGGATATTTGTTATGTAAAATAGTTTCATCAGAATCGTCGCCTGGGTTCTGTATAATATGATAGTAATTATAATTTCTACTTATAAAGTTATTTGCATTTAGATAACTAGCGATTAATGAGAAACGCACACAATACCTTTGTAGTTTCATTTAATGTCAAAAACTCAATGTATCGTGCTAAGAAATAGCTCTTAAAATTATAATTATCCATTCATTATAAAAACTGTAACCAAAACAGTGAAGATAACATTTTGTAGTTTAAACAACATTAAAAAAAATTTCGTTTGAAAAAAAATTATATCATTTGATTCAACTTAGGTTGATAACGAATTTAATACAGCCGAATTTCTTTAATTTTCGGTTTAAATTATAATAGTTTCAAAGTAGGGGGAAAAAACTAACGCTAAATATTAATGTAGACAATTTGTTACATAGTTTCCAGCTATTTTGACCAACTCGTATAGTTTATAATGTGAATTATTCTATTCGAATCGCAGGCATTCAAACTTTAGTCACGACAATTACTAAGACATTTATGTTGATCAACATTATACACTTAGAATATATAGGCAGTTTAGAATTTTTTTACTCAGGCAACGTGAGGAGAGAAACAAAAGGAATTTCGCGTTCACTAGAAACAACTGAATTCGAAATTAAATTATTTAATCACAAAACGAGTATTTGAGTACCTTTTCATGTGAATATATTTAAGAACCGTACGCAAAGAACAAGAAAACTCGTTTTTACTTCATCGGCCCGTATTATTTATTGAAAATAAATTTAAAAAACTTGGTGAAATGAGAACAAGCGAAAATTTTTGTCTTGCACAATATTGTTGTGTGAAATTGATAAACAACAATAACAATGTCGACTCAAGTATAGGAAATAGTATCTTTTTTACGCCTGACAATAATTATTTTTTACAAAAATGTGTGTACATTTCTTCGATTCAAAATATCTTAACGGCATTAGCCGAAATCCTAAGAATCTTTATGATTAAACCGATGTCCTTTTTTTTCTCGTTTGTTTCCTTAAAATTCGTGGTTGTAAGATATAACATAGTGAAAATGTAATCTTTTATAAAAGGATATACGCGAAAACGGTTTCTAACCATTGCGGTACAGCCACTGTTTGTTCCAGAACAGTTTTATCAAAAATTCCATATCTCTTATACCAAAACGGTTAAGGAAAACCTAAGTTCTATCTCCTATAATTTATTGTACTTATATTTTGCTTGATTAGTAAAATATATACTAAATACGAAATCTTCTATGAGTGTCAACAACAATTCCAAACCAGCCGAACACTAATAAATTGATTTTAGAATAACGTACGGTTGAATATCGTCTCGAATCTCTATTGTTTTATTTAAACACTACAAAATAAATCGTTCATAATGTGAAAAAAATTTGATAATACCTATTGTAATTTGCCGCGAAATGCAGAATCGTTCAAAGACTGAGCGTAATGAAGCGTTATGAAATCTTTGTACGTTTGGCCAGGGACTAAAAACATCGTATGCAGTACGATTAACTTCGTTTCGTACGAAATGTTAAATGTGCGAAACGGAAAAATGGGTAATAATACTCAAAATATATTGTTTTATGATTCCTTATTTTAGTTTTATAACGGTCTTACGACTGATTACAAAAATATCGTACAATTATTCGCGTATCAATTGAAATTATAAAAATCGTAGGTTGGCCCACACCTATTTTGAGTACGTAGTTAAAATAGGGGTAAAATTTTTTAGGTACTATGATACTGTAAATCACTACGTTTTGTCGAATGTTTTAAGCGTTTGACTTGACATGTTTCTAGACTCCCCGTGTAAAAACTATTATAGGCGAACCGAATTTTAACGGTTTTGTAAATAGTTTCTAAAAAAATTTCCGTCAAAACTAAGCTAGTACTAAGCGTAATGTCTAAATACTCATAATCAGTCTAAATACGTTTTTTTGGCACCGCGAAAATCGACGCGTTCCCGCCACCCATCCGGCCGAAAACGATTTTCACATTAAAAAACAGATCCAAAAACGGTATTTTATGGATATCGTAGCGGATCGAAGGGAATCCGGGAGAAAGACCATGGTAAAAATACTAAAGTCGAACACAATAGCGCGAACGCGAAATCTCCGGCCTACAAAGTGTTCAAAAACGATCGCGGCTTAGGAACCGTACAGATTTCCGTACGAATAATATGTTTATAAAATTTAATTCTGTTACCGTCGATCACCTTCAACCGCAGAATAATTGATTAAAAATCGACACGTGGTGTACACCTACTAAAACGTTTTTTTTTTCATCATGTCATTTTCTACAGCGCGGTCGGCAAAAACGTGTTGTAATATCGCGTTTTTACGTTATTCGAGCACACGTTGCACAACGTGGTGCGGCGTTTGACGACTCTGCGAGAAACGTCCCCTCGAGAGCTTTAATCAATATATGCAGTCGCCGCGGGACAGTCGCGGGCCGCGCGCGCGATATCCGGGGGTCACTGGCCGTTATTTACATACTTCCATCCAAAATGGCCGCGTGCGGAAAAACAACGATCGGAAATAAATCGGCGCGTCGCGCCCCGGACGATATTGTATCGAAAAAAAAATCTTAAAATACACCGAAAACGTACGAGAAACGATTGTATCGTTGTGCCGTTTCGATGCGTTCTACACCCTTTTAACCGCTGTACATCACACGGAAATGTTTCGCGTACGTTGCAAAAGGTTTCGAAAACGGATTTCGCGCGCGCTGTCCGGGAACGATGACACGTATTAATATAATATTCGCGCGGTGACGTGCGGCCGCGTTGAACACGGCCGTACGTCTCTGTGCACGCGGGGGAAAACGAGGGTGGTCGCCGGCGCGGGGTTTTCGCGGAAAATTCCCCGTCCCTGCGGCCGGAGGGCGCGCGCGCCCCGGACCGACCGCGGCCCGATTTCATTGGTGCGGAGAGAACGCCGTGCGCTGTGTGTGTGTGGGCAAAACTCGGGGGGAAGAAAAAACAAACATCGGAAACCACGTACCTGGACGAGGCCGGGGTGTTGTGTGTGTGGACGACGGGGTTGAAAACCGGGAACAACGTCCGAAAGACTGCGGCCGGGCTCTACCGGTGCTACGGTGGATGCACTTAACTGCGTCGGCGGCGGCGGCGGCGATGCAACTCTCGCGGTGCATCTACTACGACACTGCGGCGCGCGTAAACAACCCGGCCAAACACAATGTACCTAATATTATAATAATTGTTCGCGGCGGGGCGGCCGGTTGTTGTCGGCGGCGGCGGCGGCGGTCGGTCGGTCCGGTGCAGCAACAGCAGACTCGGTCCGGTGCAGCAACAGCAGACTACGGGCAATCGGGTGGGCGGCGGCGGCGGCGGCGAGAAAATAAAGCGAAAAAGAAACGACTGCTACGACGACGTCGTCGCTAGTACTTCGGCGGACGTCTGAGTGCGTTTGTGCGCGCAGCAACGATTTGAATAATACCGTCGTCGGACCAGCGTATAATAAAATCGCGTGCAGTTGGTCGTCGTTGCCGCGTCGCGCGCCGTTGGAAGGGGGCAGCCGGGTGCATCGCGTTCCCCCCCGTCACCACGGGCCCCCGGACCCAAGCGACGATGCCGCCGCCGCCGCCGCCGCCACCCCCGCGCCACCCCCGCCGCAATGCATCCGCGACCTACATCGAAAAATAATACGTCGTCGTTCTGTAATATATTATATACGTTACATCACGTCGTTCGAGATGGAGAGAGAAATCCGGTCGCACGAAAGTTTTTTTTTCTCCTCCTCGAAAAACCGTTCACCCCGTGAGAAAGTGTCCGCGCGGAAATAAAAAAAGTTCGGCGCGACCGGTTTTTCGTCGGCGCTGCATCATCCCCCGTTCGCGGGTTGTAGCCCGCGCGGCGAGGGTTGTTTTCGGACAGCTGGTATGTTTTTTTTTTTTAATTTGACGGTATTCTCGTACCGAGCGTGATTCGCTCGTTCGGTTTTCCCGAAACGATTATCTGACGCGTACGGAGGAAAAAATAGCGTTTTTAAACCGCAGCGCGCAAAAACGTTGATCGTTTTCGGCAGGTGTAACGAACGAACGAAAAAAATCGAACTCGTACGGAATTTTCTGTAAAATCGCCGATTTCGTTTTTAACGAACCCACGCCGCAGTGTACCACCCACCCCCCGTTATCGAAACGTAACGGAGTTCGGCGAGCGTTTCTTTATCGCCACCCCCCCCCCCCGGTACGCGCGCAGCTTCCCGACCGTGCCGCCTCGCCCGCCGTGAGAAACCGCGCGAGGGTGGGTCGAGGTAGGGCGAATAAATAAAAAAAGTTCGATTCCACGACCGGTTTGTGCGGGCGAGAAAAAACGCGCGTTCGTTCGCGGGGGCGTCGCGATTTTTTCGGAATTCCATGGGAACGAACCATGGGAATCCTGCAGCGCGCACCGTAGTACGCAGGGGCGGCACAATAACGATTTTTTCGAAAAAATCTTCTGCCGGAGGGTGCGAAGCTTTTGTAAAAACTGGTCGACGAAACGTACGCGTAACGTGCCGACCGGAAAAGTTTTTTATTTTTTGGTCCACAACGCTTTTTTTCTTCTTTTCGCCTGCATACGTGTGCTACATGCGTGCTACACCGAGTTCTTAAGCTCAAACGCTTCACACGGTGGCACAAAGAGATTGCGATGGTACATTTTTTTTTTTTCGCTGTCCGGCTGTTCCACAATACGTCATAATAAACGACGACGATCGGGGGCTGTGGGGTTAGGTTTTCAGCCACTGATCTCCTGCAGGCGATGACCCGCCGCCGGTAAAACCGTCGTTTCCGATGCAATTTTTTTCTTTTTTTTCCATGATACTACAGCTCATTCGTGAAAAAATAACCTTTTGTGCAGTCACCGTGTTCCTCCGATGGTCGCCGAAAAAAACTTCCGTTACAAACTCGACGCGTACGCAATCACACGACTGTACGACAGCGACGTGCACTACGCGCGCGTACCATATTTTTTTTTGAACGTTTTGTCTGAGTTTATGGTTTTCACTTACCCGTTTTTAGACTATATGGATAACATGTTTTGTTCCCACGCTACGTCGTTGATATAGGCTGTCGCCTAAAAGTATTTATTAACATTGTTACGTATGAAAATGTAACCGTTTATTTCAATAATATTCATCTTGTTTACAATATTTCGAGTTGAACGTTCATCCAAACACAGTTGGGTACACATAAAACGTCTAATAAATCAGATTTCAACGATTCAATCTCGGTTTAAATTAAAAAAAAAACTTAAAATTCACCGATCAATGTTAATCGAGATGAATATTTTCACCTTCTAACACAAACGATAATTGGAATAAAGTCTGTTCATTGCGCTTACTTGGTTTTTTGAAAAGTATATTGCGTTGGGCTCCGCAGGTCTATCGAGGACATTTCTCGTGACTTTAACAAAATATAATATGATTTTAGAAAATCAGTTTAAACTAACTTTTAAACAAAAGATAATACTGAAGCTACTAAAACTATACTAGTTTAAACGACATTTTAAGTACCCAAGTCCTAATTCAATTCTCTAAAAAATATTATACCAGTAATTTGTGTGGTTAGCTTTAAGATTATGACAAACATTATTCAATTATTGTTTAGTATTGTATAGCCTGTACGCGTACATCCTAAAATACTTATAATACTCACTCCAAAAGTTTTAGATTCTGAGCGTAGCGAGAAATATATCCTTTTTACAATGATGGTTTTTCTGTCAAGCACTTTTTGTGTAGTAGGAATGCTCCGATTTTTAAAATCAATACCTATAATGAAAGGCCAACGTGGTGTCTACTGTAGTTGAAGCTTCTAATGAAATTGTTTTTGAATTTTCGCCTACTTTTGAGTTATACCCTAAAAACCAAAAACAAATTGGGAAATTGGGAGAATTTTACGTGGAAAACTTTGAAGTTTTAATATTTTCAATGGAGTTTTCGTTGGGAATGAATGCTCCAGTTTTTAAAATAAGTATTTCTTCCGATAGGTTTATCGACTGCGGTAATATTTTGGTCCTAGAATTTTTCAATTTTTCACATACTCTTTGAGTTATACCCTAATAACCCGAAAGAAAATTAAAAACTTCACTTCGAAAATTTGAAATTTTCAGGTACGTGATGACTTTTTTTTTTTTGTAAAAAGAGTGCTCCGATCTTAACTTTGAATACCACAAAAAAAAAAATAGAGATTTTGGCTTTAAATTATATCTTATACCAAATACATTTTTTAATTTTACACGTTTTGCGAGTAGTAGTCCGGAAACGCACAAATTTATACTAAAAAGCCCGCCGGAATGGCGAGTATTTGTTCGATCGAATTGAAACCGATACCATTATAATCGGTAGGCCATTACTTATTAAAATTTTCACAGGTTATTTAAATTAATATTTTTTTTAACCATTTTTATCGTTGAATTTAGTTTTCACTAGGACGTATACTAGACAACTGATCTCACTCAGAATCGTTTTTTCGAAGGCAATCATTACTTTCGGACATTAAATAGTACGTTTGAAGCACAATTTCCAAACCAGTGACCGCCCAAAGCGTATAGTCACTACTCCGTCAAACTGCGCGACCTAGACTGATCCCGGCTTTTTTAATTTAAGTTTGATCCAGTACGGAAATATTTATCACTGCTTTCAAGTACGAAATAACAATATAATATTCACTAACTCTATTTAGCTATGAAAACTTTTATGCGGCTTACGCAACCACATAATGTAACATAGTATGAGAAATTTATATCTGATATAATTAATTTTTCGTCAAAACAGAACGTAGAAATATTGTAGTTTGTTTGAATTCGTATACAAACATCCAAGAATACATATTTCGTAGAAACGGTACTGAAAAAAAATTCGTATAAATATCGCTAAAAATATAGAACATTACGAAATGATTTTGTGTGCCGTGGTTTTTTTTTTTTTTTTTTACGATAACCGTTTATAAATAATACGAATTTTAAATAGGAAAAAAACAAGACCTTATTTAAATATTTAACAATGCTATGAATACGACGATACCACCCACATTGCAAAAAAAAAAAAAAGAGAAAAAACCTCTCATAACAACTCGCATAGGCGCATTATAGTCTATAGAGCGAGGCATCTTATCAGAAAACTATTCGTTATGTAAACAAGAAAA
>CM029358.1:37030239-37051946 GCA_017140985.1 Hormaphis cornu | reverse complement strand
AAAAAATCGTAATCGGTGAAAATTTATAACAGACCCGTGTTTTATTTCTTTGAATTCTATCCAGTTCTTATTGTGATAGTCGTAAGAATCAATATAAACACCGTTGATTTTGCATGATTACAAGTTTTCGTAGGTACATTTTTTAATATTGAAAAGTTTGAAACGTTCGGCTGTCGGTCGGCTATATCGTACTCAAATTCAGCGCGTTCTTTAACTAGACAGACAGGATCTAAAATACAGTTTTTACTGTAAAATTTCAATTCGTTTAAACAACATTTTTGATCAGTAATAATAATATTACAAAAAATAACGTGTCGGTACCTACTGGTTTTTATGTGATTTTCGACAACTCTAGCGCGGCGTAGCGGACTCCGTTAAGTACATATTAAATAGTCAACGGTTTTACCACCAGGGTTGTGTTGCACACAGATGTCAGCACTCGCGGTACGTAAGAACATCATAAAATAAGATAAACATAGAAATCAATAAATTAGAATTGTTATCATTTTAAATTTGACGAAGGATTTTCTGTTTATCGTGTGGAAACAAATAGGTACGTAACATTATACGATATTATTACGCGTGAGTTGACAAATTGAAAAAATTGGAAAATTCACCACCAAGGAAATCGCTATTCGGTTATCGAATAGTTTCATTAATCGTACCGACTGAGCCATCTAGTCGTCCGATCGCTAAAAATTAAAAAAAAAAAGTAACCAACAAAACGTCGGGTCGAGAGGTTTTTAATGTGTTTTACGAGCTTAAAACTATCGGTTGAATATTTTTTTATCCATACTTTTTGTAAAAGTACCCTTTCATGCCTCACAGAAGTTGTAAGTAGTAAAAATTCAACCATCATAAACGTTTCTAATTTTATTATTTTTTTAGCAGTAGATCTTTGGGAAATGAATCATCTCGTCGGAAACCGAGATTACTGCAAGGAAACCCTTATTATAGCGACGTTTTATTTTATCTAATGTAGGTTTATGTCGCGTCTGATGGATAACACAACAATGGATGGATATATTCAAACAATGAGCTTTTAAACCAAATTATAAACGTTTCGAAAAGCCGACAATAAATGTACTGTATGCTGACGCGCGTGTAGAAAAGTATTGTATGAACTTACGGTATGAGTGCAACACTCTTCAAAATCATTCAAAGAGACGGTTATAATAGGTTTTTCGATTAAAACTAGTTTACTGGTCCGAAAAATTTAAGTACAAACACATTTTATACTACGAAAAAAACTAAGAATTAATTGTTTTCCCCTTTTTTATGTTTATCAAATTAAAAGTAAACTAACGAAAAAAAAATTAACTCAGAATACATAGGTTCATATTTTCAACTCCAGTCGTACGTCACACTTTCCTCCACTCCGTACATTTTTGCTCGTTATTTCTTTTGAAATTTTCTTCTTACCAATATTTTTTTTAGTGTTTTAAAAAAAAAATTTAACTACCATACAGATTGACTTAAAGTTATCACTTTACATAAAAAAAAAAAATCTAATTTACCGACAGCGAAAATAAGTTAACGAGTTATGCCTTATATATGGCTCTGCAGGGACACAACTTTTTTTAATGGTATTTTTTTTTTTTATTCTCAAAAATGTGTGTTCGTACACTGCTGTAACATCTAATAACGAACATCCTGCGTATAATAATAATACTTAATGACTCATATAAATACCAATCTAACTTTGTGCTCACACGCGTGTGTACACGGCAATTATTTCGGCTGACCGCGACGCGACGGCTCGCGGGGTCTGTGCTCGAGAGAGAACACAAAAAACATCTCAACAGTGGAAAACTCGGCTCCGACTTTTACGCGGTTTTCGTTCTATAAATTTTTGTCGCTATTACATTGATTATCGCAAAAGTACGGTTTTTTGTTGTAAGTTTTACATTCTGAGCGGATCGAAAAATGTATCGTGTTTACGATGATGGCTTTTTTTCTTTCTTTTCAATAGTAAATGCACCGGACTTTGAAGTCGGCACCTCCAATGGAACGTCTGCGAACTCCGACGGCGCTATGAGGGGTCCGCCGAAATATAAAAAAAGTCGAAATTGAAAAAGTTACAAACCAAGGAGAAACAACATTAATTACGGCGAACGTGTTTTTTACACATCGATTTAGTTGTTTTGGCCATAACATCCGTGTGTAATACCGATCGGAACGAGCTGAAATTTTTACGCGTAATATTAAAACAGGTAAGATTTACACAAGTTTGCTAAAAAATTTCAAGTGATTTCGAATAATTTTGAGTATAGAAATTTTCGAAAAATTTACCACGACGTAAGAGGTACCTTCAACCGAGCAGCTCGCCCAGAATCGTTTTTTCGAAGGCAACGATTCATCGTCGCTTTCAGATATTTGGCAATACGTTTAAACCACAACGTCAAAACCGCAATGACCCGGCCAACGCGTAGTCGCTACTCCGTCTACACTCGACCTAGACAGTGATCCCGGCTTTTTTAAAAATAATATTTTATTTACTTTTTATAATAACTTAACGACCCTTCGGGACTTATTTTAAGGTTTTTTTTTTTAAACGTGCACATCACCAATATTCTCATTACCCCTACACCGGTCGGTGCCCTCCTCTTCCCCATACCCGCCATCCTAACTCGAATACACTGTCAACATTCGCTATAAGGACTAAAAGTTATACTATAAACACTATAATACATTCTGATTCGATTTAAAAACAAAACGTCGTAGGCAGTGCCGGATTAAACATTGGTGGGCCCCTAGGCAATTAAAATTTTGGGCCCCAACAAAATTATTTTTTACATAAATCTTTAAAAAAATTGTGGTTTTTCGTTTTCACGGGGCCCCTTAAATGAGTAGGGCCCCAAGGCGGGCGCCTACTCCGCCTTATGGGTAATCCGGCACTGGTCGTAGGTACTAAAGCGTTTTTGCGTTTAGTTATGAAATCATCAATCGCCGAAATAATTTCATCCCGAACAGATAAAAATCGACTAATGCAAATGATAATACGACACGTAAATAATCACAGGTATCGCCGTTTATCTAAATACTATGTTGTACGTAAATAGGAAAATTAGTTTTAAACAAACGTCTAGTGTTTAACTAAATAATATAGCTGTTGTTTTTTTTTTTTTTTATCGATAACGCAATACGATTTCAATCATAGTCATAGTGATAAAAAAAAAAAAAGAATACCTAACAAAAAATTAAAATTTATTTAATTACTTGCACTTAAAATTGCCGTGACGATTAGATTTGATTTCAAAAGCGTTATAATATTTTTTATCAAACGTGAAAATCACATAATTTATATAACGTCGGGGTCTTCGTTTTAAAATTCGTAAAACTTAATACTCGATCACTTTGGTAGATATCGTATCACGATGTTCTGAAAGTATTCCTAATAGCACCTTTCCGTGATTTACAATAACTGCAGACTCGTATTTTTGCTGGAATTAAAATAATAATTAACACACGTTTACGTTCGTTAAAATTTGTGAGCAATATGAAAGGACCAATAATTATTATGATTATGTTTTCGAGTGGAAAATTCGTAGAAAACCAAAACGCAGAACGGAAAATACGATTAAATACTTTATAACTTATAATTCAGTTTTGGCTTTATATAGGTGGTGTTATGTTATATTATATATAAATGTGTGGAAATGTTAAGCTACTTAATTGCTATAAAAAAAACTTAAATAATGGGTTTGAACTTTCGTAACATAAAATTATTTACGAAAATCTATATCTCCTAAATCGCAATGTTGTTCAAAGTAAAATTGCTTTTACACTTTTACACGTAAGAAGCGTTCAACGCAAAATATTATAAATCGGCCAACACGCGCGATTCGGTTGGTAATACTTTTAACGAACTATATAGTACGTAAGAATAAGAAACGTTTTGAATTGAACACAATTCGAATAATATATTAGCTATTGATTAACGTAAACTAGATGTATGATTAATCTTTACTGTTTTAATTAAAAAATTTCAAAGTGTAGGTATGTCCATTTTGGAATAATTATTTTAACGAGGTTTGTTTGGTTTTTTTTTTTCATAAGAGTTACTTTACTTTAATTTTTTATAGTAGTTATATTACATTCATTTAATACAACTACTTTAAATTAAGCGCGTATATTATTATTATACTTATAGCCTATATTATATATATATGTCACATGTTGATGTTACTGCTATCGCATATTTATTCAAGATATATATTCGATCCGGTGGCGTCGTGGGTACGATATAAACTAGCCGAACATAAATTTTTAGTTTATATGGTTTCGAAGGTTTTGTGATACCTTTTGCCGCGCTTCATTTTTGTACACTTCTGGCCGCTCTCCGGCTTGGTACAGTTAACAATAACGGATCGTGGACGAACAGTTTTTCCCGTTCTGTTATTTAGAGTTGTTCCGTTTTGACGAATAGCCACGGAATATAATGACCATTTTACCCTTTTAAATCCAACGTATTTCGCGTGTGGTCACGTTCATTTTACGACGGGGGGAGCATTCATACAGCGCAGGTATATCATATACGATCGTCATTGCAGGACACTCGTCTCGCTATACCGGTCAAAATCGGTAAACTGCGCCCTAGACGCATGATTTTTTTTACTCCGATTGCCAATAATAGCGAGTTAAAAATATTATTCGAATCTTTTCCCGGGTGTTTCGGTGAGATCGCACACGGCGAAGGACTCGGATATAGTAATACAATAAATCACAGAGTATTAATCAGTGGGGTGGCCAGTATTATTTTTTTTTTTCCGAGAAGGAACGATTCTGAAAAATTCCATGGCCCACATCGATTCCACTCCCGCGTTTATTTAATTAGAGAAAAAGAAAATTTTAACCCTTAGAGTTTTCGCTCCTCCAAAAAAAAACGTTAAATATACGCGGTTGGCGGTGGCGATATTCGAGTCCACCGACCTGCGGCTACTTTTTACAATAAAACAAATAACATTCTCAGATTACATTGCTGTACGCACATTTTAATGGTAGGTGTATCCACAGATAACAAAACTGCGCGGATTCTCACGGGTGATCGACAACTATTGTAAAACGAAGCAGTGTAACGGAAAAAATATGATGTATTTATATCGCGTACAATATATTCAGCTGTGTTAGCGGGATATTTAAAATAACGTGTGTTTAACAGGCCTGAGGTGTGCACAACGTTTCGGTTTGTCAAAAAAATATGACATTATGAAGGTCTAAGGAACAGCGCACAGCTCGCGAACGGTAAAACGTTATTAATAACGATTCAAAATTCAAGAATTGAGAATAAAAAATTTTAAAATTATTCGTTTTTGGACGATGTAGCATCGGAATTTTATGATAAAAACATTTCGACCACAAACATGCCCTCCGCCGGATGCGCTTACTCGTTGACTATTAACACAAATTACAATATACATTTCCGTCTCGTTTTTGCACTCTGTAAAACGTGCAGCGGGGTCTTATATACAGTTTTGTTATAGTATTACAATTATAATCTCCAACGACAATCGCGCTGTTCGGTTTTGTGTACACCTCGTGCACAGTTTCGCGTTTAAAAAACCGCGCTCCGATATTATGAACGCCGCGGCCCTGTCGAACGCCCCCGGATACGAGAAAGTGTGACGATTTTCGAGGAATTCTCCCGGCGCGCACAACGCGTGCACGCGCTCGTCAAATTCGTTATTATTTGTCGAAACATTTTATCGAATCCAATTTATTCGATTAATTTAAATAGACGGGCGTGCACCGTTATTCGTACGTTATAAATAAATATCATCAACGTATCCGTTATAAATATAACATCGTATGTTTGTTTAGTCGTCGAAGCACGTCCGTTTTTCGTTCTTTTGGGAATTTTAACACGTGCTGCAGCGTACGCGTGCTTGTCGAATACCCGTATTGTTGTTGATTGCAAAAAAATAAAAATTTTAAAATACGAGCTTGTGCCACACTGCAGCGGCTTATTCGAGAGGATACGGAGGATGTCAGTGTTTTCTAGCCTGAAGCGAACTCGCGGATCTCCCGACTCATGCATAAAGACAGCTTTGTCACGTTATTGTCGACTTGACAATGTGTAAAATCTAAAAATGCCGACTCTCAAGCACGAATATGGATTCTATGGGTGAAAATATCCGACGTTTTTTTAAACGGCAACCCCGATTTTTTCTACGAATTTGGATAACCAGTTACAGTATTTTTAACGAAAAACATTTTTGTTTACGTAAAATAGCTAAATTTTTTATGTTGAAAAAAAGAAAAAGGGTGAACACGTAAAATCGAACTTAATTATACCTATAAGTGTTCCAAAGCTGAGCATCGACTCGTTAAAAGTTAAGTTAATTTTACTTAAGTAAATCGACTCGTTAACTTGTTTTTCTGTTAACTTTTAACTTAAAAAGTTGGTTTTTTTAATTTGAGGTGTTAACTTTAAGTTGATCTGTATTAATTATTTTTTTTTTAACTCTGAAAAGAAAATGCGAAAAAAAAATTTTGAAGTGGAGGATTCTGTAGGTACAAGGCCATGTGAATTGAATATATTATCTTTATTCTAAAGTAAATTAATTTTATTTGTGTGGTCCACTTTTAATCTAACATATTATTAAGAAAATAAAAAAAAAATTAACTTTAAACTGAACTTTATGCTATTTCAATCCACTTAACTTGCAGATATCACAAATGGTCGCGTAAAACATGGAGATTTTCGAAACTCTTGTAAAAAAATAAACCTACAGTGCGCCACTGTATCTGACACACAATTTTTATGAAATACCCTGCGATCGTGTCAACGTTGTCTCAATGAAACAAAATGAGTAGCTACGATTTATGGGGAGTGCTTAGTTATTGTTTCCAATAAACCTTACGTACGTTGAATATACCTACTGCGATCGAAATGTTTCATAAATCGAATTTTACGCAAACGAAGAAAATTCGTGAATTTAGCACATCAACCCTCTCTGCATGACGATACAACTGTCCGACATACGTTATATGTTCAAACGGGACACGCACGACAATAATATGAACCGTCATCGAAACGGGTGCCGAAAGAATACGCTTGGGGGACTCGAGTAAAACGGGTTTTGCGGACCCTAACTGAAGTGGTGTTTTCTCCTGAACCGGCTGTTTAAATGCGGAATATTCACTGCCCACTGTACAGTACGGTCAGTTCAAACCGTTTCGGACGGTAGAACACGTAATATTTTCGAACACTGAACATATAAGCTATATCGCAACTAAAATTTGAAAAAAAAATATTATAAAGAATCGAACATAAACGCACAACGCACGGGGTTTAACGCGCTGCGTTTAACAAACAAATCAAACAATATATTGATTATGACTTATGCATAATTTTCACGATATTCGGCAATACGCTTGTGAGAGTAATATATCATTGATTCGCGCAGATTCTGAGCGCGACAAAGACCTATTACAATGATGTTTTTCTGTGAAGTACAATTTTAAGGGTATAAGGAATGCGCCGATTTCTATATCAGTACCTCTAATCTATGAACTCTTATATGGTATTTTGAGTAACTTAATAGTTCAAAAACGCAAAAAGTTACAGTCGTGAAACTAAGGAGAAACCAAGGAAAAACATTGATTAAGGCAAACAGCGTTTTTTTTTTTACATTTCGATTTACTGTGTTTTGGCCATCATATCCAAAATAATGATCGGAACGAGCTGAAACTTTAACGTAGTATCGAAATAAGTAATATACAGTTGTGGTAAAATTTTAAAGTAATTTCGAAAATTTTTGAGCTAAAACTTTGAAATTGTCGAAAAATTTACCGTATGCTTTAGACAACCGAGCTCGTTCAGAATATTCGAAGGCCACTATTGCTTTCGGATATTAAATAATACGTTTAAACCACAACTTCTAAATCAGTGATACACCCAAAGCGTAGCCGCTACTTCCAAACGACCTAGAGTGATACCGGTATTTTTAATATGGTGTGCAGACCATGTATAGTGTGCATCTTTAGTGGTATGTATTTTACATTAAATATTGTTAATAATTGTTTTATGTTATTCCCACACAATTACGTCGAAACAAAATTAAATCGTATACAACATAATAGATATTATATTATAGTATAATATACATTTCTATGCGTCGTTTTTGCGACTGTCGGAAAAATATGTTATGGCTCGCGCGAGGCACTCAAAACAAACTTCTCGTTGGCAAACATTTCTTAGAGACGGCGAAAATATAAAGTTCTTAATCGTATATCCAAACTATTTTAATGAAGTTAAAATTTGTTCCTTGACTACATAATAGTATAGCATTAAAATAATTCCCGGTGTTGTCGCAACAGTGTGATCACGTCAAACACATTATACAACTGACGGATAAAACATTCGATTAAAATGTTTAGAGTTAAAACAAAAACAAGTCGTAACAGCCGGTGATCATACGTGTAACGAACAACACTCTGTAAGGCCTCTCTTGTTTTTTAAACCTGTTGAAGGGTTATTGAGTGCGCATTTCTGGATTTTTATTCCAATAATATTGTGATAAAGTGACTGCGTGAATCTTTAGATTCTGAGCAAAGAATGTATATTGTTTTGGTTTTCTGTCAACAAATTTAAGTATGGAACGCTCCGATTTTCAAAGTCAGTACCTCCAATGAAAATTCTATGAACTCCAGTGGCGCTTTGCTTTTTTTGCTTACTTTTTGAGTTTTACCCAAAAAAAAAAAAATCAAGAATTTTACAGCGAAAAATTTGAAATATTCAGGTTTGCAATGACGTTTTCGGATGGTAGGAGTGCTCCATTCGTTACGTTAAATACCCCAAAAATGTTGAGGGTTTTTAAAATTTCATTTTATTCGAAACATTTTTCGACACTCTGATTATTTTCCGAGCTCGAAAACGACGGAAATGGCGAAATTTTGTATTATTTTTGCCACAACGTCCAAAATAACGATCGGCGAACGAGACCTTTACGCAATATTGAAGTGTATAAGATACGGCAAAAGTTTCAAGCGATTTCTAAAACTTTTCGGCCGAGTACAGAATGTTCCTCGAACATTTTTCCCGGACTCGTACACCGGCAGAGCTCGCTCAGAATCGTTTATTCGCCGAGGCAACGATTTTTATCGTCGATTTAGAGACATTTGCAAACGTTTGAACCATATCCCGAATGGTGCGATATAGTCGCCACCGCGTCGGTGAATTTCCGGATTTTTTTCCTTTTTCTCTTTACCCTTCACCCCGGGACTTTGCGCGAAAATCTCAGAGACCCTCTGAAAAATGCAAAATAAACGTCCGTCAAACGCCGCGGAGTTTTTAGGCGGTGATGGGCCGTCAGAACGGCGTTAAAAGTAAGGGTAGTAATAATACGCGTTAAGCCCTCGACGCGCCGCCGTACCCAGAAGACTACGCGGGACGGGCACTTAAAAATATTGACGTTATTAAGAGTAAAAAGTTGCTTCGTCGGGAGCGCACGCGCGCGCGTTTCCCGGTGGGACGGCGCGGCCGCAGTTCTCGTTTCAGGGGGGGTAGAAGGGGACGCGGGGGTGCCCCTTGATTTTTACAAAATATTTTAGCGTGTGTGTCCCCATTCGCTTCCACCATCGAACATCGTTGTGTCTACTATTTTGGATTCTGAGCGACTGGACATTTTTTGTACAGCGATGTTTTTTTTCTTGTTTTATTTTCTGTCAACAACGCCGTTCGTTTACCAGAAGAACGATTCTCAGTTACTCTTCCGAAATGTTCACGGACTCTGGCGATACTTTGGTATTTTTTAAATTCGGCTTACATTTTGAGTTTGAATGTATTCACGTTTGGATAGGGTAGTGCACCGATTCGGCTTTACGATTTGATTTGCCCATTTTTTTCTTCAGATTTTTCGATTATTCTTCGAGTTGTAATGGCGAAATCGTCAGAGTATCGACTAACTAAAACCGTTCCTCGTCGTTTTCTACCAACTAAAAAAACAAAAATCGAACAAAAGTCTCCCGTGTTTATGCCACCTATATTTACCGGCAGGTACGTGCCGTTTTTTTTTTTCGGCGAATTCGAGCCGAACCGGGGCGGACAAACGTCCGTTTTTCTCTTAAATCCCCATGAGAATACAAATTCATTCTCGCAGGAGAGAGAGAGAACTCGTTTTTATCGTTCGCGCGATAACGTAAGAATGGTGTACAGCAGCAGCAACAGCAGCAAGCAGCAGCGGCGGCGCGGCAGACGGACACGCGGGCGGGCGGAAAAAAGAAGAAAGAAAGATGGTCAAAAAGAGAGCCGCGAAAGCGGAGACCCCGCCCCCGATCAATATATTTTATATACGACCGCCGCCGCCGCCGCCGCCGTCTTCGAGCCACCGGGCCTTTTTTGCACCCTTTTCCGCCCGCCGCCGCCACTGTATTATTATTATTGTATATGCAACCCACCCCATCCACCCCCGGGCTCAACACTAACGGCGCAGTTTTTGTGCCGCGCACAATGTCGTCGTCGTCGTCCACCCCCGCACGTCCCTTACGTCGTGATCCCCGCGAGGCACCGCTCACCCCGTCGTCGTCGCCGCCGCGGCCGCCGCGGGTCGACTTTCTCGGCGGCGGCGTGGCCGGCCGGCCGCAGTACACACGCGCGACGACCGCGATAAATTTCGCCACCTTATCGCCGCGGCCGCGCGGTTTTCGTCGCTTCCCAAGAAACCATAACAATAATGTTACAATAATATAGTCGCGGGAGATGTATTCTTTCGGAGAGTTTTATCGCGGTGCACAAAACGGCATTGTTGTGTACTAACCGGTGCGCTGAAAAATGCATAAATTATAGCGCCGAGAGTCGGTAAAATGCGCATTAAAAAGTTCGAAAACGACCCCGAACGTTTTTAAACTCGCAAAATATGCGTTATGTAAAAAAAAATCACGAGCTGATTTTAAAATAATAAGAATCCATCGATTTCAAAAGTATTTTATTCGTTTTGATTTGTCGTCATTTTCACCATACCTTTGTCGTCATATTCTTCGATCGTCCTTATCCGGCGCGTACAATTTAGAACGGAACATTAGGAATTTCGTTTCGAGATATTTCAGTTTGATATTTTATAAAAACTATATTTACTTTAGAAATTGCGCGATTGGTGTTTTTTATGTTTTCCGACTTGAAAGATCGGCGATTGTCTACCGATAATTTTTCGAGCACGTAAAAGGATCTTTCTACGTCTGCTGATAAGTAAGGGGTGCAAATACAACAAATTTATAACATTTTCCCAACCCTCGGTTTTGTACCTATATATATATTATATAGAGGTACACGATCGCCGAAAGACGTCAACACGTCTCGTTCAACGTTACGTCACAAAATACTTATATCTATATATAGACGTGTTATCTATTTTATCACAACATAATATAGCATAATACCCGCTCATTTCGTTCGTTCTAAAGACTATTGTCGAAAATTTCAAAAAGTCACTCGGAGCAATTTTTTTCACAAGTCGTATATAACAAAATATCGCAGATTTTTTTTCTTTTTTTGATTGCGCTCGATAATGTTAGATGGTTAAAAAAAAATTATCCAGACAATAACGCGTTAATTTTTCCCTTGATAAAAGTCGAATCTTTCGTCTGTGTCCAGATATTTTTTTCACGAATTATCTAGATAATTGTTCGTTTGTTATTTCGACTCAATGTGGTTTCATTCGTCATGTTACAGTGCAGTTGGCGACTCTCATTGTTTTTGCCCGTTTTTCGTTCTGCGGACTTTGTTTTCCACAGCTAAACTGCACTCGGCGTGTAGTTACAGTCGGGTACTTCAACAATTATTATATTCCGCGTTCCTTTTTATAAAACACATTAATCGTAGCGTCGACCTAATCGTATAAGTGCAGACGTTGCAGCAAACACACGTCTGACGCACTGGCAAAACTCTTCGAAACCCACTCGAGAAAGACCAAAGTAAGACGTCGAGATTATATACGCTTGTAACAAGACCAACGGTTGTGAAGCACGGACAACGACGACCGAGTCGACTGAAAGAATCGGTTGAGAAGTTTTCATAATAAGATCTTATACGTGGCCCCGTATTCGATACGGGTAGCTAGGGAAGAGGATACGACAAAGGGCCGTACGAGATATGGTTGGCACCAGCCGGATCAAAGACTACGGTGGCTCGGACACGAAAAGGCGACAATGATTTACCGTCGTAATAAAATGAAAACCGCTAGGGAAAGAGATCTCGCGGAAGTTCTACGAACAGTTGGATCGAAGAAAATCCATAGCAAATGGGAATGGACGCGTGGAGAGAAATCTTCAACAGTTGGCACAGTGTTGTTTTGGCGGCATTCCTCGATATCGACCAGTCAATCAAATTATTTGAAACACCGATCGAAACGACCACAATAGAAAGTTGTTGAGTAAGACGGTATGAAAATTGTACACAAAACAATCACATCTTGTATGTTTCGGGCTCAAACACTCCCGTCTCGTCAGAGCGACACGCCGAACGGACGTCATCGCTGTTTAAAAACCCGCCTTACACGGTGGTCCATCCAAAACGCGAAAACGGTATCGCGTACTACCTGTTATTATCGTGTGTTACCCGAGAGGTGTAAAAACTATTTCGCCGTTAACGAACGTACTTTTCGACGATTTTCGCGCGCTAGTATAAAAAAAAACCGATTTAAAACAAAAAAAAAACACAATTTCGCCCAGTGGCGCAACTACGGGGGTGCTATGGGGTGCTGAAGCACCCCCAACTTCTTTTTTAGCACCCCCAACTTTATTTTGAGCACTCCCAAGTCCCAGGCAGTGGCGCAACTACGGGGGTGCTATGGGGTGCTGAAGCACCCCCAACTTCTTTTTTAGCACCCCCAAGATTTGAGCTCTAGTTGCGCCACTGATTTCGCCCGGCCAAAATAAATCGTACTGTCGAGAAAAATCGTTGCGTGCATGATTCGTAATATTTTATAATTAAGAAGGCCAAAACACTTCCTGCGCGTCCTCCGTCCCTGCGTTTTCGCGGCACAGCAGCACCACCGCCGCGCGCCGCCGTATCGTCTACGCCCGGGCAACGGCGGTCCGCAAAGGCGCTGCGAGTATAACGGCGACGTTCCGCCTTTTGTTTCTGCAGTTTGCTCGGACCGCTTTTTATGGCGCTACGGATACGGAGATGAGTTATACGAGATTAAAGTATAATTATGCATTATACGCACAGCTCCTCTCGTGTTTTTTATCGCCCGCCCGAACCGTTAGGGGCCCCCGGTTTAAAACGCGGTATATATATTTGTGCGCGTAAAATATAATATTTATGTGTATATTATACTTGCGAGTACTTACGAACGCGCGTGTAAAAGCCGCAGTGCAGTGTGGGAAATCTCAAGCGTGAGAAGATAATGCGACGAATATTTTTTTATCGTTTCCGTGTACACCGTATAGATCGAACCGCGCGTTACGATTTACGAAACGGCGAGGATTTTCACCGTAGAAACGACGACAGTCGTAAAACCCTCGGTACAGTATACTAAAAATGAACACATTCGACAAATAAACGTAACACGACGCGCGTGTTCCGGCTGGTCGCTCGTAGTTTTTCTACTGACCGATCCGGACGGATAATACCGCAGTGATTTACACGTTTTACGGTTTGAAACGGGTAACCGACACACGCGCAGAATCTTACCGACCGTGTGTTGAAATCTTCCGTAAATAATAACTGTATCGTCGTATGGCGTGTGAGAAATCTGTTTTAGAAATGTGTGTTATGTTTGAGGATTTTCGGTTGGACCTCAATCAACAGCAGCAGTGGGCCGAGTTTTGATTACGTATAGCGATTTTCGAACATCGTCATTTTACGTTTTCGCTCATACGTATACGCAACAACGAACGCTGGTTATTACGGAACAAGATCGGCTTTTTTGTAACGCGCGTTAACCCGGTTTCAACAGGAACACGGAATTATCCCTTATACAACAACTTTATGCGAGTTACTTTGAGCAAATAAAAACATTGTACGGTTCTAAACGCAAACACGATGTAGGTGATAATTAATTAATTTTTATTTTTACGCCCGTGCACCGTTATCGTCTGCATTTAACGGGGTCTGTAAGTACAGTGTTATTAGTTTTTATTTTTTTTTTCTAATTTCAATCCCGATGAATCGATAAAGCCGACATTATTCGATTCGGTTGATTATGTTTGTTTGTTCGTTTTTTTTTTTTTTCTACACGTAAGCCAATCAATAGTTGTATTTTTTTCTCGTGTAAATCCACATTGTTTACATCCTCCTTGCGTGGATAACTCGTAAATACACTGTACGGTACACCTACGTATACAGATAATCGTGCCAGGTGAACACGAGCATATGGTCAATTCGTCTTGGTGGTGTTTTTTTTTTTCGCTAACGCCGTCGCTTCGTTTACATTATTATTATCGTTGTTGTTATTATATATGGTTATATTAATTTTTTTTAGTGCGTTTTTTTCAGTGTGTTTGTACAAAGTATTATAATATTTTGGAGGCGTCTCGCGGACCTGTTGAAGTATATATAGGCAGGCACACTGCGGACGAACAGATGCTGTTCGACCGAATAGGTCATTTAAAGTTCAGTAAAAAAAAATTTCAAAAAAAATCTATTAATTTTAATAATAATTGTTTACCGCATATAAGAGAATGAATATCGTTGGCGTCTATACAGTTCACACGTTGGCTGTAGGTTATACGTTTTCGAACCGTTACAGAGTAAAAAGAGTTTTATGTTCTTATTACTGTTTAATCGCTGGTCCGTATAAAATGATATTGCCGTTGTCGATACGCCGCGATATTCGTTGAGAAACATCGATATTGTGCGTAAAACGCTCGTAAAATGTGCGACCGAAACAGAAGTAAGTTTTAATTTTAAAACGATGACGGTGTTAAATCGGCGATTATCGAAAAAAAAAAATCGCACTATTTTCTTTAACGCGAGTATTATTTTAACAAGTAAAAAACAGATATTGCACGCGCTAATTAGAAATAATGGATCCATTTGAAATTATAGGTCTGTGTAGTACAATATTTTTAATCTTATGATACCTATGAAGACTAGAAAACACTAACTCTCACCACGAAAAAGTAAAATTAATAATATAAAAAAATAACGATCTCACGGTTAAAGTCTACCTCAGTGTTTGAAGTATAAGAAATGTTAATCGATACGGGTTCTTCAGACATTGGTTACTCGCGAATGAAAAACCTAACGTTGAATTCGACGTTTATAACCTGCGTAATGCCACATGTTCGACGTGGTCCATCATGTTAGGTTTGTTCGTGGCCACGTGCGGTAAATCGTTTATTCGGAAGCGAAAGATTTTCACGCAGCAAAATATACCACGACTAGCCCTCGAGACTTCGACTTAGAATGCTAGTCACATAGATGAAGCCAGTCGACGACAGCTGCGCAGGGGAGCCGGGGGTGGAGTTTCGTCTCAGGCGCGGAATTCTGGTATTCGGACCGGAAAAAAAAGGGATTTTACGGAATCTCGCAGATTTCGTAAGACCCGCGAGCATCCGTTGAAATCCGAACGCATATTGTATCGAGTATTCGGATTTTTCATCGAAAAACGTCCGCGTTTTCTGTGCAACAGTACACAAAAGGCAACTATTTTACGACACAGTTTCCGCACGGTCCGTCCGAACCTACAACTGTTTTAATAACAATTTTTTTCAATCGGAACGAGCGCTCTCCTCGGGTTCTCCTCTCCGGACACGACGACGGTGGTACAACTGCGTTAGGCGTCCCTCCATCGATCACAGGGATTCGCCGCGAGACCGTCAGTTTTTCGCGGGCAAACGAAACGTTTGAAAAACACACGATGTCAGTACAGATGGGGCATCCGTTTGTTCTGGGCGAGAAAAGCGCAACGGTGGCATCCGTAAACTCCCGCGGAGCTGCCGAACAAATGGCCGCGCGTTCTGTGCTGCGGGCGAGTCAGACACGTGTGGCGGACGGGAAAGGAGGCTGCGCGCGGGATAAATAATAGACCGACGGAAAGGGATTTCGGCGGAAGGCGCTCGGGAAGAGAAATCGCGTCTAGATATGAACGGGTAGTATAAATGATGAAGAAGATGAAGAAGAATAAGAAGGATTTTTGGAATCGGCGAAACGGTTCGGTTAGGCAGGGGACGGAAACAAGAGCGCTAATACGATATGTATAGCCGCGCAGAAATTCGCGGGGACGGCGCACGAGGTCGGGGGTGTGTTTTCCTTTGGCAAAAAGCAAGCCGCGGCTGCAGGGTTCGACGGCGCGGAACGTCTCGGGGGCGCGCGCACACACAAAAAGAACGAAATCCCCGCGCCTCATATTTCACTGTCTGTCAAGCCGTCAGACGGTTTTTACAATATAACGGATAAGCCGTGTCTGCCGCAAGAAGAATTGCGCTCATCAAAATACGTCTCCGCCGCCGCCGTATAACTCCTTCTTTGCTGCTGCAGTAGCGGCCCGCGGCGACGGTAGGGAAGTGCAGAGGTATATTGTGTTCCTGCGAAGTAACCGCGATAAATTTTCTCTGAAAATAATAACGCGAAACGCGAGAAATTCGGCCTTCCGGGTTGTACGCACATGCGAATCATAAGACCCGTGTTCCATAATGTGCGACCGTCCGTGCGAAAACGCGTATGGCGAGGGTTAAAAACTCCATTGAAGTGCCGCGATTTGAAGTTTTCCGCGGTTTTCAGGACACGGTGTGTCGGGCGCCCTTATAGAGGATATAAAAACGAGCCGAGCGCGTGGGTTCCGTCCGGGAACGATATTCGGCTAGAGCGACGTGCCGTTTACGGCTGTGTTTGTAATGGCTAGTTTGACGTATCGCAGTGTTAGAACACTGTAATTACGTAGTCGAACAAAAATAGGTTCTACTAGACTAAAGGGTTTCGTAATATTAACCCGAAACGTGTAGCCAAAAAAAAAAAATTAAGATTATAAACTGTACGAATGTGTCGTCACGTGTGCTTCTGATGTCATAAGTGTTAAAAATAATTGGCTTTTCAGTCGAGCTACCGTATTACTTAGTAAAAACGTATTAGTCGAAAGAAAAACACATGCATCGCGAAACATTTCGTAAGTTTGATATGCATTAAAAAATAAATACGATTTGGTGTTGAAACGAATTGAACGATAGTGTCACCTTTGGAACACATTTTTCTTTTTTTTGTTTCCTACATTTTTCAGTCGGAACTTTTAGTATTGTTCCAAATTGTTCGTCGTAAACCCGGATTAAAAAAATTAAAACAAAATAACTAATATAACTACGATAGTACGTAACCTATAGACATATGTTAATACAATGATGAGATCCGTATACTAAGTATACTTATACGTATACTTAGTATTTTATGGTGTAATTTTTGAAAATGGAGAAGTTTCAGCTGTAATCTACGGTACGAGCGAGTAAATTATTATAAAAAAACACGCGTGTTTTTATTTCTTTTTTTCAGAAGAATCGCCAAAAATCGTCTTTTTTCTTACTGTTCCACCTTCGGCAGGTAATAGCCCGAAACACTCGTGAAACATTCAACTGGTTGATGGTTTTCACACACGTTGTAACAAATATATCGTGTTTTCTTCAAAACTTTTGAAGTATCAACTAACAATACCGTTCAAGTTGTGCGACGTTATAAGCTTCCCGCAAACGCGTGTTGTTGTCGTACACACCTACACGGTTTCCGGAATTATAATTTGTTTGTTTCGCCATTTTTCTCGCATGCGCGGCTCGCGATATTGAGGCTGTTCACACATTTATACTCTGTCCACCCGTACGAAAATAACGTCGTTATTTTTTTTTTAAATCGAACACGTTTGACTTGTTTTTTTAACACGTACCCGCGAAACCGAAAGTCGAATTTGAGGTTTCAGAAACATATAGATCCGCCCGATGATTGTATAACTATCATCGAAATACACAACCGAAGCTTCTCACTTAACGCGCGACGTGTATTTTTTTTTTTAAAGAGACCGGTAAATTTTTGCTACTAAAAATGCATAAAAGTCGCGCTCGCGGTAGCTCTACGAAACGTATTAACAACTACATGATTGTCTGACGCAGCGGCGCACCTAAATACCGGTCGGGCGGAGCGGGCACAAGGGAACGGTTTGTTCGAAAAATAAACGTAAAAATAAATAAGCGGCTAGATTAATCGATGTTAAAAATCTGCAGTTACTCATTTACGGCGGAATTATCGCGCGAAACGATAGTGTAAAATTGCGGTCGTTGCGCGCGACTAATAGTAAAATCAAAAACTAACGATGTTTGTAAAAAAAAATTCATCTTTCACTTATCGGTCCCGTAGAAGTCCGAAGAAAACGCGACGACACCAGAGCTCTTTTGAAAATTGTGCAATATATTATATTATTATTACGTATAATACGCGTTATCGTTTATCGAACGGCCGGCCACGTCGCGACAAACGTTAAAAAAAAAAAGAGGGACCGTTCGAAAATCGTGAGAACGTTGGGGTCGTAACGGCGCTTCCGGACTCTGTCCCTTGCTGCGCGTCTGTACACCGGCATGCAGTGTGCGACCAGTTTTTTACTCGGAGGCGCAGTTATTTTTTGAATTACATATTTTTTTTTATGCGTGATTATTCAGGACCCCGCTAGTGGACAAAGGGCCGCAAACCGGTTGTCCGCGGGCCGCCGTCGTGCGACCCTCCGTTATGCCACCCCGCTTGACCGGCGCGTCGCGATCGTCTTCCCAGCAAACCGGTCGCGGGGCGCGCACATCGAAACGGGGATGAGCACCACGCATTGTCCGACGTCGTAATATCACGGCTATTATTTTATCGTACTGGCGGCCACCGGCACAACCCGGCCGACGAATTTCAACACGAGAAACCTGCAGGCGGTCGCAGTCGGGTTCGGTCGCGCGGTCGCAACGACTGGCCGCTACGACACTGGCCGCGGCCGCAGCTACCGGCGTTGTCGGGTAAGTAACCTAACCGAAGTCGCTTTGCTTCGTCATGCTTCTTTAAAAAACAACTTTAACGGACACACTGTCACCGGAGCACAGTAACGCGCAGTATATAACGTAGTGCTTTGATGTGCGTCGTTATTCGGGTTATTTTTTCGTTTACACGCGCGATAATCTCTCGCTCAGCGCGGATAAACGTTGAAAACTTCGCTTGAGCGTATGGCGCGAGGAATGAAGAAGAATATAACACGTCGTGTCTACTCGACTACTGCTTTTCTCGCTGGCCACAAATGCGAAAAAAAAATACGAAGAGAGCGTTTCGCGCGCCGTTTCACGAAGTTACTGCGCTAAAAGCGTACGTTATGACTTTGTTAAAAAAAAATTCGGTTTTTTGGAATAACAAGGTAATCAGTTTACTCGGAATGTACCAACACCGCTCATACAGCGCACGTCGCGTTCGTTTCTATCACAGTGGTAAATTTTTTCGTTTTCGAGTGATTTTAGCTAATTTCGTGTGACTGTAAGATTTCTATTGTTTTTCCGTGTACACAGTAAAAACGAAATCGTCAGTCGTTTCTCTCGGTCGCGTTGCGAACACTAAAACAAGTATCCGATTGTCGACGGCGGTTTATTTCGCACATCCCTTCCGATTCTGTCGGCAGTCTCAAACACACAATCAACAAGTTTATCGAAATCTGTCGAAATCACGTCATAACGGAGATTCTATATTATTACGACGCGAGTTTATGGTAGACACCTTTTGTTAGTAGTCACAGACGTTTCGATTCTTCGCGTTTATAGCAGAGTGTCGAGACGGCCGGCGGTAAGCTTCTTAACATTCTGTTAAACAGTAGTGGATCTGTAGGCAGGAACTGTCGTAATACAACCCGTTTGACGGACCGACATTATGTTTTCGTCGAACGGTGTTTTTTTTCAAGTACGTTTATAGATTTTTGTCCAAACCGTAAACAACACAACACGGACGAACGGTGACGATAAAACTGTTCTCTGTCGGCACGGTTTGAGAGCTGCTGACGGTAAAGTAAGTTCATCGCGCTCGGTTTTAAAACCGGCCTTAACATTTTAAACGCAATCCAATCCAGTCGTGTTGTTGTTGTAACACGCGCGGATACGAAACAACGGCACACTTGTACGCGCGAAACCAACAACTATGGAAACAATCGCAGGTGAGAGTGTTTATTAACGCGAGCAACAACACGTTCAGGTTGTATTGTTTTCCATTAATGACCTGTGATTCTAGTGGGGTCCCCTATTGTTTCCGGGCCGTATACACATCGCACGTCTAAACGACCCTCGTTTGTCTTGTATGCTAATGAGCGAAATATTTACGGCTAAAAACAACGGGGCGGACGTGGACACGAAATTTTTTCGCGCGCGTTCTTACGTTTTTCCGCCGTTTCGATTATTCCGCGGCGTTCGACCGCGGGCCAGCCAGCCAACGTAACGTTGTTACCGACGATGGTGGACGACGCGCATTTTTTTTTCCACCCTCCTTCCGGCACCGCGTACGAGGGTGGAACGACCGTTCGATTCCGGTGCCATTTATGTTGTGCCGATCAAAATGGCGTAGTACGGGGGTGTTTTTTCACACACACACACACCCGTTATTACAATAGAACGGCAGTATTATCACGTACGTGCGTAATATGTTTCAACCGTGTCTAGGAAAAAACAAAGTAGTTTTTGTTTTTAAAAATAATTTACACTTGCGCGCGATTATACTCATGATTGTTTTCCGAATCGCTTACGACGCTATATACTCGATTTCGTTGCTTTTTCGATTGTCGACGGGGGGAAAAAAAAACCACTCTGGCATTCACTCTTACGGTTTTCTAAAAGTTAATTTTTTTTTTCGTTCAAACGGACGTACTTTAGAAAAAAAAAAGAACCGTTTCGGCATGGCGTATTTTGTGCGCGATCTAACACGAATCTCCCGGGCAGCTTTCAGCAGACGTCGATTGCGTCGATGTTCTCGAACGATAAAATTAAGTACGAATTCTAACGAATCCAATAAAACCGATCTACCGTTGAACCTAACCTACTGGAACGCCTATTATTGTCTCGAAATCGCTTTAAGCGACGTTGAGAGTCATTGTGTCTGTAAACTGCGGTATAACTGTAGACGGGGATATGTACACCTACGCATTTGGCGGTGATGCCCGCGGGCCGTTCCGAGACCAACACCATAAATATATATTCAACGCGATTTAATTAATTTGTCCTCAAACAACGTTTTTACTGGAGACGATATCGGTTCGTTTGTTTCGTCAGAGAAAAAGACGACGGTGACGCGAAACGCTAAATTCTTAGGCGCGTCAATAAGGTCGAGTGGTAAATCTTTTGAAGTATCAAGTCGGAGAGCTGTAACACTGCGGGCAAAGACAATAATACTATGCAGTTAGTCGAAATACGGTTCGCAGGGCGCCGAAACGAACATCGGTCCCCGGGCGCCACTGAGTGTGATCTGTGTTCGGGGAAATCAGTGGCGGCGACGTCGTTTCAGTGTTTTCTAGCGTGGGGCGAACTTACGAATTCGCCGAGTCGTAAAAACGTGATTGCCGACTTGAAAAACTAAATCTTTTAACTGTGAATTCCGACTCTCGCTGAGCCTAGACCGGGGCGAACGTACACGAGTCGCCCTTTCTCAGATGACGCCACTGCAGGGCTAAACCTATATACACGTTACGATCTACTCGTGCTGTGTACAACGAATAAAATAACGTTTACGATTCCTGAGCGCGTGTTGGATCAAACAATTTATTCGATTTGAAATACCTACAGAAAAT
>CM029358.1:36989102-37006391 GCA_017140985.1 Hormaphis cornu | reverse complement strand
TAGATCTTTAGGTGGGGGTCCGTGATTCATTTGACTTTGAGAACCTCTGCCTTAAGCGATGTAGGGGCGCGCACTAAGAAAGTACTTTTCAAAATCCGATCTCTAAGGGGGCGATGACGGGGTTCAACATTTTATACGCACAGCTCGTATACCGCTGGGTCTAGAGACTTGACGTTTCGCGCACACAGAGGTTCCTTATACGGCGAAGGCGAGCGCCAAGAAAGGGGTTTTCAGAACTCAACCCCTAAGGCTTTTTTGAGATTCTTCCCTCGAACAGGGTTTCCATAATTTCTGTAACTCGGTGTGCTCGTATTTAAAATTCGATTTGGAATAAATATTTACCGAGCCTCGACCGACTGAATCCCGGGCAACGCGGGGTCGGTACAGCTGACGTGTAACAGAAAAATAGTAAATGCGACAGATCTGAAACGACTGCGGAAAATAAGCGTACTTACCACGCAGTACTTGGTACTACCAACGTGACGATCGTTTCTTTTCGCCCAGGTATTATTTATTTATTTTTTTTTAACGCCGCGCACGCGATGTATATTATACGAAGACGATCAATCACGAAAAAGTCAAAGGCTGCGGCGGGCCGGGGTCGAACGGGGTTAGGGAAATTAACCCCCGCGCGTTTCTGGCCGTATTTATTATTAAATTTTAAACTCTGAATTCCCGACCCTCACCGTACGTATTATTATATTCGTACGAAGAATACAAAAGTATTATACGACTACGACGACGGCGGCGGTACGCGACTGTACACGAGGAAGGACACGCGGGGGGTGCGGGCGGAAAAGTTTATCGGGGGTGAGGATAAACGGTGACGGTCGGGGTGGGTTCGCGGCTGAGGGGGCAGTCGCGACGGTGGATTTCCTGCCTGCGGTGGAGGGAGGGGGCCATTGTCGAGAAAAAGCGGATTTTCTTTATATGTTACGCGCGGCTGCAGCAGAAAGGGCTGCCCGAAAAACTTAAGACCCCCGCGCAAAGACTGCTAAACTTTCGCGAAAACTTTACTAATATAGTCGGGGGCGTTATTTCTTAAAAATCATTTTACGCGCGTTGTTTTCAACGCGGCCGAAGCGCACCACCGCCGCGGGTGTCGGCGGGTCTCCCGGCGGGTACGCGTACAATAATGATAATAAAACGGTTACGCGCGCGCACGAGTACGAATTAAATTTTAAAAAAAATGTTTTCGCAATACGTTTCAACGTAAAAACAAAAGTATGCCTAAGTACAACGAAAAAAATCACTCTGACTGGTTGCACGGGTATTGTGACGGATGGTAATATCCGAAAACGTTGCTTTCGAAAAAACGATTCCGAGCGAGCACCTGCAGTTAGTTGTCCGGTAGGCGTGCTGGTAAGTTTTTCGAGAATTTCAATACTCGCGTACATTTTACCTATTCTAACGAGTTTCCGATCGTTATTTTCGGTGTAATGGCCAAAAAAAAAAAAAATACTGAATAGATATTGTGTAAAAACACGTTCGCCGTGATCAACGTTTCTCCCAAGTTTCTCCTCAGTCTCACGACTGTAACTGTTTTAATTTCGAACTTTCGAATTTCAGACCCCTCAACGTATCCCATCAGTGTTCACGGGCCTTTAATTAGAATTACCGACTACAAAAATCGGTGCATTTCTTGTGCTTGGTTGTTCACAGAAGAAAAAAGAAATCGTGGTAAAAAACAATAGTGATAACAAAAAGTGTTTACTAGCCAAACGTCGGTAAATCTCTACTGTTCCACGGACCACGCCTAGTGACGCAAGTTGGATTTTTTTTAATAGAGATTTCTGACCGTCAGAAATTTCCAAAAAAGTATCGTTCCATACATTGTTTATTATTGTTCTGTTAGTATTGTGAAAGAGCTGCACAACGATTCGTGATAAATTCACAACTCAGATATTTTATAAACAGATTAGATACGAGTCAGTATAAGGATGCATTTTAAAACTGTTTTATGCACCGTGGTTTCTGTGACGTTGCATCAGTCTATATGGGTGTTATAAAATCATTCAAAATATAATAATACCTTTATAGATTTCGCTCATTTTTTGTTTCTAATTCGTAACTGATATCGTGTACGTTTTGTGTTCTAAACTAATATTGCGCGAATTCACACGAAAATACACTAATTTAATATACCTACAATGTACGATACGACATATTTACTGTGGCGATATTTTAGACTAAAAGTGTAGCCCGTGTACGTACACCTGTCTACTGTATCGATAAACATTTGTCTTTTTTTCCAGTTTCATAAAACCTTAAATGTTCGGTTAAAAGTTTTGAAAACAGACGACAAAGTGTGGTCGAAAAAACTTTCAAACCGTTCGTGACTCCTGTCCTTTCGGCTCGTAACGCAGGCACGGACAAAGTTGAAAGTAACGAAAATTTCGTACAGTTTCAAACCGTAAAGTTTCGATAACCATGCATGTTTAACAAATCGTGTATTTTTCATACTGCTCAAGAAACTATTTGAGCTCCGAAACGTGCAATTTTTCCGCACTCGTTGTGAAAAAATTTTCATAATCCCGTTGATTCTATGCGCGATTTTGTGTTTGCGATCAATTTGAACGGTTGTGTGTCGAAGAGTAGAACTGTTCAGAAAACAGTGAACGCACAGTGAAAGCTGAAAAAACAAAAAAAATTAAGTTTTTACGCGTTCCACTGCGGCTCGAGTTTTACCTAAATACTATCGCGTGAAATCCTTTTTCCAAACACAACCCTCCTTGGCGTACATTATGTTATAATATGCATATGACTGCTCCAACTGCTGCACCGACACCGTTGCGGTTTTATCGTTTTTACCCTTTCTAATAAAACCCGTTTTTTCCCTACGACGATTATTATTATTATTATTATTATTATTGCGTCTCTTATCTGCTTAAAACTTTTAAGCGGCGTTCGTTTTTTAACGATTTTCCCCCTTTCTCTTCGTACACACTCTTATTGCACACACACACACACACATATTGCACATAGCTCCCCAACGATAATAACAAAAATTGTAAGCCGTTCGTCGTCGTCGTCGTCGTCGTTGCCGCCGGTAAAAAAGGCAAATGGGTGATATTTTTGTCTACCTATATGTATATACAATAGTCGTCCGTAAATGGATAAAAAAGGACGTATTTACGTATTATTTACAATCCTTTTTTTCTCGTTTTCTCCTTGTGCGCCGCATACTCATTTCGTCGACGTTGAACCGTTCCTACTGCACCAACTGCGCCCATCATAACTCATTACACATATTGTATACCAACCTATTAATACACTTCACGTCCTCCTCTTCAACATTCCTCGTCGGTAAATCAACGTTTTCTGCAATCACCGGTTTCGCGGTCACGGGCAACACATCGTAATACCGCGTACGGAATCTTCACAGACCGAGTAAGATCCCACTTTACAATCGTTGTATGTATAGATACCCTCAAAAAACACCTCGAACGTAAATCATTATTTGATAAAAAAAAATACACATCACAAAAACGTATCACATAATATGCCAATCCAAAAAAAAAAAAAAACGAAAAAATTGCATAAAATATTCCAGTTGATACTTATTCGTACATAAATCCAGAAAATTAACGATTTATTAACGCGGTAACTATAGTATACAATGTACCGTACATCAAAACTATATTAATAATAGTGTATTAAAACTATATTAATAACTTGATTTTTAATAGGTCTGTTTTGTATGTAATATCTATATCGTCTTGTTTGAAAACTGATGATTTGCAAACGAAGTATTATTAAAAAAAAAATAGAAATTTGGGCGAGTGGTTTGTACTTATTACTAATCAGTAATGATTTTTTTTTAAATTTATCCGTCAATTATACGGATAAAAAACATTCCTGTTATCTGTTATAATATTATTATCTGGATATTACGATTGTTGAGACAATGCGGAGGAAAACAAAAGTACCACTGGTGTGTGGAAGAGAAAACGGAACACGGATAAAAACACTAGGAAACCGAACACAGTAGAACGAGTAGACAAACTTACATGTACAATGATTTTGTTTGATTGGTATCGCGGTATGGACAAGAAACAGGAGTGAAATAATAAAACGTACTTGTTCTGTGAAGCAAAATAGAATTTAAGAACGAAAAAAAAAATTACAAATATTCACGTCGAGGTATAAAAACAAGGAAAAAATCTGTCCAAGACGTACGAAGAAAACTCGAGGCGTTTGAAATGTGCAGGTGTAGAATACAAACGGGGATAACAGTGGACACGAAGGAAAACCGATTGCAGTAGGAACAGAGTGGAATCGGAAGGAACCATTGGCCGAGAGGAATGCGTTTAAAACAGATAAATGAAATGGAGGACTGAAGACGCGATTCGTATAAAAGAAATGAAAAAGGTTGATAGAGGCTGCAAATCGACGGAATCGGAACAAATCCGATCCAAAAGTTGTGTTTGTGTCGTTAAAATGCGCAGGGGTTTTCCGGCGGGGGTACCGGCCCGGGGGAATCGTCGGCGAGTAAGAAAAAAAAAAGGTCGCCCGGGGCACGCGGTCGTCGTCGTCGCTCTGAGCAGACGACGCGCGCGCCGTACGACCGACGCGGCGGAGGAGCGGGTTGATCCGATTGATCGCGCGCGCCGAATAAAAGACGCGCGAAAAGAGAAATAATTTGCGCGCGGCGGGGGCGTGGGGGGGCGACGAAAGACACGGAGGGTCACCCCCATCCCACCCCCCCAACGACGACGACGCGCGGCGGAGAACGCGTAAAAAAAGAATCGATGTGAGGGCAGGCAGGCAGCGCGCGCGAGCTTTCTTCTTTTCTTTCACCCCGCCGCCGCAGGTGCTTTTGTGCGCGCGTCCACCGCCGTGTCACGCGCACGCACGCGCGTCGCAACTCGTAGACTTCCGGTCGGGGGAAAAGATGGCGTCCGCGGACTCCGTCGGAGTTTTCTCGTCGTTTTCGCCGACGCGACCGTCAACCGCAATACGCGTAGTACAATATTATTGTCGTTGGCGATAGGGGTACGAGGGGGGGGTGGTTATATTTTAATGTAAAATTGTGTTTGTTGCGGGACGTACCGAGAGAGAGAGAGAATGATACAGAGAAGCATGAGAGAGAGAGAGAGAAACCGCAGACCGCCGTCACTTTCCCCCCCCCCGCGTAACCGAATTGTAATGTGGACTGTACTGCGATTGAAGGGAGTGATGGATGGGGTGGCGACGACGGGGTACTGACGCTATTATTATTTTTGGTCGCGAAAAAACAAAAAAAATTTTTACAATTTTTACATCGGTGTTTTTTTCTTTCCTTCCGTCAACGAATTTTTTCGCGCGGAACGTTCCGACAAATGTTTTCTAAAAGCCGTATACGATACGGTACTTTGGGTTGTGAAGCTTTCGAAATTGTCCTCGCTTTTGTCGAGAAAAATAAACGAGAGTCGGTACGGAGAAAAATTTTCGGCGCTTTCGGGTAGTGCTCCCCCCGATCGTGTTACGTCGAACACCGCGTTGCGGCATTTTATTCGAAGCGTATTTTTCGTAACGTTTCGATTATTTTCTGAATTTGTACACGGCGAAACCGTCGGCTGTATTAAACTAACTTTTGTAAAAAAAAAAACTATTTCCTATTGTTTTAAATCCTGCATGTAGGCACTAATCTAACGCGTTATGAAAATGTAAAAAAGTTTTTGCTAGGTATATGACGCACTATTTTTTTTTAGTAGGCGTGTTCCTTTTTTACTTTCACCCAGGACATTAGATCGCTCTCTCGGAATCGTTTTTTCGACGAGTTGCTTTCGGATATTAAATAATACGGAATAGCCGTACTTCTGAAACCAAAGCGCGGTCACTACCGTTCTCTTTTGCTAACAAATTACGAAAAGTTCATAAATTTCCGTTGCAGCAGCAATATTATTTTTGTAATTATTTAACGTCGCTTTTAGATTTTTGTATAATAATAAAAATAGCGTCGACTGTAAGAATTAATTTTTTTTTCCCCGCGAAAACACAATTTTTGAGTACACAGGTGAGAATCGCTAAAAAAAACCTCGAAATCGGACGGGTGGATCAAAGTGCAGCTATTTCGAGCAGTTTTCGAGACTTTGCTCACCGTAATAAAAAAAAAAAAAAAGTCAAAATGTTTTCCAATAAATCACTTAATAACTCCGTAAATCATTCAAAAAAAAGGTGAAACTAACGTGTGAAAGTATTAATTTTTGCCGATTTTGAGCACGGCACTTTTAATAATTCAGATTTTAATATTTTCTAAAGTGTCTACAGTGAACCGTTGCTATACTATGTCGGTTTTTATTTTTTTAAGACGTCAATGTTAAGATTTTATTCAAAACATGATTCGGTTTATTATAATCTCACCAAAAAAAACACTATGGGTTTCTAAAAATTAACATTCTAATGCGGTCACATGAAATAAAATTAGGGAGGAAATTAAAAACAACTCATTAGACACAACATGTTTCCAAAATATTTTTTATAAACGTTTCAATTTATACAGCTAAAAATAAAGTTGAAAAACACCTATTTTTTAAAACGTTTTATTAATTTACACTTTTATATCGATTATGTACATTTTTACACAAGCTTAGTATCATAATTATTTTACCAATTTTTTGTGAGCAAAATAGAACCCGAATTCAATGAAAAGCGGTTGGTTAAAAGTTAAGCACATACGTTTATTTTCTAACGTTTTTATTAATTCACATTAACCCATTATTTGTACGATTCAGACCACGGATTTTTCATAATATTTATGAATGTGTTTTTACTTAAAGGATATTTCATACTCACAATTTCCGGAATTGATTTATGAAACTAAATGTTAAATCGTTGAAAACAAGAATATTGAGATTGAATGTTTTCTGATTTGAAAAGACGACCACGCCGGAATATATAAAATGATTATTTTCGATAATTATAAATACAGTTAGGTACTGTTGAAAAATCACCGAGAACAATAATTATTATTGCAAATGATCCATTTTAATTCCTACTACCGCTTGCAGTATAATTCATCGTTTCATATTGTTGCGTAAAGTTATTAAATCGTGTTGATTGTTTCCATTTTATAGTATATTTTCACTGCACGTGAAACTTCATAAATCGAACAACACATTGAGATTGTAACATTTTACAAGAACGTTTATTTCATAATCCGTAAACAGTTTTTTCAATAATATTTCCACTGAATCAATCTACTTAAAAACGACGTATTACTCGTTTTATGATTTCACTTAAAACTTAAAATTACAAAACTTATATGATTGTGTGTACTTACTCGCGATTCCGATCGAACAATAAAATTAGTTTTTATCGTCAGTTTGATTAACATGTACTAAGTATCGTAGTTATTTAATTGCGTCAATCAATGTGTCAACGTAAGACTTTCAATAACAACTTTTTTAGATTTATGGTGATGAAAAAAATATGAACCTATCTTATAAACTTAATCTAACAACATGTTAAATACGTAACAATAGTAGAAATAGTATTTCTGAATGTCTCGTCGAAAACGATTCTTTACAATATAGCATTTCTATGATTCGCTCTATTCAATTAGATGGTGGGTAACAAACGAAATATCAAAATAATGAAGGTACGGTATGTTAAATTCACAACATATTTGCCAACAATAATATACTTATTTCGAACAACCGACTAGAGTATCTACAGTTTTACACACGAAAAACAAAACAAAATTACAATTTAAAACTTTTTTCGTTTTTTGCTCGCACGTATAGTTGCAGGTCCAATCGACTTTGCGGGAACGAAGTTTATCAGTTTTTTGTTTTCTTTTACCGTTAACGCGTTAACTGTGCGAGTGACGTTGAATTGTGTACTACGAAAACAGTGTAAAATCGATTAATATAATACATAGACGCTTTGTTTGTTAGATTCATACGAAAACGCGCGTAATTATTGTTTCGAACTAAAAGTATGACGAAACGAACGGGAAATGTTTTTAGTTTTCGATACTCGAAGAAGGTAAAAAACGTGTTTTGCTGGGCAAACAAAAAAAAAGAAGGCAGGTACATTTTTTAAAGTGCTGAAATCGAACGAGACGCGCGAGAAAAACACGCACGTTCGGCGGCCGGTAGGGGAGGGTAGGGTAGGGGGTCGTTTCAGGAAACCACGGAGTTAGGGGTGGGTGGGGGGGGGTTGAGGGCGGCGTGACGTCCGGATCATTATAAAGATGAATTGAACTAGAAAGTTAATTGATGAGACGCATTTTCGGCGAGGAGAAAAGCGAGCGCGCGTAATGAAGAAAGATGACGACGTGACTGCGTACAATATTATATAAAAGAACGGCGAGGGGTTGTATAATTAGAAAAGAAAATGACGACGACGACGAAGAAGAAGAAGAAGAAGAAGAAGAAGAAGAGTTTATGATAGGGAAACGGACACGGAGACCGAGGCAGCAGCAATGATACGGCTGATTTAACGGCACGGGCGGCCCCGGAGATAATACGTAACGGGAGGGAACCGCGGTAGTTCACTTTCTGCAACCTCCGTAAAAATAAGAAAGTTTGTTCTTTTATATTTTTCTGTTGTAAAAACTGCAGTAACCACAGATGCATTCAACACGACGTACGGTTATATCCTGTGAGGTCTAAAATTTTCTCCACTCCATGTGTGGAAAAACAATGAAGTTTTCGTAACATGATGCGTGATTGAATAAAACAAAATATGTGTCAACGTATCTGAAGAAATGAAGGCATGTCAATCGGGCACATCTCGACGGCCGCGGTTACCACGTTGCGGTTAGTTTATTAATGGGTTTGTGATATTATGGGTTCCAATAAAAATACGTTATACTTTCATACGTGTCGATGCATACTTTCATGTCCATTAAATATCTCCAAACAGACTTAAATTATAGTTTGAAGTAAAATATGAGTTGGGCGAAAATGTATCGACCGTTACCAGTGCCCACTTATGCGGTATGCATGTCACGCAGATAAAAAAAAAAAACCACACATCTTTGTAAAACCAACAGCTTTCCCGCTAATGCTCAGAATCGAAAAAAGCCAATGTATAAAAACATGAAATGGTATTTTCAGTCCGCTAATTATTTTAAAATTCTTAGTGTAATATATTCTATTCAGACCTTATTGTGTGTACGATGAAATATTGGAAAAAAAACGATGATTATTTTGTGAGTTATCGTGGTATCGTTATGCCGGGAAACGATTTTGAGACGTTACATAAATATTTGTATTTTTTTTTTTTTATATAAAATATCTAAAAAACAACTGTGAGTATCTAATCTTAACTAAAAATGGCGATTTTTAACTATCTAAAATTCACATCAAATTCGTATGAAACGATTGCTCAGTGTTAAAGTTTCTGACATAATGCAAAAACTATAAATACCATTTCTCGCATGACGAATCCATAAAAAACAAATTAACGGTTATTGTTTTTATATCGACGTGACGATGTGATGAAAAAAGAGTGAGAAACTGTATCGTAAAAAAATAATAACGTAAAATGATTTTACGAGGTCGTGTTATTCATTCAAACAACGTTTTGTTGTTTGTGTTTGCGGTGTAAAAAAAAAAGGAAATACGGTATTAATTCGAACATGTGTTTATTAAAATAAAACCACATTGTACAGTGTATACTGTATGGATATCAAAGAGATTTAAAAAAAAAAAAAAAACATGTAAAGAGGCAATGTGGGATAAAAAAAAAAAAGGTTATAATAAAAAAAAAAAACGTTTTTTCAACAAGAGGGAAAAATGTGGTTAATTACATCGCAGCGTTGGTTTTTTTTCGTCCCTTTTCACACCGTTTAAACCGGAGCCGTTTGAACGGCCGACCCTGTTGTTACACCTCGAGTGTGCGGTTTGAAAAAAATATGCTTGTACCCTTTATGAGATTATTACTCAAAATAAACAATTTATAAAAACAAAACGCGTGTACGACTACCGTCCTTTACGGTCACATAAATCGTTATTGTGTTACTCGCTTGAGGTTTCTTACTTTCTATCACGGATATTCGTTAATTAGTTTATCGTGCTATGTTTTTGACAACGAGGTGAATACAATTATATTCAAATAAAACGTTTAAAACACGTGCGTGTCAAACATCGAAGTGGCCGTTTGACATTCCGTATGAAATCGTATAGGTTTTCAAGATAAAACAATCTTCGTCGAAACACAAAACGTACAGAAAACGACCGTACGTTGACGCACACCAAAAAAAAAAAAAAAAATAGGTCTGCTTAGAAGGTCGTAAGTTATATCGGTGACGCGAGTTGATGAACAGGGAAAAAAACGCGAATGTTTTTCTCAAAGTCTTTCTCAATACACAGGTCGGCCGTGTTCGGAATACGTTATAACGTTCTTTTTCCATTTTTTTTTTTTCAGTAAGTACTCGTCCTCTCACTCGATCGCGGAATTTTCGCTTCCGCAACGTTCGTGTGGAATCGACTGTTGCCGACATCCGTCGTTATAACGTACTGTGCGAACCGTCAAGTACCGCAGTGGCGGCGCAAGGTGCGGGCAAAGTAGACTTAAAGAGGCCCTTTTTTGGCCATATTTTTCTACGGTCAAGTCCCTTTGGAACGCGAGGCCCTTTGAGGTGCGAGGCCGTTGGCCCACTTTGCCCACGCCTAGCACCGAAGTACCGTGCGAAACGCTGCGACCGATTCGAGACGTTATATCATTAGACCAGCTCGGCTACGGAAAAATCGCTGACTTTTTTTCCTCCGCCACGAAAACATTCCGAAATACGCCCCAGGGCGACACTACTTACTCGCTTGTTTACAGTAGTTTCGGTTATTAAATCGCGTTTTTAGAATACACGACAACGTGTGTACTGTATAGACTGCGGTCGGCGTACTGTATACTGTTCTCCACGAATACAACGGGGGGTACGCATACTTTGTGTTTGGAAATAATGCGCGCACTGCAACGATATATCACATGTTGCAACGTGTGTGTGGAGCAAAAAGTGCTCGTCGAGAATAAACGACACGCGGCTGCGGCGGTAGAGGAAGCCCGGCTTTTTGTCCACTTTTCCGCGGCGTTCTCCTTTTCTTCTTCGGCCGCCACTCCTTTTTCCTTCCGGCAGTGGCGTCGGCGGGCGCGCGGCGAATCGCTTTTCTATGGTAAACAAACGGAGACCCGGAGCGACAAAATGTTCCGCGCATTGTGCGGCGCGGCAGCTAAACATTAATAATATATTATTATTGTTATTACGTGCAGCGTTGAAAAACGTCGTCGTGGCGAGCGAGCGAAATGCACACCTACGTACAAACATTATTACGGCGAGAGGGAGACGTCTTTTCCCGGCCGTTGTCGGGGTCGGAAAAACGGGGGCGACTCGAGGCAGACACCCTGTCGCGGGGAACGGGCGGGCGCAGCGTGTAGGGGTGGATGGGAAACGGACGAAAGGGGTCGCGATTCAGACGAGGGGATGTAAACCGCACAATTTTCCGGGTCATACGTGTATTAACGTATTTAGTTTATATACGCTCGATCTTATTGCACGGTGTATACGATAAGTTGTGTCGGGAAACGCGTCTAGATCCGTCCGTAGATAGAGAGAACTTATCGCCACTTTATCCATAGACGAATATAGCTTCAACGGGATTCCGCTGCTGGTTTTCGTCCGGGATACATTTTCGATGTCTTCCTTCTTCTCCGTAGTAAAAATCCCGTCACGTCTCCGAATCGTTACGAAACGAAATTATTCACCGTACCATTTCGGAAATTCATTTTGGAAACCACTACGGCGTATACCTACTAGCGCGGTTGAAAACAAATGAAATTTGGAGGAAAAAAACGCGTTTCCTCGTACGTCCTATCGGATAGCTTCCAAAACACATTACGACGTCTGTACGTAAGTACGTGTTGTAAAACACTTCTTATAGTTTTTTATCACATAGTCCTAAAGATTTCCGTTTAACGCTATTAACTATCGCGTCGCGGAACATTTATATTCCTAAACCTATTTAGGAGATGATTTTATCGACGTACGTTCAATATACCTGTATAAATTCTTTTCGGAGTGTTCCTACATTTTAAAAAAAATTATCACCGCTATAACAATTGGTTAAAAGAACAGAAGTTTGACATAGACTGTAGCCGTGTATTTCAACTAACAACGCACTCGTCGCCAATAATATAGCGTAAGCGGGGGGAGAAGTCGTGGACGTAGTATTTTTTTCCATAAAAAATAACGAGTTTTATCGAGATTCAGGCTTATCGCTACGTACACTTTTCGTGGAACGATCAGATCGTTTTTCATCCGTGATCGCCCTGCGTTCATTTCGGCGGCTCGATTTCACATCAAAGCGCAGTCTGAATTGGAAACGTTTCGTGAAAAATGATAAAATACAAATACTGCAGTGGACGAGTTATTTACATTCGGACAGCGATATTGACACACGCGTTGAAATCCGCAGAAGTACACACTTTATTAAAATGCATAAAAGTCGCGATTCTGTCCAGCTGATGGAGTTAAAATCCTAGCGCGTTGTTTTAATGGATTTATCAGCGTATCATACGCGCTTTGCATATTACGCGCAATATTTACATATTTATAATACACGTTCAACACTGCACAACTCTGTTCAGCACACGTCTGCCCGTCACTATTATAGCGACTCGCGTCAGTCGTCATCTCTGCGGTTCGTTCGATAATACGTATTTATAATGGAGTGTCTATACGGAGATGAAATCCGTTTTTGTTAATTTCCCGCCATCAATAAAACCTATACGCTTGTTATCGAGCCCCTTGGTTTGTTTGGCCTCGACAACGGCAGGTCCGTCATTGTTTCAGTGGCGATGGCGCGCGCGTTGAGCAAGTTATAGTGAAAAAATTAACTGCGACAAGTCAAGTTAGTTCGATGAAACTGCCTCCAGTTAAAAGTTCAAAGTAAACAACGAAAAAAAATTAACTACCTAGATAATAGTTGATAAAGTTAAGATATTGATTAATAAGCTTAACTGAGTTGAAACAAAGATAAACAAAGGTAATAAACGTATTACCTTAGGTTTATCGTACCTTCGGGATTTTCAACTTACCCGAATTGTTAGGAAAATAAATGATCAAAATAAAAGGCCGGGATCACTTTAGATCGCGTGGGTAGTGTGACGGAGTAGCGACTGCGCTTCGGGTGGGTCACTAGTTTACATGTTGTGCGGTTTAAACGCATTACTTTATATCTGAAAGCAAACGATAAATCATTGCCAACGAAAATACGATTCTGAGCGACCTCAGCTGTCTAGTAGTTCTGGAAAAATCCAAATTTAACAATAAATATGGTCAAAAAATTACAAAAATCCACGTATCCACGTATAAAGAATATTACTTTAAATAACGCGTGAAAATTTCAGACCGTTTGGACCATTATTTGAGGAGTCGATACAATTTTAGTACGATAGTGCGCGTTTTTACATAACATATCTTCATTTCAATTCTTAACCAAAAAATTTTGTGTAAGATACAATTTTTTTTTTTCTAAAAATAAGTAAAAGCACAATTTTCCAACTATAAAAGACTAAAAAAAAAAAATTGTGAGTGTAGATTTTTTCAATTTTTTACGTAGTATCATACGTATATGTACATGTTGTTAACCTTGTGTTAAAGTTTCAAAACTTTTTCTAGAAAATTAAATCTTTCATCGAACAAAAACCACAAAGAAAATGGAAATTTTCTAAAATTACCAGAAACTAATTCGTTTTGGTTGTTGGTTCGGCTTGATAACAAAAATACAGTGTTCAACTGCGAATAAGTTAATAGCAAAAATGATTAACTAGTTAAGTTGAATATTAAAAAAAAAACTTTAATTTTTTAACTTGTTAACGCCCACGTTTGTATACAAGGGCTGACGGTAGTACCGGTATACTGATTCGAGCATAAGATACCGCGGTGTCCCTTTTTTAAAACGGTATTTCGAAAATACCGAACATACCCAACGTTATACATACCTATAGTTAGCTACTACGTTCGGCTCTCCACATGCACATGTGAAACTTAGTTTTCCAAAATGACGTTTTTAGAAAATAAACACCGTTCAAGATTAACCGGTCACCACCTCGAAAACACTTTGCACATGACTTGTTCACCGGATTTTAAAAAAATTAGCTCTAGAAAAGAAATGTCACTCGTTGAACTGAAGTAAACAAAATTCTGTTTTATTAACATTAGTGTAGTTGAATACTAAATAATTTGTCGTAAAATGTGTTTTTAACATAAAAATATAAACACATCAATGGTAAAATTACGTTCAAGTTTTTTCTGGCCCCGGAAATTTTCATTTAAAATTAATCGCCGTAGAAATCGGTCGCCGACCCCTGACTTGATTATAGATACAGAACACCACCGTAGATACCGATTGTACACCTTGGTTTATACCGGCCGTATACCGAATGTACATCTACAGTTTCTACCGCGAATACCGAGCAAGTACCGTTAACACCGCGAACGCCGAAAATATCTCGGAAACGCGTGCGGAGAAATATAATACCGCCGGAAACACACAAGAACGATATTTTCGACGGTGTGCGCGCCTCTTTTTGAAAGTGTGCGCAAAAAAATACATGCCGACTTACAAAAAAAACACCGTCATCCAGCTGTTTACGATTATGTTATTATTATGTTAGAATATACTTACGCGATTTCGAGAAACATTAATAAACTGTAAATATGACAGTCGGGCGGCTGGCGGTGGTGCGTTTCATTGAGGGTTTCTTAATTCTACATCGCGTTACAGCCGGGTATGAGCGGCGCGTAAGTGAGACGACGAGATGAAATGAATTTACGAGAGCGGCGGCGTCGAGGGGTGTGTACGTATATACATATGTATTACATTAAGGGTTTACGGAAGAGAAACGAGAAGAAGTGCCGGGTCTTTTATTATTCTTTCGGGCAAGTTCGAGCGAATACCCCGTCACCCCGTACTGCGCGTGGCGTTTTTACCCCGGCCGTTTCTCGTTTTTTCCCCCGCGGCGGCGGACATTTTCGGAAAGTTCTCGCGATGCACGAAACGTCGGTCCCCCGACCGCGCCGCCCCGGCAGGGCTAACCGTTCGAATCCGCGCGAGCAGCCGGCTCGGAGGAAATCCGAAATTCTGCAGTGGAAAATCATTGGAGGGCGAGGGTAAAGAATATAGTATATAATATTATACGGAAAAAGCGAGCGGCTAAAAGTAAAATGAGATACATTAATTATTCCGCGAGTCGACGAACCCCCGCGCGCGCGTCCTCCTCCTCCGCCGCCGCGGCGTTCTCCGACGGTCCTGCAGCCGTTCCGTAATCAACTCGCAGCGCGCGGCGTGTTTTAAAAAAAAAAAATCTCGCGTCGTTTACGCCGCCGCGTTTCTCGCGCGATTCGTTTCCCGCACAGGCGACGGAAAGTTCGCTATTTTTCAAATTTATCGTGCACGGTGATCCGCGCGAAAAAAACTATCGTTTTGAAAACGTTCGGGACACGTCGGGAAAGACTGTTTTTGGAAAAAATCGGGAATCGTACGGTGTTCGGTGCAGCAGCGGTCGGGAAAAACGCGCGATATTTCAGAAAATAATTTGCGATTTCTAAAACAATCGATATATATATATAGAAACAATTCAGGATCATATTTGCGCGCCAATAAGCCAAAACCATTAACATAACCTACAAAGAACTCGTACTCGAAAGAAATAGGGTGCACTCTTTGTATCGACCCACTCGAGCAGAAATCATAAAATCGATAAAGTCTTTATATTTCATTCGTTTTTCTAGTTGACTTTTTGACAAATTCCTTACCGAAAAAATTAACTTACAAAAACTTAAAAATTACGACTGTTAGAATTTGTTTATAGCGCGATCACGCTCGATTGACCGGTCCGGCGCGCGAAATGACGCGTGGTTTTCGATTACTTTTTCCAAAATAACACACGTCACACCGACAAATGTTTTCCCCACAAATTTCGATTCCCGAAAATCTTTCAAAAACGACGTTGATTGAATAAATTTAAAAAAATTGATTTTTTGTAATGTTCATTTGAAAAATTGTAGAAAACCCACAAAATTAACACGTTCCAGACGAATCGTGCACCGTTTTCATTTCGTTTTCTACTCAGTTTGATCGCGTGTCATATATTTTTTAGTTGTATTTTAAAAATACTTAATCATTAAAATCGTCGAAATCAAAACAATATTAAAAATTCTCGAAGTTGATACAACAAATCAAAATTGAAAATTTCGTTATGAGTCACGCAAATGTAAGAATTAAATGTTTACTCGAATTCGTTGAGTTTTCGGGAACTATTTAATAAGTTGGGAAATTTTTTCTTTCGGTATTTTTCGGGAATCGGAATTTATCGGGAAACGTTTTTGGGGAATCGGAGTTCAGTGAAAAAATAGGGAATTTAGGGAACTGGAGTTAGTCGGTCAAAATTGTTTTAGAAAAAATCGTTTTGGCAAAAGTGTTTCGTCCAATCGAGCATTATGTAGGTGCACACGATTTTCGGACAAGAGTTCGCGTAACTTATTCGACACGGCGTCGAAAAAACCAATTTTGAAGCGTCAACCCTCGACGATGATGAATGTTCACTATAGGCGTACGACAGAGTGTCCTACCGTATTTGTGTACTCCGTCCCACTAAATATTTATAGATTCTAAGGAGAATCTTTGATCTTTTAATTTAGCAGGCACCTCCTATGTGAGTTATGATAGATTTTCGACCATAAATGATACTTATTTGAAGAATTATTTTGGCTTCTGATGATTTTCTGATCTATAGAAGTAGATTTTCTGTACGAACGAGAAAATCAAAACCGCTAAAAACGGTACAGTTTCTTTGAAATTTTCACACGTCATTAAGACGGACTAAAGGAATCAGTGCGTGAATTTGTAACAGTTTCGATAAATTTTTAAACATTTTTTATTATTTTTAGCTTTGAAATTTTAGCCTCGTCAGTTATTTTTTTTAAAAACCGTTGTGATTTTCGTATCTGAAACACATACATGCTAAAACATGAATAATTTAAAACACAATGATTACGTTGCACGATAAGTATTTGCAGATTTTTGTTTTCCGAACGCCTCAGTTTTTATCGTAAGCGCTAACGATGATGTATGCTTAAGCGCATCATTGTATTGACTCAACAGCGTATAATATAATGTATATGTTGAAAAAAAGTTTACGGTCGACATCGTAAAACTTTTAAGTGTTTTGATTCGTTTTGAAACGCCGAGTACAAATAATATATAACAAAATCGTCTGGCGGCCATAAAATCTCATCATATTACGATTTGACTCGAAAATAGTATCGCAGTAGTACATTGATCGCAAAGTTAGCGTTAG
>CM029358.1:36915206-36984102 GCA_017140985.1 Hormaphis cornu | reverse complement strand
GTTAAAATGTTTGTTGTGGTTTTACAAAATAATTTTACGGGCAGAAAAGGTAAAAAAGATTTTACCACAAAAATAACACGTTAAAAAATCCCGCGAGGGGTAGAAAAAAAAAAAAGGTTATTTGCTCTTGATGACACTTTGGTTGTATTATGTTGGGCGCGTGTTGCAAGTGGCAGTGGGCGTTTCGTTTGCACAACACCGATACACGCGGGGTGGTAACCGGAGGAGTTTGGCGGAAAAACTACAGTGATATTATTTGCGTTTTACTCGAGTTTTTAACGACGTCCCCAAAGTCCCTTATCGCGAGCAAAGCATAAAAAAAAACAGCTTTTTATTTAAAAGTGTCCTCCCCTTTTTTTTTTTGTCAACACGAGCTGTACACAACACGATACGCTCTTGTTGTCCGTGTTAGCAATTTGTTTTTATCTTTCCCCCGTCACGCCACACCACTGTATTAACGTTTTCGCAATTAACTGGAAAAAGTATCAGGCCGGACGTTGAAAGTTTAACCAAGTCAAACGCACGTTGTGCTCGGCATTTTTTCAGCGATACAACGCCGGACGTTGAAAAGACTTTATGTCTACGCTCAAAATCGAATATAACAACGATACTATTTTCGTTATCCGCGACTGTATGAGTGTGCAACGATTTTGCGGTCCAAACGAATTTCCTTTTGCGTTAGTCGTACGTATTGCGCAGTATCTAAACGACGTCAAAGCTGGGCCTAAACTGTCGGGTAAAAACGTTTAAAAGAGTTAACGGTTAGGTTCTTATAACAATCTTTGACTTCACGGACGGTGTATAGTAAAAGGTAGTATTAACTCGATTTGTTTTGTATTCAACTCAGATACAACACAATCGTGCCTAACTGAAAACAACAATTATAGCAAAACATTGATTCTGAGCGCAGCGAATTTTAGCGTTTTTACAGTTATGTTTTTTTTCATTTTATGAACACCGACAGCCAGAAGGTGCGTCCATTGGAAAATGTTATAGCGCGGAAAGTTTGGAATGAATGAATTGTACCTCACTTGAAGCTTTTTTCGAAATTTTTGTCTTTATTTTTGAGTTATCTGCCAAAAACAATAACAACATCGCCGAATTCGATTGTTTGTGTTTTTTAGCGAAAGAAGATATCAGATGATCAATGTAAGTCGGGAAATATGATTTAAATTACGTTATATTCCGAACAATTTAATTTAATTTTACACATTTAGCGATCCAAAAACACGCACATTTTTTAGTTTAAATTCGTGTGTTTTCAGAACTCAACGGAGGGGGAGCCGATTTTTTTCACGCACCCTACGTAACGCAACGTAGCAAACGTAGTGTTGCATAAAAAAAGAAAAGAACAGAGTAGGAAGAACGATAGAAAAAAATAAACGGAGCGAATTTGAGGCCGGGTGTGAGAAGTATTTCAGGTTGTAATATAGGTAGTATGGCCACAAGTTAAACTTGGTTTTAGAACACAGGACTAGACAAGTGGACTCGTTCAGAACATCGTTTTTTCGAACGTTAAACGAGAATATGTTGGGTATTCGAACCGCAACTTCCGACCCATCCGAAGAATTGACACGCGCTCCAAAGCGTAACTGTAAACGGCCACGCCAAACAACTCGTCGCCCGAACTCATATTCACTCCTTTTCGTTCGACCGAACTCGATGAAGCCAAGTTCTCGTGTCGACCGAATTTCCAGCTTATATGAAAACGCCAGATGATAATGCGACAGTTGTCGAAGACAGAATCGTATTAACTACTCGCGCGTATATATTATAATAACGATTATTATTGCGTACCGTATATTATCATACCGAGCACGTGTCAGACGCTCGGATAGTTTCACTCGGTCGTCGACTGTACGATAATTGTAATGGCGAACTTTTTTTCGCGCGTCGTCGACTAAACAACACTCATACGTGCGAGTTATAACCGTTATAATATTATTATAATCATCGATTCGTACAATATTATTATGTTTTGTACACAAACATACGTGCGTAATATCTGACGGTAAACTTTTCCGCTCCGTTTTATTATAGTCCGGGCGGCACCCCGCTACGCGGACAACGACGACTTTCGCACCGCTCTCGCACCGAAACCGAGTTATTATAAACCGAGTTATAATCGTTATAATCGCGGTACACGTCTCTTGTAGAAAGCAGCAGCCGTGTTTGTTCGTTCGAATACTACTACGTGTGAGCCGACTCGTTAATGGACCGATTCGACCGAAACGTCTGCACGTCGGCAATCAAAACTTGCGCGGTTCACAAACGATCGAGATTTTGCACACTCTAATTCGCGATGCTCCGTTTTGGAGCACGGTATCGAGGAATTCGATTCCCTTAAAAATACCCGAATAAAAAAATGAGAGCCAGGATTCAACCGTGCGGCCTCCAAGTGATATAATGTTCGCGTGCTACGGTGATGATAACGAGGATACATTTTATTAAATCGATATACCCGCATCGGGGGTGGTGGTGGCGAATCGTATTAACGAAATATTCGATTCCGTCCGTTTTAATCCGACGCGCACCGATCGCCGTTCGAATTAACCCTCGCCGTTTGACGTTTTGTCACGTGCGAGTACGTTTCGTATTGTACAAACGAACATAAAACACACGCACTTCAATCATTTCACGAAAGTATTGAATTATCGTTTTCGAACGAAAATACATAACTGCGTCGTATAATACGATGGCCCGAATTGACACTGCATCACTCATATTATACCTGCTTGATTGGTTCGTTTTTCTTTTTTTTTCTTATTTTATTCGATACGGGCATAAGCCCGAAAGAAGAATTAACGTGAATAAAGGGGGGGAAAAAAGAATAATCAATGTACATACTAAACGACGAAACCGGATAATTATGTAAGTAATAGTTAAAAGAAAACTGGTTAAGAAACAGATGGCGACTCGTTGGCAGCACGCACGAGACGAGGGGAATTCGATAAATAGTTAAAAAAGATGAGGAAAGGGAATGCGAAAAAGGGCAGAAGAGCGAGTAGTGCGAGTAGGTGTTTCGAAGGTAATAAGAGATAATACGACCGGTAAAAAAAAAAAGTATTATTTTTATTCAAATACCTGCGGTCCGGAAGGCTGGAAAGGAAAAGTGCCTGTTGGACGGGAGAGTGAGGGGGACGCTGGAGAATCGAAGCAACAACGCGAAAGAATTTTCTCTGGACCCTTTCAATCACGAGTTTATAAATGTGGGTGCCAAACGACACAAAAATGTTAGAATAGTGATCGTCAATATAAGTACCTATTCAAACCACACTTTCAAAATATATACCTACCTTCTTCATTATTATTAATAAATTACCGAGTCAAAGCTATATGCACGCAGACATTCCTTTAATAACTTCGATACTGGAAGCGTAAAAAATAATTCGTAAACTATACTATTTTCTGTAGTTTTTAACCTTAAACGTTATAAATATAAAACACAACGAATTTTTTCAAAAAATGTAAGCAGTATCAATAACTTATGTTATAAGGTAAGTAAAAATTACAGTACTATTATTGAACTAACGACCAAAATGATACGCTTGATACTATAAAGTCCGAACGATACATTTTGGGACTCTCAAACTAACAATATGTAAATGAAGTTGTGTTCGTTGTTTTCATTACCGTAAGAAAACTGAAAATATCGAGAATATTTAAACAAGATATTGAATTTTAAAAATTACTTTTAAAATTTAGGTATTAAATACAATTGACAATGATAGAATAAAATGTGTAGGTAGGTAAATATCGAAGTAAACGGATTTTGTTATTTTATAATATAGTATCATATATATATGCAAAAATTGTTTCTACCTGAGTCCGAAGTCAGCTCCAAAATTACTTATTCCATTTTAATGCAGTTTTTTTTTTTAGATTAAAAAAGACATCGAGGAGCGGGTTTCAGTTATAAATTTTTTTTCGAAAAACCCCCTTTAAGAATTACCTCGAACAATGAATTTGGTATACAAATATTATTATACAAATAGTAAAAAGTCTTTTATAGCGCTTTCCAAGATTGAGCCTCTAATGGGGTTTAAAAGGTTGAAATGTATGAGAAAATAAAAATGAAAAAAAAAAATGGGACATAATAAACAAAAAGTAAAAAAAACAAAATGAAAAAAACAAAACCAAGTCAGGACAGCTAGTAGACTATAACAATTGTTAAAAATTGTAATGTAAAATTGCAAAAATATGCGTTTAATACAAAATAAAATCACTGTAGGTATAAATTTTTAAACATTAGTATTTGTAAAACGTAGAAAATATATAACCCGTTATTTCATTATTTGTAGTAAATTACAACGAAAAAGCAATGTACACACTAATTGTTACGATATTTTGTACCACAAACCATACGTACATTCATAGTATAGGTTCGGTGAAACGTCTGTAAAATGAATGCTTGAGAGAAAAATGCCAATTTTAAGCCTTGAATAACAATATTTTTGGAGCTCAAAAAATCAGAAAAATAGCAGAAAATCTTAACATATTAATAGATAACTTATTATTTCTTACATAAATTCTATTGTGTTTGTACACATTTTTTATCACGTCAAAACAGAATGAGCGTAAATTACTTTATGTACTTTACTGCTATCTGTTGGAAAACATTAGAGTTACTACTTAAAATGGGGTGACGCTTGTTCGGTACAAAATGATGATAGTAGGGGATAAATACAGAAACAACCCTTTTATAGTCACAATATAGTATGGTGACTATTAACAGAAAAGTTTTATTCTTTTCAGTTTTTTTTATTTTTACTTGCTGCAGTTTTATTTGTTTCGTGTAAATATTTACGCTGTTTGTTTGCATCTTTAATAGAGAAAAACCGACTCCTCAAGGTTTTTGATTTTGGGTTGTCCGCGGATGAAATGATTTCTACAGCGAAAAGTATTTCTGCGAATCAAATACCAAATATCAACAGTAGGATGCTAGTGGCTAGTAAAATATGGTGTAATTTATCAAACATAAGCAGACTTGTAAAAGCTTATTTAGAATTAAAGGCTAAAAATTGTGAACAAATTAAAAAAACAACACATTGTAAATAAAATGTAGATTTGTTATGACAGTTAAATCTATCAACCGGACCAATAAAAGGAAGAAAACAATTAGTTGCTAAATTATATATTTGTTATGAATGTTACGAATAGTATAATTCAAACTAGATTTTATATTTAAATATATTCACACAATAATTAACGAATATATGTGTGTTGAATGTGCGCACATAGAAGAGACGGATAGAGACCAACAAGAGCAAATATCGCTATAGTTAATTTTTTCTTTATGATTATAGGATCTACCATGGTTTTCTGATTTGATTGAATCGCTGAATATTTGTTTGGATAAGAAACGAATTATTGTATTTTAGTGCGGCTAGTGCATAATAACCGTGTACCAACCGAAAATATTATATTATAGTGCGACAAAACTGTTATAACATCATAATTATAATGTACCGTAAAATGTGGTGTTATTTATAACTACTGTTTTATTGAGAAATTAATAAATTCATGAGCTAACATTTCCATCTGCATATTGTAATTTTTGTACTAATTGCATCACCGTATTTCCTAGAATATTGTAAAACCAAAAACAATAATTACACGTCGGTTGGCCGTCGGACGCGTTTTGTGATATAATTTTATTGACGGTTCTTGCAACTCTGATAGATTTTCCAAGAACACAACTAATACTTAAGTCAGTCATATTGAAGACCACAACATATCATCTACATTGATAGTGAGTGATGAATTTAATGGGTCTTAGGCGGATGGAAATTATATATAAGAGCGTATTATTACCCGTTTCTGGTCCCTTTAGAAGCCAAGTTGGGGTTTATGTCACAATAGATTGTATTATTATATCCTAGTCATATTCATGAATATAGAGATATAGTTTGGACAATTTTTTTTAATAAATTTTTGTGTCTATATTTTCGATATTTTTCGGTATTTTTCAAACGAATGCGCTCTACAGTACCTAACATTTTTCTCACACCTAGTTGAGTGAATAGCTTAAAGTCACGACCAGCAGTTTTGTACACCGATGTTCTTACATGTATTTTGATGAAAATGAACACGACGTGCTGAGAATTAAAATAATATTATAAATGTCGCTTGAGCATTCAAAATAATTTAAAAAAAAAAAAATAGATATAAATTATCGTAAAGAACATTTCCTTCAACTTTCTCTACTACTGTTTGAATATTATACAACAGACTTGAAACTTAAATAAAATACGTATTATAATGAACAACATTAACAGAGGAAATTAATGTGCAAGTTGAACAATTTTCCTATGTTAAATTTGTGGTTCAAAAAAAATTATGCGTAAAAAAATAATCGTTTTAAATGTTATATTAACCGTCCCTAAATGCTCCGAAGAAACTGAATACAGATATACTTTAACGGATGTCGATTTTATTTTAATTTTTTTTCATTCTTATTTGTAAAATTACAAATATAATTTGACTAACGTGTTACAATATTTTCTATCGTAATTAATTAATTTTAAAAAAAAAATGTTTTTTTTTGTTTTACCTTGTTCAAAGTATTATATAAATGTACTACTGTTTTTAAATAAATTTTCTTATGATTTGCTTGATGACGCATGTTGTTCGGTATTCACCCAATAGGACAAACTTGGATCATAACATTGAGATATTTATTTATACTGCAACACGCTTCATGTATATCACTCTTTTTATTATTTTAAACTCTTATTAGAAAAAGAGTACAGTTCGGTTTTTTTTTTTTTTTGAAAATGTGTTTTTTTTTAAAAACGATAAAGTTACTAAATGCATTTTGTTTTGTTTGAAAGTGTGGTAAAAAAACACGATTTTTTTTTTTTTTTTACACGATAATATAATATTATGCATCATATTGAATTATTATAATATTACCAATGGTGTGTTAGTATTATTATTATTATTATTTTTTTTTTTTTTTCAAGAGACGGATGATGATGGGAATTTTAATTGTTGGATCCCCTTGGGAGCTTCATTATATTATAATGTTACACTTATGCTATAAACGCATAATGTAAATAGTTAAAATAATTTGATAACTTTAATAAATTATTAAATTGAAAAACTAAATGGTATCAGTTGGCTGTTATGTGATAACATGTCTCTTTTTCATACACAGACCAAGTACTTACTTTTCATTTTGTTATATAAAAAAAAAAATTTTTTTTTTATAAATCAAAACAGGTCATTTAACGGGAATGAATTTGACAAAACTATAGATGTTTGATAAAAAATACCAATAAAAATAGTTTTTTTTTTCCTGAAAAAATTTAGAATTGGCCCTTGCTCTAATAATCTTCTCAAATATTGTTGTGTGCCTTATTAAATCCAAACAAAACGAGACATTAAAATATTATTTTCAATATATATATATGTATATAATTTGAAGTAAAACGTGAAATAATAAAAATGTAAAATAAATATACTTATACACGAGCCGACAATAATTGTACCTTAATAATTTGAAAAGGGTTACATCGTATCTACTATGAATATAACTGATGGTAAACCAGTTTTTCCATGGGTTTCGTATATTATATTTAACCCTTTAAATATGATCAATTCTGAGCACGTGGATTTATTGGCGTCGAACTCGTCAAACCGGAAAGATCGGGATTTCATCGATAGGGTTGAACAACAATAGAATTAATAACATCTGCAAGTTTTCACGTTATTCTAATTTCTAACAAACCGTAATATTATTATTATTATTATTATTATGTGTATATTCTTTCATAAAAAAAATGTAATTTTTAAAGCAGAAACAAGAAAACTAACTGAAAATTTGACATTTTTAAAAGATAATTTTGCCTGACCATAATATCGCCATAAATTTTGATTGATAAAGACAAGACACTGTGCAGTTGAACACTACTGACCATAATATATAGTGTCAACGATACGCATAATACGGTTGTGAAATAAATAATTTTATAACTGCCAGTTCACAAACACAAATCAACATTTCTTTGACACGAAAATAAACGTTCCATACATAGTTTATAAATACGTCATTTATACGTATATTATATTTACGTAAATAGGTGCTAACTGATAAGCGATGGAGGTGGAGATCTCTTTTGAAGGTAAAACTAAACATTTATACGAGCTATACAAAATTTTGGAGCTGAACCGTTGCCAATGGTACCCATGTAGTACCAAATAACAAGAATGAAAAATCGCTTTTTTTGATTGAAAAAAAAAAATTAGTTAAAATTTCCAATAAGTACCGTCTGTAGGGCCAATTTTGTTTCATTCATACTTGGATATTGGATCAGTTATTATTCTACTAACCCGACCAAAAATCGTAAAAGAAAAATATCAATGTACAAGTACAAAACACCAATCTGTGGTCATATTAAAATCCGAAGAAGACATAATAGCTGACTTTGGAGTTGACTTTTTCACTCAGTAGGACTAAAAAAAAACTGCTTTTGTAAAAAACAAACATTTTTTGCCATTCAAATTTTTCGATTTTCGCTACTAGATTTGAAATAAATAATTTTTTTCAGGATGGGAGCGTATATAATAATTCTAACAATTGAAGAAAGATATTTTATAATAATAATTTATCGAATTTTTTTTTTTTTTGTGAGTCAAACCGTTTTGTCAATGGCCGCCACTAACATTACTACTAAGTATCTTAATTCTTGTAATTCCGTAAAACGAGGATACTTTGCACCGATTTTCATGTTTTTAAACTTTAAACAAACACTGAGACTTTAAGAATTATGATACAATTTATATCATTAGACAGGTAAGAACAACGACATATTTTTTAAGCGTTTTCAAATCGTTTTAAGTTTTTTTTAATAAACAGTGGTTGGTGCAAATTTGTTTGCGATGTTGGGTTACTTTGTACCATTGACAAATATCCATTAGAATAAAATAGATCACGGTGCAAAGTATACTACTGTTAGTGTCGTCGTATTGTATTTGAAGAAAAACAATGTTAAAAAACACTAAAAACAAAAACCTAATATGAGTGTGAAATATGTATGAATTTTACCAGTATTTTTGAGGAAATATTTTCGTTTATAATTACTAAGACATAATATGAAACAAAATCATGGTTCTAATATAATAAAAAATTAATTAAAACCCCAGATATTTTTGGCAGGAACAAGATAGTTTGAACAATTTTGACGTTCAATAAAAGGTTTGCGAGTTACATAAGTTAAAAACAAAACAAAAAATGTTTGGTGCAAACTTACCCCCTATATGATGCAATGTATTCTAACTTTACGGTGACATAATTTGTTATAAGAGCGCGGTAATTGATTGCTGAAGCCCTGGCGGAGAGAAGTTTACGAAAGCAACCACGCTGCCATATAGTCGTTTCACAAGGGGGTGTTTATTCGTCGTGGCCGTCACCGGTTTCGTATAAATGTATAATTTTGTCTTCTAAAAACCTCTCCATAATCGAGTATATACTGTTTCTGTTTATAATGATTATACATGCTCGTGTGTTTTTGTGTCGTAAAACATTTTGTTTTGTGAATTACATTTTTGAATGTTGGTTTTAATAGTTTTACATTTTAGCCACCGACAAAACTTTTAGCAGCCCTTAGTAATTTCCATTTACCGTATTCGTTGTTGTCTGTATGTAAAGTAGATTTTTTTTTTTCACATATTTTCAATCAAACGGCTAAAACCGCAGCAAGTTTTTCAAGATTATAGTAAAAAAATCAACACTGCATAGTTTGCACAATATACAAGTATAAATAATAAAGTATAATCATTAAAGATCTTATAAATCAACAACAGCCATAGAAAACTTATAAAAATTTTGAATATTTAAATAATTAAAAGTTTCGGGGGAGTATTTTAATACGGTTATTTTATCACGAAATATATCAAATGTATACACGCTGAAAAAGTTCTTATTGTAATAATATACCTATTGTTGCTTGAATTCCTTAAAAAAATCTGTTCTGAATTAATGTACCAACGATAAAAAGGTACCAATGATTAGCGAAAGGTACGTTTTCAAATTAATATCCCGAAAGTATGATTTAAAAGATACTTATCAATTAATTAATCACATTTAAAAAAAAAAAAAAAAAAAATTTACCTCTTTTTCGATGAAAAATTACTAGTACAATAAGCAACGATAATTTGTTTTACACAGGAAAAAAATTAATTTGTAAAACACTTCCGATGGTTACGCGAAAAAATGTAAATTATTAGAAAAACGCACAGTGTAGCGAATCGTTAAGTAGGTATCACGCAAAGTTTATTGGAGTTTTTAATATAAAAAGAGAGCGATTCGAACAATTCTTGTGAAAGAAAATCCACTCGCAACAAAAAACCACTATAGGTTTTATCTTTATTAAAAATTAAACGTTTTACTGTGTAAATCCACGTGTTAAGTGACAATGTCAACAGACTGGAAAAAAGGTTGCAATAAAGTTTTTTCGCCGTTCATCCCACTTTACTCTCCCCTTTTTATAACATTTAATAGGGGTCTGAGCACGCACCAGTGGTTTTTTTTATTTTTCGCATGTTTACCCTTTTTATTTGGGACAGATTTTTTTTACAAGTTAATTTTATTCTTTGAACCGCTTACCTGCTTAAATATAAAGCCGTGATTTTTTTTTGGAACATCATAACTCTTTTTAACTGAAATTAATTTTGTCAACAACCAAAAAAAGTGTGTAATAAAAACAAACAAAGATAAAATATGTAGTATGATTTTTTCCCCCAAAATACTCCATATCGTGCTAATTAACGCATCAGGCTATTTTAAATTGCAAGATAAAAAATATAAACACAATGTACACGTGAAAATAATTACGTACCTAAATTATGTAATTAGCTCTGAGAATTCACATTTTCGGAAAACAAAATGCGTGCGCTGTATAGTTTAAAATACTGCAAATTTCTTCAATCCGAAGAGTTAATTTCGTTAGTATTTTAAACACACTACTATCAATTAAAAAAAAACTATCGATTACCTAATCAACTATACACACGTTGATTATGATGTCATGGTGATGAATGAAAGTCATTTTCACAACTCATGCAGCGTATTATTCAAACGAAAAAGTGTAAATTTTTATAACTCACTTTAAAAATATACCTCTAGAGGAATAAATAAACATTGCTTATCAAATACTTACAATTAATATGATTATCGATAAAACTGAAGAACGAGTGCAGTTGTTATACATTTACGTAATGTACCGCCTTCGTTCACCTGAAGTAAACTTTCCGCGCAAGAAAAAACACGGTAAACATGATTAATAACACTTGCAATATCAATTCTTACAAAACATCAAATTGTTAAAATAAAATTTTTCTACGTATTTAACACGTCAGTCGTTTTATCCTTTTTTTTTTTTTGACGTTTGATTCCAACAAAAACGTGCCGCGCTGTTTGACAAAATTACACGCAGCCATTTCACTCTCCCTTTTACAAAACACGTGATTATTATATCTATAAGTGTATACGATCAATGCGATAGTGTTATTTCTGTTGACTTCGTTTTTTACGGTTCTATTTGTAAAGCGAAACGCAGAAATCAAACAAATCGATTTCGAAAAAAATTGTCTATACGTACAAATAAATACAATATCATATTCTAAGCGAAAAATAACGCTTCCAAGCTGAAAAAAATGTTTGTTTGTAGACGGAAAAAAGGAGTTCACACCACGAATAAGTTATTTTTAAAATTTCGGCCTAGCGGGAAAACGGGAAAACGCAGTCAAACACGCCTACTAAAACGCGTCCGAATCGGTGTCGGGTTCCCATCTATGACGTACAAAAATGTACTATAGTTGTCTGCGAAGGCTTGGTTTGGCCCTGAACCGTAATGAGTCATCCCTAAAACAATTTTTTTTCTAATATTTACGTCCGAATCTTCCATGATAACCCCAACATTTACCCTCCCAAACGTTTTGACACGAGCTTCGAGTACCGAATTCACGCGGTCCGGCGGGTGCCTACGACGTTCTTCTCATTTTCTCTCGGAATCGTCTTCCGATACTCATAGCGGTACTTTTTCCTTTTTTTTTTTCACGAGTTCACCGGCACTGATGGTCCTAAAACTTTCTCAACTTTCTCGCTCAGTAATTTCAACGCCTCGATAACAACAGTGGCGTCGCAACGTTCGGATGACGCGCGCTGCGGAAAGATGGGACAATCGAAGACCCATCAACGTCTCCGCGAGCTGCGCGCGGAGGAGTGGTGCATCCTCCCGCACCCGTGCGCGATCCGTCGCGAAAGTTCACACCGCCGAGTCTTTCCGCGTCCGTCCGCCAGCCAGCCAAAGCGCGTTCGCACATGGCGTCGTTTCGATTTGAACTTTCCTAACGAGCCAACGGACGACACGTGCGTGACGCGTGTAAAAGTATACGACGCGGTGCCTGGTTAAAATATATAACGAGCGCCGTCCGCGTGCGGAGATTCCGCGTGATCAAATCGTAATCAGACAGCCCGAGGCGCGCTGTTCAAAGAAGATCCCACACACATACACATTCGTACGGGATGTAACCGTAAAAAAAAGTTATCCAGATAATTCAGTTGAAAACCGTGTCGGATAAAGAGGAATACTTTCCGAGCGCACACGTTCAACAAGCACAATTGAACTTTTTTTCCGTCGACAATTTTTCGCGTACCTGTTTGGGTATACCGGAACGCTCCGACTTTCAAACTCGTCTGATGAAACAACGAGTCGACACGTACTCGTAGTTTGTACTCGAGACGTTCCATACGACATTTCATTTTTATAAAACGACGGCGAGAATTTGCGTTTTTATGGTTTGTATTATGTGGCACCCATACTTCAAATACTGTACACTATTACGCGGTGTATCTCGTCAACGACACGCGCAGAAACTGCTACTGTTTATACACTAACAGGGTTGACGACGGTCTATCGAATGATTGTAAAACGCGCCACGGTTACGTAGGTTTGTGAACGACACAGCGGTACTGTATTGCGCACCTACCTACCTAATTATGGCAAAATATCGATTTTAATTTAATTTTTTTTCAAAACCATATCGCGCCCGAATAATGAGTTCGAACGACAAAGTAAGCGGGCGTATCCCAAGACAGTGGGGTACCCGTGCGCGTGTGTATGTGTGAATTCGCCTTTGGGCTACGTCACTGGACGTTTGATTTTCGTCATTGTTATTTCGCATGTATATACACGTGCGTCTCGACGCTACAAAGGCTCTTCCCCCGGGGTCGGTGTAAGGTCGTGGACAAAAATAATAATAATAATAATAAGGGGATACCAGATGTCCAGTCGCGGAACGAGTAATTCCGGTCCCACGGCGCAGAAACCGCGGACGGTACGCACAATGCGTTACAATCGATAAAACTAGTTCGATGTGCCTTCCGAACGCGGCAAGTAATAACAATAATAATAATAATAGGAAAAACTGGATCGACAGGAACGACCGGTAGAACCCTTCGGCAGAACCCGATCGAACCCTCTTCGTTTTTTTTTTTTTCCATCCGATGCGATCGGTTCTCGCCGCTGCGCAAAATGCCGTCCGCAAATGCAGTTTGACCGCCGGCACGGCCGGACACGCGAAACGGTTTCTGCGGGAACTTCTGCGGCTCTTCTCATGAGTGAGTACAACACCCAGTTTTACGCTACGTTTTTACCGAATCGACGCGCGCTACGGAAATCTTCGTCTCGACAAAAAATGAACTATTTCGTTCGTTTGAACTGGCATTTTATATTTTGCACACGGGCGCGTTTTTGGATTCCGAACGCGGGGCGGCGGACGTGGGCGCCTCTACGTTGTCGTTTTCACAACGATTTCGGTTCTTCGGAAACACTTTTTCGACCGTCAGAAACCCTTTTGGGGGGAACTCGCCTCGGGTTTTGAAAAAAAAATGTTTTTCTTTGTACACCATTGCTGTTTGTCAAATCCGTTTTTATCGAGTGTTTCTACAACGATACAACATACTGCAGCGGTATAAACGGTATGTACTGTTCAAGTGCAACACTTTTTTTTTTCAAGCTGAACACATCGTGTTTAGATTTACGCGTTTTTTTTTAATCGCTCGGTGAAGTATAACGCCGCGGAAGCTCTGCACCAGTGGATGAATAATTTTTCACCCCGAGGTCAGCGGCGACGTCATTTCATGGGAGGCTTCACAACACACCCCCGATTCACAAGACTGGGCAAGTTGAGAACTTTTTTAAGGTAGAAAAGAGTTTATTTGTCGAGTCAACCAACAAAACCAACACAAAACAAAGAGATGATCGTTGTTATACTTTTCACACGGTTTCGTCGTATCCGGCATGACGTTTTCTCCGATATTGTTCGCCGGTTGAAAGATTTCAAACGTCGCGCAAACCAAACGCGGCGTTTCCTCGGCACCGGAAAACTCGTGGGCCGGAAAACGACGACGCCCGCGACGTTAAAAACGTTTTCCGCGTAATATTAAAAACGTCGTAAAACATAGCCGTCGTCTTTCCGGCGCGCTCGCAATAACATTACGTTATTATAGTAAACCGGCCCGGAAACTTTATTAGTACAATATTATGGAGGTCAGGCCGCCCTTTTCGCCGCATCTTCGTCGTTTTATCTCCGAGTATAACGATAATATCATTTCGTACACACGCGTCTTTTTTGGCCCCGCTCGCGTTGATGCGTTCCTTTCATCGCATCGTATTCTCCTCGCGCAAACTGCACGCGGACGAAACAGTGGAGGAGGCACGTCAAAACTAAAGTTTGCCCTCTTTTCCCGGGTTTCCGCGCCGTTGTGCCGCCGCGCGTCTCCGACCGCCGTCGATCCCTCCGGTCCGAAAAACCCTTCGCGCGGGGCTTCATTATTCATACGGTATATATTATTATTGTTGTACAAAAGTTTTCTCGTCAACGTTTTCCTTTGCCTCAACCCGCCTACCCTATCCTCCTGCGCATATCCGCGCGTACCATTTTTGCCGGCTCCTTTCCGTCCCGTCCCCGAGGGCGTTCTTCTCCCGCCGCGTCTTGACTCGTCGTCCGCCGTCCCGCCCGACCCTTCGTTCGCGCCGCGCCCTGCCCGCCCTGCACCCTCATCTTGCAGACGTCGCATGAATTGTCTATCGACCCGTGCACCGCCGCCACGTCCACGACTCAACGTACCGGACGGGAATAATATATTTCCTTACACGCCGTTCGCTGCACGTAGAGCGCCGACGACGTGCACTTTTTCCCTTCGACTTTTCGCAGGGACCGATACACGTCGTCCGTTTACCCGAACGATGTATTTATTATCCACCGTTCGCGTTCTACGGCGACGACGGTTCTTTTTTCCATCGGACACACGTCGAACGGACCACGTTTACACGACGGTACACAACGTTTGTGTCGAACGCATTTGTGTTTTTTGGATTCTGAGAGCGTCGACGAAGATACCTAGAGAGATAGATAACGGTTCCTAGTCTAGAAGCGTTTTTTTTTTTTGAAATTTCGATTTCGAAGCTCCGAGGAAAAAAAGAAAACGGGTCGATTTTTCGAACCGGTCCGATCGACTTGCGTGTGCCGAGGGTCTTACGAGTGTCCCGCTGAAATTTCAATCGATTTCGATCATTTTCATGCTCCGACGTTAGACACCTCAAAAGATGTATCGGAGATAGCATTTTTTTTTTCGAAAAGTTTTTTGAAATTTTAAACGTTTTTGGAGTTCTGCGCGAAAAACGAACACGGTCAAACACTCGAAAGTGCTCCGTTCGACTTGAAATTTACACGTGTCGCTGAAAAGGGCTAAACACGAGTTTACCGTTGAAATTCCGATCGATTTTGATCATTTTTAATGGAGTTTTAGAAATTTTTGAATTTTTTGATTTCACACAAAACCTCTAGTTATTACGTTTGAGTACTGCAACTTTAATGCAATGTAAAAAAGATAGTTTTACGTATGTGGTTAAAAAATTTAGAAAAGTGGTTCGCACGATTTTGGTTTATAGCAGATTTTAAGTTGTTAAAACTCGTCATTCCGAGCGGCCGTGTATTTCTTACGGCGGGAACAAATGATTTTTTTCCATATCGATTCACATTTTTTTGATTATAACATCCAAAATAAAGATTGGACCGAGCTGAAACTCTTACACAGTACCAAAATAGGAAAGATACAGATTCGACAAGTGTATTTATTTTGTTAAATTTGTTTTTACCACCGCGTATACTGAACAACTGAGCTCGCTCAGAACCGTATTTTCGTAGGCAACGATTTATCGTTGCTTTCAGAAATTAAACGATTCGTTTAAACCGCAACTTCTAAACTAGTGACCCACCCAAAGCGTAGTCGCTACTCCGTCAAACTTCGCGACTAATCCCTTCTGTTTTTAATATAATTTTTTCTATCGCTTCAATTCGATAAATTATACCAGTGTGAAACAATAACGACGCGTACATCTATTTATCGTTTTCATTAACGGAGACTAGTTTTTCGACCGTAGTATTTCATCACTTAAATGCCACAGTTTTTATTCCATGTTGCGCAAAACTTCAAAATCGAATAATATAAGAATGTATAGCTTCAAGTTTTGAAACAGTTATCACAGATATTTTAAATTTGTTTAACGTATATTTCCTGTTGATTACAAGCAGTTATAACCTTTATACACGTACATACTACATGTATATACTGTTTTGCCGAAACACCCTATTAGTTTTTTATTATTTCCTTATTAGTTGGTCGGTTTATAAAATTCCGTTTAAATTCATATAGTTTTACCGAGTAGTGGTTAATAAATTAGATAATAATTGTGTATCAGTGTTGATAATGAATTAATAATTCTGTTTTCTTTTTTGTACGTACACTTTATTCACGTCTTGACAATCGTTTGTTACTTGCGTTTATCACACACTACGTGTAGTATCTCGACATGACCACCCACGAAACGTGTGAAAAACAAGGTGATGAAAACTATGGTGTCTAAATTTTTCAAACCAGACTATTGTACCGTGAAAATACCGATTTTGGTAGTGTTGTTTGCAGTAAGATTGTTTTTTTTTTTTTTAATAATATTCAAACAAAAAATGAAACAACACATTTAGTTAGCTATCGACAATAGGTACCTACCGGTATTTGACGTAAGAAAAACTTTGATCGCTTTGCGTACCTGGCAAAAATGCAAAGTTCTCATAAAGAAGAAAAATCAAATTAAGTTGCGTTAAAAAAATTATAGAAAACATGATAATACAGGCAACATAATTATAATATCTCGATGTTTAATTTTTTCTTTATAATACTACCGTCTACTTAATAAAATAGAAAAAAATTTGTTTTCGAAAATGTTTTTGCTTAAGAAGATATCAATTGTTGTTACGTAAATTCTTTGATGTTCAAAAAATCTAATACACACTTATACCTTGCTTTCATCATCAGTTCATTCAAACGTTTTATTAGTACAGAAATGTAAATATCTTAACACGCGAGAAATTTGTAAAACGTATTTTAAATTATGTTTTTTCATCAGTTCAATACGTACAATACACAATGATCGGTATGGACAGTATAAAAGTTAATACTTTAAAAAATATAGGTAATATTTTATCCATAAGAATAGAAAAATATGTCAGTGCGATGAATTATAATATTTGAATAGAACAACTTTGTTTATATTGTTTAATTTATTGTTCGGCGGCACAGTATTGAAAAAAAAAACATCGAGGATCAAATCGTACTTAAAAATATATAATATATTATACAATTAAAAATTAATAATTATAAATAATAGATGGGTACGTTGATCTCAGTAAAATATTTCTATGTGATATGTACAAATTATATCACGGTATTTGTTCACATTTTACACATTATTTGTTTCGTCATTTCATTCACTGACTAATAATTTTTTTTACTCGTTCGACAATAATATTTATTAAGTACGAAAATGTACGTCGTTAAACGAAGCTCATTTAGAAATGTTTCACCGTAAAAGTTTATATACGTCAATTATAAGTTTACGAATAACTATAAAGATGAGCGATAAAAATAAACGATACCAGTCGTTTTGTAGATCTCCTGCACGCTTCGTAAGCGAAACAAACTTTCCTTCTACACTATTTACAATATTTTACTTACATTTTAACTGCTTTGATTATACACCGCGTAACGTTGACAAAATGATCATTTTCTTATAGTTTTACTGTGTAACCATTGTAGGGTACAGAAGTCACACTATACGTTCACAGATACCATGACAAGAAAAAACATTTTTAGTAAAAGCAAACAACTTTAAGCTTGATTTCTAGGATGCAGTTAGAGTATTGTACGTGGTATAGTTTAATATTAATGTTATAAACGTAGAAATTATTTTTACCTATATCGCAAAAAAAAAAAAAAACATCTTTTGCAGCTAACTATAAAATAGTCTGTATTTCATTCTGCGTAAAATTTACAATTATGCATGGACACGTTTTTGTAGCCGCGATTTCTCAAAAACAATAGGACGACCGATTTGATTTTTTGTTTTTGGCAAAACAAAACTACACGTGTTATTGAACTCGTGCATTATGCATACATATTTTTTATTCAAATCAAGTAGTTTTTGAGAAAATCGACCACCGATTTGAATCGCAGTGTGGTGTCGAGTATGTGTGTGTACTTCGGAGGAAAATGTTGACTCCTGTTTTCTCGAAAAATAAAACTGTTCGTTTGAACTATCGTAATATCGTCCATTTGTTTTCGATTAAGCGTTTGTACTGTGCAGTGGCGGTGATGCGCCGCAATTTCGTTTACGCGGCACAGCAAATACATCGGTGGAACCGATTCGACTTTTCGGATTACAACACGTTTAGAGTCGCACGTTTTTTCTACCTTCGCTCGTGGGCTCGGATATTACGCGAGGGAAAAACTGTGGCTACACAAAAAACGCTACGGAAGTATACTTAGTTTATAATTGAATTTAAACGATTTTTTCGCGATTCTCCGGTGTAACGTGCGCGCATACTGACGTCGATTCCAAGTATTTCGACGGCCAAAATATTACGGACAATACTTGGCGGCGGACACTCTGCAGACAACCAATACAGGCGATGCGATTATTATCGACGTATCTGTTCTGATCTTCGCACGGACGTAAAAGCGGAAGATGTTTAAAAACATGTTTAGATTTCAATATTTTTCACACGTCTTTTACCTGTATAAAACTAAAAAAATATTCGTGTTAAACGTTCGTGTTTTGGCCGATGGCGCTGGGTGTTCTCGAAAAAAAAAAAAATTAACGGCAGCGCAATAACACCGGTTCGGGCAGCAGATAGGAGGAATTATAATAAATATATTTATTATAATAATACTGTTATCGCGGAACAATATTCCTGTACGCAAACAAACTGACACAAACTGCGACGGCTTCCCCGGGATCCATACACTCGTAATGTAGGTATATACATTATAAACGCGGAAACGCGAAGGACGTGCACGATGTAGCCAGGGACCGGATGCACGGTCGAAGTATTTCGTATTATTATTATTATACTTAATAGGATTTCTTGGCACCTAACCTCGCGGCCGTAATTCATACGACGACGACGACTACGACGATAGCGGCTGCAAAGATGCCTTTAAAATAATACACCTAATAATATTATAATAGTTTCCAAAAAGGGGTGGCGAGCGTACCAAGAATGCGGCGCGACCCTTTCGCGAGCGAAGCGCGCAAAGAATCCGGCTGGGGGCGGCGCGAAGAAAATATATAGGGGATTCTTTACCCCCGCGGGGACGCCGCCATTATTCATTCGGCTGGGTGCGGGGCGCAAAGGGCCGTACACGCGTATATACGTACATACGACGAGTTTAAAACTGCTGCAGGGTTTTCTCTCGTATATTATATTATATATACGCGTACAAAATGTATAATACACACAGCTCTCTTTCGGTTTTCTACCCCTTCGCGGCCGATCCCTTATCGTCCCCGACGACTACAAGACTCGCAGCGCGCAACCCTGCACCCTCGTTTTTCTCTCCCTCTCGTGGCCTTCTCTCTCTCTCTCTCTTTCTCTCGTTTCCACTCTTATTCGCTCTTTCGGGCCCGGGTATAATTTTATTATATTCTGCGCGCGGATGCTGCGACGACGACGACGACGACGACGACGTTTGAACTCTCTTTTCCCTCGTCCCACCGCGTCCTTTTTCTCTCTCTCTGAACGCGCGCCACCGCGTCGTTCGAAGAAAATGTGTGTGCGTGTGTGTGTATAACATATATTCATGTATATGTTTGAAACAAACACACACACGAACGCGTTATACTTCGCTCGCAGGGCCCGGGAATTTAATGAAAGCGTCCTTTAAAATCCCTTTTGTACGTTCGTCCCGCGCGTTCCGTTCCATTCTCCGTTTGCGAAAGACGCACACGTAGATGGAACCGTTTCGGGGTTTTATAAATATCCAGGGGTGCGAACGTAATTAATTGACGGACGCGGGTCGATCGACTCGAATGAAAAAAAAGAAAAAATCGTAAATTCCCGCAGTCGTTTGAGGGGGGAGGGGGACTGGATTCCTCCGAATCTATATCGAAATATCTTCCAATTTAATTGTGGTATACTTTTATTTCTAGCAGTCGGCCCAACGTTCGAGTACACAAAAAAAACCCAAAAGAAACCCTGCGCACCCGAACGGCGCCCACGCTAGCCCTTGCTCGTGTATTTTACAGGCGTTCCAAGTTAGACGACGTCACAGCAATTATCTCGGAAAGTATATTGAAAATAGACAAAAAAAATGTGCGCATGATAGCGGTTTTATTTTGTCGTCTACAAAAATTATAGTTCCAAATTTCTTTGTGTCCATTGGTGTTTTTATATCAATTTTTCAAACACCCTCTGCTATTTCGGACGTGTAATTGTGTACACGCATAATTTTTTAATGCATTTTGGCGGTCGAAAAACAGTTTCCATAGAAAACTACTCTACACGAGTTTGAGGGGTTTAGAATACATTGTTAGCCTGGATTAGTTGTCTTATCTTTCAATGCATTGATCAGTGCATACGTAGTGTACACTAACAAAATTGCGTTGACATAAATGTTATTCGAAAACTATAATACTTTTTAGACAATTTTTAGCTCTCTAACTTGTAAAGTTTTCTATAGAAATTTTTTTTTTCGACCACCAAAATTTATTAAATTACTAGCTGTCCCGACCCGGCGTTGCCCGGGATTTAGTCGGTTAAAGCTTAGTAAATTAATTCCATATAGCGGACCATATAGTTTCCATATAGTTAACGCATGCTTTTAGTTCCTTGCTGGCTACACGGCCCTCCTTACAAATTACTCAGAACTTTTTGTGCTAGAAACCTTCCCAGACCTTTAAGGAATGTATTACAAAAGAATTCATCAAAATCGGTCAAACGGTTTTCGAGATCATAGGGAACATACAAACATACTTTCATTTTTATATATATAGATTTATGCGTACACGCCACATGCACGAGAAGCATATAGGGCGCTACTATTCAGTTTTAAAATTTAAAACTCGAACACCAATGTAGATAAAAAAATTTGGGACTGTAACTGTTGTAGACCCCATATTGTACGCGAATTTGCAAAAGGAACCTTTTTTTTTTTTAATTTTTATTGCTGTAGACACGCTGCCAGCACTAAGGTCACTATCATATTGCGTTTAATTATTTTTACCTCGTCGATTCATTAAAAATTTTACTTTTTTTTTTTCTTCACCATAAGTTATTTCAGACAACGTTATGGAAAGTGTAGTTGACACTATAACGCTCACACGGCTGCCATTTTTGGTACCACTGATTCAAATGTCATTTTATCGGGTCAAAATCAAAAATATGCTTTTTTAAAAACAAAAACGATTAACAAATTTTTATTTTGTCCCAAAGTGGCGATGCCAAATTCTTTAGTGCATCATTAGGACGCCGCAGTGCATCCGATTCGCGCGGCATCGCTACACATGCGATGTGGGCAATATATTATAGAAAACACGTTCGTCACGTGCTTCCTTTTGTTCTTTTAAGTGTCATTTTAATTTTTTTTTTTTCTTTAAACAGTGAAAAATATTAATCGCACTGTACCTACCTAAATTCCCTTTTTTTCTCTCTCTCTCTCTGGGTACACATCATGCACGTTACACGAAGAGAGTATCCGTCCCCCGGGGGAACACAAATACCGCGGTGCAACGTCTTACAGAATTCGAAAATGGGACATTTTTTTTTGGCTGCAGTGTATACTCCGGGGTGTAATTGTAGAGGACGTTTTTTCAAAGTGGGGTCGACGTTTGCGCAGTAGTTTGCATTTAAATTAACGCGGCATACTTTCGTTCTGACAGTAAACATACATAATATATATATGTTATACATACTACGCGTTATACATAAATGCACACGCCGAAAAAGGGCAACGGAATAAATTTCGCGAAAACATAATGTTCTTCTAAAGTGTGCGTTGAATGCGTATAATATTTTTGTAAAGTTTTACCCCGCGGTCGGTTATGAAAAAGTGAATTCCCATGGTCAGGACGATCGGTACGGTATATATAATTGGACGCGTTGTTTTGTACGTTTTTCTCTCGAGAATCGCCGCACCCGGCCACCCGGACAAGAGGTGGAAATTAAATATTAATTTTGCCGGCCGGCCATTGTGTTTTTTCGGGAAAAAGGATTTCAAGTCCCTTTTTTACGGTCGCGGTCACCGCGAGTGTGACGGGCCACGGGGGTGCAGTTTTCGTTCACAACAATGTGTAAAATATACGGTAAAACGTTATTATTATACGTGTAATACTTTTTTAATGCCGAAAACGTCCGCCCCGTTATTGCGGCATTGCGAGCGATGTTGTATTTTCGACGGGACGCTCGAAAACCGGACCGCCACGGCTGTTTCACCCGTTCCCGTTCGTTTTGCTTTTGAATCCCCGGGCCATTTCGTACTCTCGTTAGAAACCAGACGACGCTTTCGGAGACGTTTTCGCGACAGTTTTTGCGTGTTTCGCCACCCCGTGAATTTGATTTTGACCGTACGTGCGAAATCGGCTACACGCCTTTACACCGTCTTTACACCGCACTCTCATATCTCGATACTTTAAAAACACCCCTAAAAACTTTGCGCCGTCTGACAAGTGCCGGCCCGTCGTGTCCTCCTGAAACATAATTTATATGAAACGATGTTTTCAAGTATATAGAAATCCATTTGTACTATTCGAAATTACGGTTAATACGTGTTGCCAAACACGTGACGCGTTTCTTGATACGAGTTTCAGCACGAAAATCGGAAACGTCATCAGTACCCCGGACTTAAAATAAAATTTCTCAGTTACTCCGGTCTCGCCGGGGTACAGTCGGATTTTCGTCGTCCGTCGCGGACTGATGTCGAACAATCAACGATAACGCCGACGTTCCCCGGGCGGTGCGCACGGAAACTCGCCGGGAAAAACGCTGGGCTTGGCGGCGTGCTATCAAAACGTCGTTTTTATTTCCGTCACGTAGTAACAGGACGACGTGTAACGACCGAAAGTTTTGGATAACGTCGCGCCGCCGCCGTTCCGTGCGCGGCTCGTTGTAGAGAACGTTGTTTCCCGGCCGTCACGTAGCGACGTTATAATGTATTCCGGACACTTTTTCCGAAAATTCGTCTAAAACGGTTTTGGCGGGTAACGCACAAACAGGTGAACCACCCGATATCGTTATATGTATAAAGCCGAGGGAAGTATCCCGGCAGGGCGATGAGAAGGTTCGGATAACGTTTCGTTCGCGTAACTGCACCCCGGAGAGTATTCTTATCGCGGTCCAAGAATACATGCGGCGTACGTGGTGCGCACAACGGCCACCGATAACTCAAACGGGACCGCGAAGATAAGAAGACGACTCTCGCGACGATCCTCCGAGGACGCGCGTTATCGAAGCTAACAATGTTATTGTAACGCGCCCCCCGAAGAAATCCGTCCGTACGAAGACTGCAGCGGCTGGGTCGCGGCGATGGTGATCATCTCGTGCTCAATGGAGATAAAACGAAAATTTCGAAGTGGCTTGTTCGATACGACCGGGGCCACCAAGCCGCAATTGTGCCTTGTGGCGTTGGGGCCCGCGAGGTTGGGGAAAAAAGCCGGGAGGGCGGCTTGACGGAGTGGGTGACCACTACGCTTTGGGTGTGGGCTTCACTGGTTCGTGGTTCACTACGTGTTCGTCCGGAAGCAACAAAACGCCTTTAGAACGATTCCGAGCGAGCTCATTCAGGTGTCTGGCACACGTCCCGGTAAAAAACCATCGTTCGATTTACTCGGAAAAAAAGTGAAACGTAAGACGAAAAATACGTCGATAAGAACGTGAAAAAATTGGAAAAACATCATCTTTTTACTATCATTTGGAAATTTTTGCAATATTTTTTTTTCTTTTATTAAAAACGAATGTCGGTATAGATCGCTGCCAACTCGTTTTAATCGTGCACCGCGCCAGGTATGCTAGGTGCTAACGGTCTCAAAACCGTGTAACACGGATGTAACGGCCGATACAATTGAATCGTGTCATTTTTTGATATACGTCGTTGCACGCCAGTCGTTGAACGCTCGACATTTTCCGGTACCTAGTGAAAACGGTATTTTTCTTTTTTTCGATTCCGAAAGGGTCCGAGGGGTGAGGGGGTGGTGAGGGGGGAGAGTTATCCGTGCGTTTGTCCTCCTCCGTCAAAACTTAAAACCGACCGTATAGAAATAGCGCGCACAGGTTTTGTACTCGCACCCTTATATTATGCGACCCCCCCGCGAGAGCGTGCGCCCCGAACGAATTAACGGAATTTCCGGGCGTTCAGATTACAGATTTTCTTACACCTATATACATACATTATCCGCGTGCAATTACGATCGAGAAAAACACCCCCGTGTCGACAATGCGCGCCAACAGTAATTACCGGCACCTGTACTGCGCGCGCGTTTTCCGTCTTCTCGCCGCCTGTTTTCGTTGGATCCGACAGTTTTCCTCCACCCCGGCGTCATTATATGGGTACATTGTGGTTGCATAGCGCACCCACGTCGCAACGCCCGTCACGAGTTATTCGTCATTTTATCGCCTAAATGCGTAACGTATATTTTTGGAAATGTTGTATATGTTTCGTACCTGCCGTTCGAAAAATGAAAAAGGAATCGATATCGATCGATTGAGGCGGTTTGGCTGTTGCGCTTCGGAGCGGGTGGCTACGAGTCGTCGCGAACGATTCAATACGTTTCCGCGTGGTTCAAGCTTATAAGCACCGTTCATTATCCGAGAGCAACGAGTCGTCGCGTACCGTAAACCGTTCTGAGCGAGCTCAGTTATCTACCGACGGTGCTGGAAAAAACCAAATTCAACAAAAAAAAAATGTCGGATCTCTATCGAACGCCACAAACACGTTCAAACACTTCCTTTCCTTCTTTCTTTTCTCGAATTTCGAAAATCTCGGCTGGTCTTTTCGTCACGACCAATAACGAACAACTTGTATTCCGTGTAAAACCCGTGATAAAACAAAAAAATTATCCCATTTGTGTTTGAGACAAGAGGCGGATCACATTGTGAATCTAAACCGTTCACGAAACAACTCAATCACGCACAAAATTTTACAAAAATTAGCCCAGCCGTTTAGGTGGAGTTCAGTGACTAACACACGTGGCGACAGAAGGAACACACAATACATATCAATATTAACAATAAGTAAATTGTGCACGATCGTCTCGTATTAAATATTGACACCGCAGACAGTATTATGACTCCGATTGTTATGATTTACGGTGCAGGCGTTTTCGATGGTGCTTTTTTTCTACGGAGTTTTAACGACAATCTTCCCGTAATGCATTTCATTAATCTTGTACTCCGTCGCGTACCTTGCCACTTCTCGATTCTATACGTAGTATTAATTATTCCTATTAATTTCTTCTCGGGTTTCCTTTCATGTCTACACCAAACACCCTTTCGGCGGCTCCCTCCGCCGCCCATCATTTCGAATACGTCTCTAAACCATCTCAATCTATTATCTTCAATTTAATCACCAGCATATGGGCCGTTCTTACGTTCCCTTTCGGATTAATTTCTTAACCGTAATTAACCACGTCGTCAAGCCGAAACACGTATTATATAATATTATACTCATTATATTTTTTCTCTTCTCGATTTACGCATAACCGACTATCATAATATTCGTAGATTTAGTCTTGGGGAAATTAAATTCACTCTACCACCGCAAATCTGAATGTACACAACGATACCTATGTATTACGATAACACGTTTCGATTTACTTTTTATTAAAACAATTTGTGCAAGACGAACGTTCATTTTAGAGGAAAACTATTTTGAAAACCTTTTTTCTCCAACTGACAATTACTGCAAAAATTATTATACTTAAAAACTAACACTATACCTCCATATTTTGATCACGTTAAAAAATAGTAGGTATTACAACATTCCGAACAAATTTATCGAAAGCATTTATTTGTTTTCAGGTATTTTAATGTACAAAAAAAAATTTTTACCGCTTTGAAACGTAAATGATGAAAATTTGACTTCTTCAATTACAACACGTCGTATTGTATCGATGGTTATGATTGTTTGTTAAAAATATACTTACATGGTTTCAATTTTCGGAGAAAAAAACTTATGGAACAATTCTTTTGTTGGCACGTGGTTTTACATTTATACAGCGGCATCGTTTTCGAATTATTTGCCAACGTAACGTTTGGATTTTTTTTTTTTTATTAAAAAGAAATTCGTGTAAATCGTATCATAAAATAAAATATTTGGAGAAAAATTTGTTTATGTGTAAGTTATTTTCTGTGATCGAATCGTAATATAACATATCCTTGGACTTTTATCGAAATTAATTTTACAATCAAAAGCTATAAATTTATAAAGAACAAAACCTTCTATTCCAAAAATTGGTGAGCACGTGAAACTCTTTTCGTGATTTTCAGTCAATTCTCGCGACGACTAATTAATTTACTGCAAGTATTATTTTACATAATGGAACAATAATATAATATCGCGTTGGTTTTGACATTCAAACAAACCGCGTTAACGATTTTGTGAAAACGCGTTAACATTTAAGCTGTAATTATTACGCAGAAAAGTAATTACATTTTCTATAAAACGCGATGCTTTTGTCCTATAAACGGACACACGGTGTGGTCGTAATGCCGTATCGAATATACAGTCACGTATTTACATAAACCATAGTGAAAAAACAAATTTCTTTAACCCATCAAATAATATTTTCTCCGTCTTACTAAAAAAAAAAAAAACATAACGTTCGAAATACGTTTATTGTTTTGGTTAAAAAAGTGAAACACTTACAATCGGTTTGCACGCGAGACATCTTTACCGATTCGGGTGAAATAAAGGCGATTTCGAGACAGAAAAGTAGAAAACTGTTCCGTTAAAGCATTTTCAACATAGCACACGCGGTAAATGATCTGTTTGCGTGCGAGTCGCCGTTATCGTTGATTTTTTTAGATTTTTTATTTGAAATCGCGTTTGTAAATTTTGCCCGTGTTTTTCGCCTCAAACTCGTTATTTTAACTTCGCTATAAGTATATAAATGTATTTATCGTAAAAAAAAAAAAAAAATTGGAATTCGTATCGTTGCAGTACAGGCATCCTCGCATAACGGTGTCTTAACGTTATTACGATCTTTCGTCAAATACCGAGGGTCGTTAACCGGATTCATATTAATATTATTACTACCTATTATATATACTATCATTATACCGGAGGAGGAGATAAATAGTATTTAATAATATTAATCAAACTAAATATCGAATGGAACAAACTTAGGTCTACACACACTTGTGTTTTATAAATGTAACCGTTTCGGTGATGATCGATGAGCTTTAAAAAAGGGTGTCACACCTTCCGCGGCCGTAAGTACGAGTGATTCCAGTGAACCGTTTATAATATTAACGATTAATAAGTGGCACGACGAAGGGTCGCCGAAGACGGTTGTGGTTTCGGGAGATACGCATATTATATGAGTACCTTCGGCTGGATAACGTTATATCGCGATATTCGTATAGTTTATATTTTATTTAGCATCTCCTGGCTCCTACCGCAAGGGTCGACACGCGGACGGGATTTCGTGATGAGAGCGAGAGGGCAAAACCGCGCTGAAACTTATTATTATATCGTATAGAATCAATTTTTAATTCTATACGTTTACAGTTTTTTTCCCAATCTTATTCTAACGGTTTGAAAGGAACAAATCATTAAATATGCAATACCTTTGAGATAACCCTTGAGTTTTAACCGGGGTAAAGTCGACACTTTTTTTTTAATTCCCCCGGTTTATCATCTACCGTACGCTGAATCGAACCGTTTAATCGAAAAAAAAAAACACACTAACGGGACGTTTCCCCTCGAATTCCATTCGTCGTCCTAAAAACGAAACGACCGTTTTTTTTTCTTTCCTGTCCGGCCAAACGACAAAAACGTGATTTCAAAGAAATCCGACGGCGCGGGTATACACTAGGCTGACCAAACGTTTAAAACGGGATCGTCCCTTTTCTGATCATCATGTCCCGTTGTCCCGAAAAACTTCAAACGGGACGCTTTTTATCCCGTTATTTCCATACAATCATATACATTTTATGAAAAAAATATCGATGCATGAAACAAATATAAAACAGTATGTTTAAAATTTGAAACCATCAAAGTTATAAATGACGGATAACAGTTTTCGTAGAACGTTCAAATTTTTGTTTTTTGAAAATTGTTCAAAAAAAAAGTCACAGAAAACTGGTGAGATGTATCCAAGACACTCGAAAAAATTTCTTTCAACAACTCCTCAACTATTATATCGAATTGGCCGTTCCTGATGGTGTAATTTTTCTAATTATTGTTAAAAAAAAAAGTGTATTGTTTAATACATTGAAAAGTAAATTTTTCTAATCGTTTAAAAAACAGTTTTGAAACGTTGTGTTGTTCGATGAAAAGAAAACGTTCCTAAACATTTAAACGCTTCGGTCGTTTAGGTTACTAGTTTACTCCTCGGGTAAAGTAGTAAGAAAATAATTGGATAACTTTTTTACTCTCTACAATTGTGCGCGTACGTGTAAATAGATGAAGGTAATTTTTTTTTTTGGAGTAACGACCGTTTTTCTTAATACGGTCACCCCAGTGTACACGGCCTGGCACCGCGCCCGCCCGGCAATATTGTTGCGGTCGCCCGTCCGTCCCTCCGCGCCGATGTTGTTGCAACGTTCGGCGGTGCACAGAACAGTGATTTCGGCGGCGCGCTGAATCATCGAATTATACAAAACGAAACGAAAGAAGGGAAAACAATATCGACCGAGAGGTGTGCGCGCGATTTGTTGTAAAAACAAACGCGTTTTATGCGTCGTCCGAAGACGCGAAATCCTCCCCTTCGGCCGACGCGGAGAGTTTCAAGAGGGTCCGTGATATCGTGCGCGCACACACAAGGTGGTATTAAAATCTTGATTCGGACGAAACTCAGCGCGCACACGTCTCACAGAGACTCGCAGCGGTGGAAAACATCCCCCCGGCCAATGGGAAGCGGCCGATTTTAATTGCTTTTTCCTCTTTTCTACGTGCTCGCCGTGTTTGCGCGGCCGGGTTCCGCGCGGAGGAGCTAGCTCTGTGCACACGGTTTCGCGCGCGAAAAGTATAAAATATCATTATTCCCGAACGCGCGCGCGCGCGCCTCGTACGACTCCCGTCCCCGTCCCTTCTGTCCCGAGCGCGCGCCCCCCGCACGACTCTCCCGTCCCTACCGAACCGATCTATATTTTCTCAGCGTTTTCCGTTTTCTTTCTGCCGCGCCCGCGCGCCGCCATTTGTAATAACCCCCCGCAGGCTTTAAAATCCCTTACGTCGCCGCCGCCGCCGCCGCCGATCCCTTACATCCGACCCTTTCTCCGTCGCTGCCGCAGCTACTACTATTATTACACTCGAGCGCAGTATTATACGGTTTCCTTTTGTGCCACGCGTGTTCGGTGCGTGCGTGCGTGCGTGGTTTTTACACACGCGCACAGGGTCGGGCAAATGTCTGCGGATGGACACGACGGACTCGTGCGTTGAAATCCGATTGTCGGATTTATTTAATTTTTTTTTTTCACTCCTCGCTGTGCACGACGATTTCTTCAAAAAAAAACGCACCTTATCGCTCGTTTCGCGTGGTATACTTTGAGAGAAATCCGCCCGGCAGCGCGTTTCGAAAGCGTATGAAAGAAAAAAGCGTCGATGAAACGGCGTTGTTTCGATTCTTACAATACGAAATTATAAGCACCGTTGCGCCAGTGTATTACACCTCCGTCCGTTCACATTTTTCTTTCAATGTCGTTTCGTTTCCATTATTCGACGGTACGTGTTCCGTACGAATGGTTTTCGACGTTGTTCGACGTTGTTTGTGCGATAGCAGAGTGGTTAGAAACTTTCGGAATTTTCCGACCCGATTTTTAGGGGAATTAAATTCGGCGAAAACCACAGTTCGGGGGCCCAGTCCCTTTCAGCGCCCGCTGAACAGGCGTAGTCGTATTACGCGCCCGGAAGTTTTATTTGAGATTTTTTTTTATTTTACCGAGTACACTTCAATCGAATAAAATCAGTTTAGTCGGCCGAGACTAAAGTGTTTTTGTGTTCCGTCGCACTCTATTTTTTTACGTCTCGACCCACCCTGCACATTTCGCGCGGACCGAATCGCGCATTTTTACCCGAAAGCGAATTGCCGTTTTCTCCTGCCGTCCTCTTTATAACGAAAATAACAATAATCGTTTACACACGTTATTATTATTACGCGCACGAGGGCGGCAAGAACCATAATTGCTTCGCCGAAACTTTTTTTTTTACAGTCGGCTAATAACCGCCTAACGGTCGCCTAACCCGACCTTAAAGTTAAAAATATTTAGTAACAGCCTGAACTTATATTCGCAACGACCGAAAGAGGATATTCGGCTTAAACACGAGCACTTTGCGGCAATACGCTGAACAAATTACGTTTTCTCCGCCCGTAATTCGTTACTTTTTACTAATAACCATCGAGTTTAGTACTCGCGTACTAACTGCTTGTCAGAAAACGAATCGCGTTGAAAAAGGTATCAAATGAAAAACAACGCGTTTGTGAGTTTTAGTCGGAAACAAAGTGTTCGTATAGAACTCGAAAAAACAGAAATTTTACGAAAACATATGCCAAAAACCCAAATTCGTTTATTATTTCATTGGTACAAATTTTTTTGTGTCGTGCGTTATCTCACGGCAAAGCGAAACTAATACGATTTGTTTTTCGTTCATCAGGTTTTTCATTGTCGTTCTCCACCCGGTGACGATTCAAACGGTTTACGGGCTCGTCTTTTGGATATGATATAAGTCGTGTGAGTATTCACTGTTGGAATTCAAAATTGCTTTTGGTACTCTTGCCGGAGAAAATTTTCGAAGTACGGTTTTATTTAGAACATTAACGAAAATCTCCAACAATAGGTATACAAAAAATATTATAATTCATTATTTCGAGAACAACGTATTGTTCTACATATTGTGCAACAATATCATTCAAATATACGTCGTAAAAGCTTTTTGAAGTTAACATTAGAAAGAGTTTAAAAATAATATTGCAATCCAAAATATTCTTCTCGATTGTTCAATTTGAAAATTGAAAGAGAATAAAATCTTAACCGTACGTTTTATATAAGTAGTACATGTGAATCTTGTTCAAGTAGTTATTGTAAATATTATTATTTGTAAATCAACAACAGTTCAATTATTAACTAATTTGTTTATTTAACTAAAATATACAAACAATTTACGCTTCAAAGACTCGGGTTATCGTGATATTATGTTGTTATCATATTACACATTTGACGAAACAAGAGCTGGTCTTTAAAACCGAATTTAAATTTAATTCATATTTCTAAATTGATTTTGTTTATTTGAGTGTAAAATATTTTACATACTCCTACCTATTTATAATCAATTTAATGAATATGGTTTGCGTCAAAAATCTGTGTCGTTCATATTTAATTAAAACCTTTAGAATATTTATGAATACGAAAACGTTGTAAAATTAAGCTATTTACATAATATAATTTTATATTAATAAGCGTCTTATTCTTTTTTTTTTTTTTACTCATTTCATATAACTTACAAAAAAAAAAACAATACAATTTGTACTTGTTTCAGCTGCCGAATCCAATTAATGTGACACGAATATTTGTTTTAAAAGCACATCAAACCAGCGCACAGAGTATTATGGACGACAATAATATAGAACTTAGGAGTATGTTTTCTAATCTTATACTTATATTGTGTATGTTATTGACGTAGACATTTGTTCCGTGGTTAAAATATTATTCAGTTAAACGATATTATATACTGACTCCTCTGTTTCCAATTATCAGAATAAAAATAGAAATTATTGAAAAAAATAACGAGTGTTAATTTTTAATAATATTTTATGAATTAATACAAATATTACGTACGTTTTACGTAAACACATACAATTTACAGTAATATAATTAAAGTCTAGATTGAAAAATGTATTACCTCTTAGTACGTTTTTTCCTCGTACCCGTAATGTTTTCTGCGCCTTCATTTGATTTAAAATTGTCACAATATCATATTTTGGACCATAATGTTTAACTTTCAAATTATCAAAAGTACTAAAACTAACATCATATTAGGCTATAGACTGGCTTTTGCTCATTTTTCTTAATGTTCTAATATTTAAAGTAATAAAATTAAAAAGTATAAAATTTACTACATACGTGACACAATTATTTGTACAAATTATATATATATATATATATATATACATTTTTTTTTTATCGTAACAACTTACTAGGACGTAGTAAGTACATGTTTAAAAAAACTTAAAGATTGAATTAAAATAAAAAATATAACTAAAAAAATTGAACAGTTTTATGTTTTTAAGTTTATAAACAGTTGGTACTTCATTTTGTCTTACACTATTTAAGAAACTTTAAAATATTTAAACGTAGTTTTTGAAAATGATTACAACGGTAATCGTACAAAGAGAATTAATATAAACTGCTCATAATTCAATAGGTATGCAGATATTGTGTTCTTCAGGAATTATACGCGTGTAACTTCAAGAGAAATTGTAGAAATTAATTTATCAACCTCGTAAATTCCTTAAATGTGTTTTGAGAATTTCAATTAAAATCCACATTACTACATTTTCTTCGGAATAAATATGAACGAAGAGTAAATTTACTGTATGACATAAAATGTAAATGTACGTACACTGAGTAACTTTATAAGTAGAAAATATTTAATGAATTTAAAATACTAAAAAAAAACAATTTTACGTACACTAAGTTTCTTTATAGGTAAAAAATATTTAACAATTTTTGAAATACTAAAAAAAGGAAGAATTGTTGCATCTTTAAATCAACTATCATAAACTAAGTGTTTTTTGTATTCCTAAAAGAACAAACAGCCACGTCATATTATATTTACCTCAGTCTTGTAAAGTATTTGGATAAAAATATTCAAATACTTTTGTTGTTATTGAATACTTTTTAAAATACCTACTTTTATTATTTTATAAGTGTTTTAATACTATTTAAAATAATTTTTTTTTTTTTTTTTCAATACTATTTAACCGAATAATTTTAAGTGTTACCAAACAAATTTCTAAAATTTTTTTTTTATAAAATAAGAAAAAATTATATTAGAATAATTAGATGCGTTGATTTTTTTTGTTCTCCGTCTATCGCATGCAAATTATTGATCTATATACTGCGGTAAGAATAACTTTCAGAATAATTTTGAAAACCCTTGCGTAAATCATCGAACGTGTTTTTTTTATTTAATTAATTCAACACTTTTTTTGTTTTACTTGGTGATTATTTCAATTACTTTCTTAAAGTATATGAATAATATTTCAAATATCTAACGAAGATAAAGTAATTTAGATGAACGACTTTGAAAAATAAGTATTTGAGTAGGTATTTACTTAAATAGTATTTAAAAGTATTTTTTCACAACACCGACTGTCCTATAACCTGATCATGGTTATCAAATTTAGTGATTTTAGATAGATTTCTGTGGACAAAATCTATCTATTGTATTCGATTCAATGACGGAATTTCCGGACAACTTTTTGCATTTTCTCCGATCATGATCCCCAGACCCCAAAGACACCCTCCGTTGAAAAGTATATATATATATATATTTAAATGTATACCGATATATTATGTACGGACAATTTTTGTGGCGACGATATCTCAAAAACGGTTTAACCGATTTCATTTCCGTTTTCGGTAAAATAAATGTACGTATTGTACGTCGTGAGCCGTATAACTTTTATCAAAATCAGTCGAGGAGTTTTTGATAAAATCAAAAATTTGAAGTTATCACCGATTGGAACTGCGGTGTGGTGTGTATTTGTTTTATCAATTAGACAGGGCAACCGACTTGATTTCTGTTTTCTGAAAAATAAATCTATTCATTTGAAGCCGTACGACATCCAATGTTTCCGAAATCAACGGAGCAGTTTTCGAGAAAATTAAGTATAACGTTATCGCCGATTAGAAATCGTGTGGTGGTCGTCGATGGTTGAACCGATTTGACTCAAAGTTATTATACTCGCATCGTATGATGTTGTCCACCAGTTTTTACACTTGTAGAGCATTTTTATAAGACGGTTTAGTCGAAAATGTTTGTGTTGTGCGGCCCTTCACTTGTACAGGCCCTGTCGACGGGGGTTTTTTTTTTTTCAAACAAATTCAATCATCCTGCAGATGACGTGACGGGAACTGCAGGCAAAACGTGAGCCGATAGGCCGTGCTCGAGATTTTCCGGGACGGGATAACGCGTGCTGTCAGACGAATTCTCGAAGGCACTGAAAGTCTTCCACCCGACGCGGATATTATACTTGATATCAAATTATAAGTTGAATAATTTAATTAGCGTCGAGCGCGCGGACACGGAGCTAACGGGTCTTTACGCGTCGTACATAATATAATATTAAAACTATAGACGTCGTTCGGGATAAATGTCTACCGAGTCCGAGCAACCCCATAGAACAGAATCATACGCGTTGTATCAAGTTGTTTCCGTTTCAATAATAATTAGTTTCGACTTGAATTATAAATTTATTCAGCGAGCAAAACACCCGCGTACATTAGCAGCGTGTTTGATAGGTTAAATAAAAACGACGTTTTTGCTCGTACATCGATTCTTAAGCGATAAAAAGAAAAAATGTTTTTTTTTTTTTTTACTCGATGCTGTCCAACATATTTAATTGGCTAAATAACTTAGTCATAACATTGCTGTGCGTACACGTCTTTAGTGTTTTTTTGTCAAAAACAATTTAAAATTTCATTTTCAAATTTTTCGTGTATTGAGTTAAATCAATCAACTTATAGCGTGCATTTATAAACCGTGTAAATCGTCATGATGAAAAGTGTTGTCGTATACGCGTAACAACTTTAAAAATTAAATTTTTTAAACGTTATTGGTATTCTCGAGAATTCCCGGGGATCTTCCATCCCGTTCCCGGGAGTTTCCGGTAACCCTAGCTGTTTCCACCGCGCAGACCATCCCCACGAACCGGACGAACGTGACGTGATCCGCACGCGCCGGTCGCAATCCCTCAACTGTCGAAAACCGGCGGAACGACGACCAATACGTTGAAAAGTATTATTGCGATGGTTCAATGAAAATATTTTTACGTACAGAATGTATACAGTATTAGCGACGCACAGCGGTATAAAACTGAGATGAATATAATGGCCAGAGATTAATTTCAATAATTGCAGACTCGATAGAAACAAAATAATGATTAGTATTTTCTATACAATCTACTGCGTTATACAAGGAGTATTTCTAAAAATATTTAGGTACGCGCGGTAGTTGGCGGTTTTAAATCTGAAATGTTTTATGTGAAACATTTCACAAAATCGTGAAACATCAAATTTTTTTAATGTTTGGCCGATAAGCCAGCACTAAACGCAGCCGACGCGTTTCCGCCCGATTAAATCGGTGTTTTATGTTGTATTATTATTCAAAAATATTTCTTTTAAATTCGTTGTTTGTTCAACTATAACTATAAGCCAAATTTTCTGTACCTGTTTGCGTTATAAAAGTGATTTTTGTTTTTTTTTTTTGTCATTGTTAATTTTTTATTATATTTTTTACACGATATTTGTACGTAAAATTTTAAAGTTCCGTATAAAAACGTTATCGACCGGAGACGATACTTAATTTGAACGCCAAATGTACAACTCGTCGTGTACTTGACTTTCTCGAGGGATTGCACAGAATTTTTGTTTGCTATAATTTATTATAATACAGCTTTTAAACGTACCAAGTGTGAATAACTTAATATTTTTCATGGAATTTCACACTTGAGATGCTCTTAAAATATAAAACATTTTATTATTTTGCGTTTCCACTAATAATACCGTTATAACCCTACAAGTAATCTCTCAGACACTAAAATGCGCGTATTTGGGACGACGATAACGATTGAATGCAACGCAATAACGTTCGTTCTTACAGAAAATCGTTCCAGAACAATAAGAAGAAATCCCAAAGGCTTACTGCATCGTTTATATCCTCTTTAGCCTTCATACTATATACTCCTAAAAGTCTCTTGGCTTGTGCAAAAGCCAAGAAGAACCACAGCCACGTAATATGCTTCAACCACTTTAAGGAATCCAACCGTTCAGAGCTTTCAGTACTGCCGTTCATTCTACGGTTTATATCGAATATCAACTTACCACATTGTTCGTCGTGGTTTTGAAGTTTTTTTTTTTTTTTTCATTTTTACAAATATTGTATTTAAAGTGATTTCGTCTTGAAAAAACACAAAATGCGATTAGACATTAATCAACTTTGGCCGAATAAATTTAAGCGTATTATAACAAGCGCAATAATTTTCCACGCCTTGAATTTTATAAATAAAATTTGTTCTACCAAATGATATTTCGTCATCTTAAAAGCATAATATTCAAACTAATTATCAAGATGACTTCAAAAACAATTCAGAAGCACAAAATATGATCTTTGAATAAAAAAATTATTATGTCCGAAAAAGTTTTTGTTCGTATTGTAAAATCATTTTGAAAATGTTTTGTGTTTATAGATTTGACGATGCCCAAAAAGACGGACAGTAATCATGCACCGCAAATGTTTAGAATCAAACAATTGAAACATAATATGATAACATTTTGTTAACAATGTGTTCAAATCCAGGTAATTAATACGTATTAATAGTTTTTTTTTTACATACGTAACTATAAATAAAAATCATAAGATTTTAGTACAACATACAAAACAAGTGTAAAATTTTTGTATACGTCTTACGTATTTACAGCTATTTTTTAATACGAAAATTAAATTTTTCGATGCGCACCACTCGCGACGCAAAATCAATTTGTCAACACTGCACCTTGTATTGAATATAACACGTCGATTTTAAAAGCCTGATCCTTACTGATTTCAAATTAAGAGACGGTGCACCACCACACGATTTCGGATTCTTTGTTTCATACCAGTTTCAAACGTTTACAGAATTTTAATTTTCTTATTTACTATCGCTACTAGATTTATTTATTTGTTATTTGTAATTCAAACAATAATAATGGCTCGTCGACAACACGGTGGCGAAGCGGAAGAGTTTCGATGGGAGCGGAACGGTGGAGAACACCACGCGCACTCTTTCGGGGGTGCTTTTTCTCTTATACTCGCCCACCGCTCGGATGTTTTGCTCGCTGCGCGGTCTCGACCTCGTCCCTCATTTTACAAAACTTTGTTTGTCGTTAAGACGTCGAGATAAGGCGGGCCCGGCGGCAGATTTTAATGGTGTTCAAACACCTCCCCCGATCCGCACCACACACACACACACACACGACTGCTGCACAGTTATGCTGGCAATAACGAAATCTTCCGAAGGCGACAACGAGATCTCTTTTCCCGACACCCATCCTCTCGTTTTCGTCCTGTTCGGGGCGAGCAGTGCTCGCGGTACTCCTCGGTTTGCGTCGTAAACTGCGCAGAAACACCGTTAAAACTTTACGGCGTTTCGCCTGCAGCTCAAACGAGCGGGCACGAAAGCAACGAAACGAGAGAGAACCGCAGGGGCCGGCTCTGGGTGGGTGGATCGCCGCCTGGGCCACTCGACGACTTATTCGTTACACGTTTTACTTACTGTGAACAGTTTTAAAATTTGATACAAAAATAACAGCACTTACACCGAGTACACGCGTAATTATGTGATTAAGATTTTCAAAAAGTTTATTGGTTTCTGTATTCGTTTTGCTGTTCACAAAATACATAACAGCAGTATTTTTGCTCGTATACGGCTGAAATCGAATGAATAACACTTCGTTTTCGAACCGCGCAGAAATTTTTATTCTAAGAAAATATATTTTTTTTAAAACTATAGTTGAAACTTAACGGTGTAAGAGGAAGACAAAAGTCGAATTATTCAAAAAAAAATGTTTCAGTTTTTAACGTTTAGATTTTTTTGCCGAATTCTCACTTCCCGGGGGCCGAATATTTCATTTCCCTGGGGCCGATTTTTATTCCTACACCTGTTATATGGATTTGTGTTTAAAGAAAGAAATACTCAAAAACTACGTATCTGTTTGTGCTTCTACATAATGTTTACACAATAATAATAATAACAATAGAGTAAAAATAACTTTTTTACAATCGGTTTCACCTAAACTTCGCATAAAACTTGAAATACTTTGGTCTGCTATACATCGTACAGCTGTTAACAGTGCACTGAAATAAATCTATAAGTACTAAAATATTTTAAAAATTTCGAAATATAAAAAATATCACGAATCACTCCTATTATGCGTGCGTAAAAATAAAATAAAAATAGTTAAAAAAAATCTAGGTAAAACAACCTATTATACAAGCGGTACCTTACTTTGTGAAAAGATCGCGGATCTACATATACCTAAATTGTGGGGGAGGGAAGAAAAGTAGTGTATTATACCAAGCAGAAACTTTTTCAAATCTTTTATAGCGTATTAAATTAATTTAGTCGATAATAGTTGAAAAACGACATGGAATAATTTTTTATAACGATTGTTTTAACGCCGGATTTGGCGATTCAGACGTTTTTGTCGTTTTCGGCACACACCTCAGAATATAATCGAAAAAATACTTCACACATAAGATAAAACTCAAAGCCGAAATCCCAACTGTTCTGTGGGTGGTATTCTTCGTAACGGTTGGAGCACTCTCCTTCTGCCGGACACCGTCATCACAGACCTGAAAATTTTAAATTTTTCGACGTTAACCATTTTTTTTGGTAAAACTCAAAAAGTGAGCGAAAAAATCTTCAACAACTGGAGTTGAATTTGACGACCGGATCATTACTCTCTGTACGACAGTATGTAAACTATCAACTACGTTATAGCACTACCTACCCCCCGAGATTCGCACCCTTTACTGCCGACAGACAAAAAATACCTACGACCAGTCGGTGGAGAAAATCGACGCGCACTCGTCTTCTAAGGAACGAAATACATGGGTTATTAATTCTTTCCCTCGCTCCGGTGTTTCAGCATTCCCGTGATGTGTCTGCAGTTGTCGATATTAAAATTCCGCCGTCGTAGTCAGTAGTCGGATATTTTGAAATTTAACGCGTGTGGCATCATTTCGCATCGCACGAAAGTATAATACCTATGTTCGTGTATATATATATATACACAGGTATATAAAGTGTGCCGGAGTTCTGAATACATTTTATCCCGTCCGCGGTTAGGGTCCCGGTGAAAAGAAGGTAGCGAGAGGGACGCGGAGAGTGAGAGAGAGAGAGAGAGAGAGAGCGAGCTCTTTCTCGAGTTTTGCATGATAAAATTTATGCAAAGCCTAACAACAAACACAAAATAGCGCTGCTTCTTAACGCGGCACGGAAACTCGACGAACGGGGGTGTTTGCGCACGTACGTATATATATACGCACGTGTTTGAGCAAACGTTAAATTATAAGAACAACGTGAAACTTTTATTCGAGCATCTTCTTCTGCGCAATAACCGCGGTAACTCAGTTGAGCGCGTCTTTTGCGGCGGCGATTCGCGCGTGACCGAACGAACACGCGAAATGCCGCTCGTACGTGTACCAGTAGTATCGATTATACCGAAATCAATGGTTCTTCTAGACGCATAGTGTACGTAGACTATACTGTACAGCTGTTGTTATCGTCTATGTTCGCGTATTTTTCCGAAAAAAAAAAATCATACCACGTTTTTTTTTTCCCCCGCGTTCTCGACAAGCACTACGGATGGAAATCGAACAGAACCGAAAACGTTGGAATCGAGTCCCACGAGTTTTTTTACGTACCGTCGGAATCCGACGACGATATTATTTTCGTTGCGTGTTTGTTCCCCGGACGAATTTTCGAATTTTTCGCCACCAGTTTTTGGCCCGACGGTACAATTGTTCTAACATCGGTCCGGACGATTCCGTCTTCAAAATCTACGCGATATTTCTGAATTGAAAAATTTCGGACTTGGCGACAAACGACGGTTTTCTATAATATGTTGTAGTGCATCAACGCAAGTGTGCCGGGCTCTTTCGAGGGCCACAACAAAAACACGGGAGGAACACGTTATGACTTTTTTTTTTATAGTGAATCGAGAATTTTCGAGTAAGATACTTTTTTTTTAACATCACAAAAGACTTTTGAATTGACTGTCGTTGAATATCCTACTGTCTGGAGTTTTCAAAATCGTTTTTTTTTTCTTTTTCAAGCGAATATCAAAACACAGTTGTGGTAAAAACTCTGGAACACAATATTTCTAACACCGAAGGAATCGTATACCGCATAAAACAAGTTGACCGTGGTGTCACGATATATGGCAAACTTAATGTTCTAAACGAAAAAATGGAAGTTTCGAACTATAAATCGTAACATGTTAATTTTCTACATAAATTCCGTCTTATTTCACACACCCATCCCTATCGCATTTAAGTTTTAGCTCAAGCCAAAAACGTTTGACTGTTATATTTTAATGCAACATTATAATAAGCTGTTTACTTTTAGAATTATTTTGCGTAAACTGAATTTTGTTTGCTTACGTCGAGGTTGGTTTTCCGACTTAATATATACTTTATCCCGTTATAGAATCATAACACCTGAGGAAAAGTCAACACGCACAATACACAGACGCGATAAACGGTTTTCAGTAAGTCTTTACTCCAATACACCACGTAAGAAAATATACCTGTATAACATGCGTCTAATTTTCCCTGTATTTCATAGACAGTTTTTGAATCAACACTCGAAAGTATTTTCTATAATTTGTTCATTCGATGATATAATACAATGTCGTTAGAACAGCATAACGACTGGCATTGATTGAATCCACGAATTATCTGAAGTTTAATTATAATTCGAAACAAACTACTTGTTCAAATTATTATTTTAAATTTATTTGGTGTATAATGAACAAATATTAATATTAATTTTGTTTTCATTTAAATAGTACAGTAATAAATAAAAACAAATAAATACGATTAAAATAAAGGCCATTATGAACAAAATGATTGCTTTTTTTTATACGTTTTTCGTTTTTAATACCTATCATCAACATAGATTAATTTATGTCCATGTTTAAAGTTACATTTTTTTCTAGTTAACCAGTAATTTCCATTAATGATATTATTATCATTTAAAACGGGTTGTAAATATTCAACGCCTAACAAGGATAAAAGGGAAATAAACTTTTAAATCAGATTTTTTTTTTTTAAATAGCATACCAACTCAAATACGTATAAAGCAATACTTATACTACCGCGATTTTGAAAATCCAAACCCGTTCAAATGAGTGATACAATTTTGGAAATTTTCAAAAAATTCAAAACGCTAAACGCAATGCTCAAAATTTGTTTGAAAACTTCAAAAGTTTCACGAAACTTGTATAATACCATGTTTTATAACGCGTAAAAGTTTCATGACGTCCGATTCAATTCTGTTGGATAAATCGCTCTGAAAGAAAAATTGGAATTTGTCAAAAATAGTTTTCCCCGTTTTTATTTTGTTTACTGGTTTTTACCTATTTTTTGGGTAGTATTTTTGGTTATTACTTTTCCACGGTTTCGGGGCCACATTTCAAACGAATTATCTAAGAAATATTTTTTTTTAAAAAACATTGCCTTTGTCCGGATTCCCTTTACACTACTGCTGCCATTAAGACGCCGCGCTGAACTGATGAGGAATTAATTAACATTATTATTAACAAACACATGGTTTGTGTTCCCTGTACACAATATAGTCGCGAGCGTCATGTTTTTCGAACAGCTTCAAAGGATATACAACATACATACTCAAGCGAATAAAATGCTTACACAAAGTCTAGTAATAATAATAATAATGACTGACGGCAAGTTTTCGTGTACGAGGGTTCGCTAAAATCGCTGTTGTTTCGCGTTTTCGTATTTCTTCCGGCTTCCTTTCGCGTGTCACGACCGACCGGCTCTCGTATCGTCGCGCACCGGAGAAAACCGTCGCAAAAGTATCGAGTAATATCATACAACATTATGTTACAATACTATCAAAGTTTGTCAGAATGATAAAAGCATGTCAATATGAATCCAAAAATAAAGTAAGTTTTGGAGGAGAGGTATCAGATGAGTTTCCAGTGGGGCGACAGGACTCAGACAGGGAGACGCTCTGTGATCGCCAGCTCTGTTTTACATTGCAATTAGAATCGGTTATGCGAAACGCAAAGCCATAATAATAAAATTTGGACAACAGTAATGGATTAACAGTAGTCGCTTTCGCTGACGACGTAGTCCTTATAAGCGAAACAGAAAACGAACTGAGAAATACAACTAGCATCCTACAGAGTGAAGGTAAAGATGTCGGTCTGGAGATAGATGAGTCAAAAAAATTAATGAGTCGATTATTAAGTATTGGATTACGTTACACAAAATCATAGTAAAACCGATTGCCTAATATCTATGCATGTTGTACACGGACCACGGCAAAATCAGACGAAGGAAACTGTTTGGAAGAAGGATACCGCGAAAAATCTTCGGTCCAATGAGAAATAACGATGGAGGGTACGAAATGAGAAACGACGAAGAGTCGGATAATCTTTATAAGGAACCTACCATTGTTGGGACTCGCCCTGATCGATAGGATAAGTTGAACGCATGGAGGTCGGAAGAACGATTGGTTCAATAAACAAATGGAGACCGGACACTTAGGGACATAGAGGACGGCCTTGGCAAAGACGAAGCGCAATAGAGTGCAGGAAACTGCTGAACGTATGGAACGCAGAAGAATGCGCAAAAGATAGAGAGGGATGGCGACAGTGTGTTGTCGCGGCGACGGGCCTTAAAGGCCTGTAAAAGCCCGGAAGAAGAATATTGTGCCGTTGATTTACGGGACTGCTGCGGCATCCGAGAGAGATGGAGAGAGAGTTTTTGATACATTATTACATAATAAATCAAATTTAGCGCCCGATGTTGGTGAAAATTAAGACGAGTCGGCTGCGCGAGTGCGGGGACCGCTGCGGGCCACGTCGTCTCTATGATCGTCCGGGGGCGAAAGGGACGCGATATATTGTAGGGTCGCGGAAAACGGCGAAGGGATCCATAATTTAAGACTTTCCGCAGGGCGCCTCGGAGTTTAAAACTAATTAATTTTACCGCGAACTCGTCGGGTTTCCGGCCGTGCTGCACGCCGGTGGCGGCGGCGGTCCGCGAAGAAAGAGTGAGCGAAAGAGCGCGCGCGCGCGGGGGTGAGAAATATATTATATTATAATGGAATGCGCGGTGCTAGGGGTGACGGTGGCAAACACTTAAAGTCGTCCGAGGTTGTTATATACGGTCGAGGGCCGGGTAAAGTAGAGGCACAGGAGCACAAAATTCCTAAGTTATTATTCGCGGAATATATTATTATTATTATATTTTAGAAACGAGACTGTACGAGCGCGCCATGGAGGAGAAATACCTCGAGGGCCCGGGTGAAAGGGACGGAACGGGTAAAGTAGAAGAAGAAGAAGCGGCGCAACAAACCCTGGCGCGTTGCTGGTGATGACAACGACGACGACAACGTCGAGACGCGGACGGATAAAGTTTGCGAGGAAAACTTTCAGAGCGCGAGAAAACCGGATAAATAATAATAATAATAATTATTACTATTATTATTATTAAGGATTCCTCGTTTTCCGCCGCCACTGTTCTCGCCACTCGCGCACACTTATTAACGTGCGCCAGAGGCGACGACGCGCGGCTGCGTTAATACTATTCCGCGACGTTGGCGAATTGAATTATCGGGTTCGTTGCGGCGGCTGGTGATTTTATTCCGTCAAAATGAATTTAAATTACGGCGGAATAATTATATCATATCATAATCATTATTTGCTGTTAATACGCCTTACATTAAAGGGATCTGAACAAAGCGTCCCGGTGTCCCGACATAAGGTCCAAATCTTTTGTCCCGTGCGTATTGACAATTGTTTTTAAAAACTTTCGGAACGATTGAGAACTTCTAAATCGTACGATATCATCATGGCCGTTTTTATTCTATTATTGGTTTCGAGTGTTGAATGTACCGTATTTTCTTAATTTATTGTTTACGGCCATCACACATCAATTAGCATCATGACGAAAGAGGAATGTTACCTAAAGATTAATAGTAACGAACCCCGCACCACACTCAGTGTCATTAATAGTAATAAACGTCTATGTAATGTATGGTCATGAGGTATGACTTGAAATGTCCATTATTTTGTATTTTTCAAAAAATCATTACAACGGTTTACTACCGATCGCTTTACGCCCAAACTGCGGCCGCTCTCCGTCACTGCGAAAAAAAAACGTCCGAGTCGACTTGACTGTTTTTAAACACAAACAACGGAGATTGTTACAACTTTTCGAGCGTTCCGCTTACCGAGCGCACTCAGAACCGTTTTATTTTTTATAAGTTTTGTTTTTCGTTTTTAGGATATTTTAACTAATACAAGACTGCGCAATCAGGTGGTTCGCTTAAAAAAACTCTTTCCACGGCATAATGCTATACTCGTTTGTATCGTGTGCGGCGGCGTAGGCGTCGGAATAGGGGAGAGCCGCCTCAGAGCACCATATTTACCGAAGCCGTTATGCTCCCCCATCTCAGAATCGTTGACGGGAAACTCAGATTTTAGGTGTTACCAAATTAAATATTTTATTAAAAAAACTAAAGAAACACCGCCATGTTGTACGAACTTACTTTACTCTATTCGGGTCCTCATCTCGCCCCGCGTTCTCCGCCGACACGACTCTTCGCGTTCTCAGGGGCGGCGTTTCGAGGCGGGCGCGCACCATTCGCCCGTCCCTAGCTTTTTAATGAAAAGTTTCGTTACACTACCCTCATTTCGGACTTTAACCGAATTCGTTCCGAAACGGGCCCGGAAGTCGAAACGTGGGCAGCACTCGACGAAAAACTGGCCGAACTGGTCCGACGGAAGTACCTAACCGTCGGTCCGGCCGGCCATTCTTCTGCGCCCCGCCGCCCCCGACAAACGCCACTGGAATCGCCACTCTCATTTTACGAAACTCCAAACCGATCCGTGTGTTTCGTACTTTCGTGTACATTGGTATAAACGTTACGGATAGAGGTGGCGGTGAAAGTTCTACGAGAGAAATTCCAAGGTGAACGCGCGCGCTATACGCCTACTCTCTGGTAATTGACTTACCGTCCGACCCTCTCGCGGGTCGATTTATCACGGATACGAATGGTCGGTACCTGCCTGCCTGCCTGCCTTCTTCTTCTTCCGAAACGGCGGCGTTCTGTACAAACGGAATCGCGGGACGACAGGGACCGGGGGGAGCGGCAGAGGCACGGTGTAATTTCGTTGCCTTCAAGCGCACTCTTTTGAGTAATACCGTTCTCGGGTCACGGCTGTACGCGTGGTGGTGGTGGCGGAGGGCAGAAACTTCCAACTCGTGTAATTTATGACTCGGCGTTACACCGCGCGCGCGTTTTGTATGCAACTTTCTTCTTAGCGCGGTGTGTGGCCTTTGCACTCACACGCGCATCAGCACACGCACGAACGCTTTATAACTTCACACACACACACACTGTCGTATATGCGCCAGTCGTACACGCACACGAGCACACACACACACACGAGCACACTAACGTTCGCGCTTTCACGTCGTCAGTGCCGCAGGTTTCTTGTCGAAATAATTATTGACGAGCACCGGAGGAGACTTTTGTCTCCGCGCGCTCGACCCGAGGATTAATCAACCGCCGCGGCCCCGCGTTCAGCCAGATTCGCCCCGCGACGCCCACCGGAACCTAACTCGGCGGCGCGTTGCACGCGCGGGTCGGGAAATGACGACTCGGCGAACGCCAACGAAACTAACCGGCTGCCGTTAGCCGAGCGCGGCGATATTCCGGTTACATATCCGTCGTCTACATTTAAAAACCGATTCTGGCGCGCTGTGAAAAATCTTTGCACGTTTTATCTAACTTTCGAAAAAAAAAACCGATTCAGAGTGACCCCCGGTCGTCGTCCTCCTATAGCTTGTTTTTTAGTTTTGAATTCTGCGTTAAAACTTTCGTTAAGGTGTTTGTTATTGCTACTGTAAGCTTCGAACTTCAACATTCCAAGCACTCTGCGTTCGTTTCGTTAACAATCGATATTCGTAGTATTTGTTACATATATATAGTCGACGAGTCGTGAGATTATATTGAAACGCCCGGATTGTTTCGCGTTCTCCAGAACGTGAAGTTTGAAAAACCATACAGGCTTCGACCGAAATTCACGATATTTTACTAAACGTTCGCGGTGTAATTGAAAAAACGCACAAGTTCGTGCGATTTTTATTATTATTATCTCAAGTGAAACGTTGACGTAAAAAAAAAAGGCCGAGAATCGGAGACCGCAATAAGTGTGAAAAAGGGGGACATAAATTGTTTAACAGTAAAATCTGTTTGGGTGAAAAAACGGTTAGGGGAAAAAGGGTGTACACTAATTTATGACTGCCGACCGTTTTGGGGGCTATCACCTGTTGTTTTCACGAGGCGCTGTTTGCTATGGTAATTGAAAAAACAAAAAAAACTGCCTGTTGATGATATAACGCGAAGAAATCAACCCTCGCGGTTATTACGTTTTATTCTTTCGTCCCGCGAAATTACCGAAATAGGAATTTCAATTTTAAAATTTTAAATAAAGTTCCGTTTCGTGTTTCATAACAATAATTGCGTACGACAAAAACATTCTGAACATAATATTATATTACAAGCGTAACTGGCTTTCCCATAGACGCGTAATTTTTGCCACGTATAAAATAATGCCGTTGTGGCTTTCGCTGACACGCCCACGCGTTACGATTTTCCGTTTCGATACTTTTGATCGATTAAGTCGATTGATCTCCATTTTCCATTTCTACACTTTTTAATAATACGTTTATAATGTTCTTAGGTGTTGAATTTTAGAAAATCCCTTCACAGACGGTCAATTCACAGAATTGCTGACCAATCAATTTCTTTCTTATCCGAACTATTCACGCTTAGTAAGTGTGAGAAACAATTCGGATATTTTCAATAATTTTACAATTCATTGACTTTATAAGAAACTATGAATCAATTTGTGTAACGCTTAACATGTTTGAAGCTTATAGTCGAATAGTAATTGTTAATAATAAATGTGCACCTTAATAAATCTTAGCGTAGAATAGAGGTACCTAGATGTATAAGATTACATTACACGTTTCAAATATAAATTTTAAATAAATGGGGAGTTCTAAAATATAGCACGTAATCGTTGGGTCGTATTACGAGTACATTTTTTAAGACAATATATTCTAAAGGTTTTAAAAATAGAAATTAAAGTTGAAAAATCACATCATCACGTCACCCCACCGAATAGTGATGTATGTTTACAATTTTTAGCAACACTTTGTACACTGTTCGCTACGGAAGAAATCGCATATTTCTTTTTTTTTTTGCATGAATGGTTTGATTGAGTTTTTATAGTTTTTATAGTTCCTACTAGGCTTACGATGACCACGAAAAATCATTTTAAAAATTTTCGTTAGTTTTTTAGCCAGTCGATACAGTTTAAAAATCGAAATTTCGTATTTGAATTTCTTCACCGCTCTAGTTCAAGTTTTTTAGTGAGAAGTCTGTAACTTTAAATATACAATCCATACCTACATGTTTTTCGTACCTAACGACGTCGTTGGCTGATTTTTTAAAATCAATTTTTTTTTTTCAAAGTTATTAAGGTTCGCCCTCGTTGTTGAAAATTGATCATCGTGATTGTTTTTTAATGTTTAGAAATAATTAAGACGTATTGAACGCACTATGGCAAAATGCGATAGTAATCCTAACCCCTTACGTTTTCAAGTACCCAAGAAGTATTATAATAATTTATGAACGATTGTTATATTTTTGTTTGTATCATTCGGACGTATATTACACAATTATAATTTATAAATTATTAAAAGCTTTGTCCGAGAAAAACGTACGAACATATTTCGCTAGTTTGTAAATTATTTAAATATATTAGAAATATACCAAAACGGAAAACTTGAAACGGGAAACTTCGGTAAGATGATATTATATTGTTATGCGTATAAGAGTTACCATCCGCAACGGTGTTTCCTTTGTGTTGTGAAAACTTTGCGAAACGCTAGAGGGATTTTCAATTATTTTCAGAGCATACTTTAGAAATTTGTTCGAACATCGCGCGTATTCGCAGCGTACGCATACTCATATCATGCTCGACATTGTATACTTATTGTCAAGTTTGGGCGAGTCAACAACGATTTAAATCGTTCAATCAAGTTGAATGAAGAACAAAAAGTTAAGTAAAAAGTTAATTTCTTCATTTTTTCAATTTATCAAATCAAAAGTTAACAATAAAAAAAAAAAAAAATATTTACTCAACTTTAATTAAGGTAATATAGTTCATATTTTTAATTCGCGTGGTTTCGTACCTGGTATATGACATTTCTGACGGTTTCAAAATATTTTTTCATATTTTATTTTGAAATCTTCTCCTTACTTTTTTTTCTTTTTTAATAGAATTGAAAAAAAGAATTTTATTCATTATAACAGATCACCTAAGTTTACACGTTAAATTTGAAAAAAATTATCTAATGAAGTTATCAAAAAAAAATGTTTTAACGAGTCAGTAAACTTTATTAAAATTAACTTGACTTTTTAACTTTTATAATAATAATGATGTTCATTACGGAATAAATTCTCTTTTACATTTTAAAAATATGAGATAAATGTATAAAAATAATAGTAGTGTATAAATTAAAATAAATAAATAAAGAGTAATAACGGAATAAACACACGTAAAAAGAGGAGAGTGAAAAAAATCTTCATTCTTTATAGAATTTCACACTACTGACGTTAAAATGGAGAGAAAAACATGTATTTTGTTGACGAATTCGGTAGGTAGGTGAGCTTTTTATGTCTTGAGTTATGAGAGTTTATTTTGAAATTTAGCCGTTCAATTACTCCTGGACAATCTATAATGTTGTTTAATAATTTTTAATTTTAGATTTAATAGTATAAATGTATATAAAGAATAAATTATTATCGTCACGGCCAGTCTTGGGGCACTTGAATGCTCGGAATATAATATACGTGTCTACTAATCTACACAAAACAATATAAATTTACAGAGCACATAAATTATAATTTTTAATCATTTTTTTTTTTTTTTTTTGAGATCACGGGCAGTCTATATCGAAAGAAAAATAACAATGAATAACCACGATTAATCTGTTATTGCCTTAAGCTAAATTACACGTAGATTAATTCTGTTCGCTTAAAACGGATGTACTGATTAACGTCATTTGTGTTTTGGTCATTTTTTTTCTTTCAAAAAAAAAACACCATTTACTTTCTTAAGCCGAACGGTTTTCGATAAAAGCGTTGTACTCATTTTCTAACTTGAGAAACACTTTTAGGAGAAATAATATCATCGCACACCTAATACTATTGCGAGGCTATTTAAATAAACTATCATGGTAATATAACGAGAAAAATGCTCGTTTTACATTCTCAAGCTCGAGTCGTTAAACTCTCTCATTCGGGGATGCGGATTAAATGACTTTACGGGCCATTACAAAAACCCGTGTACGCTCACAAACGCTCACTCGCCCCAATACGATCGTGCTGTAAGAACCGTTCAACAGCAGTCAGGCGAGATCGGAAAAGTCGACACGTAAGGGAAAACATTTTCGTGGTCTCGCATTCTCAGCGGAACTGTCGAAAATCACCCAACGAAACACTACCAATCATAAAAAAAACGTCGAGTAAGAAAACGTAACGTATAAATAACGAATTTTTGCGTTTTAGACTGTATACGAATACGACATCCCGAACGTGTATTCGTTTCATGTGTCCTCAGTGTTCTACAGCTGACACTGACACTACTGAAAAATGAAGACACCGCGCTCACGGCTCGAACCGCCCGTGTTCGGGAAGAGATTAAAGACAGAGACGAAACTGTTTTTCGGAAGGACGTTAAAAACGAAATTGTTGTTGCGCCATCCGCGGTCCTCTAATCGTGTGATTAGTCCGAGTTCGGTAGGAATTCGGAAGGTACGATGAGTTATTTTATATTGTATATATATTTTATAACGTCCCCTTTGCACAACGGTCATTCTGGGCACGCCGACGACCGCGTAGGGAACAATAATAACGACAATAATTTTCGTTCCGTTCGTCCGCGAAAAGACGGTCGGTCAATTAACGGTCCGGAATGCGCTGTGCGAATTTTTGGCCGCATTACCGTTCCGCCCATTTACTTCGGACGTCGATGCATCTTCGGTCGTGCATCGTTATTATTACTATAACTGTAACGGCGATCTTTCCTACTCTCTCTCACTCTCTCGATCCCCGTCGCCCCGTCGAAACTTTTGCGCGCAACGGCCGTTAATTCCTCAATTTTCCGACTCATTGCCGCGTCGCTAATCGTCGTCGTCGTCGTCGTCCGGCGGCGGCGGCGCCAGACGATTACGCCCGGAAAACGGCGTACGGAAAACACCGCGCCGCTGTAATAATTATTATTATTATCGTTATCAGTGTAATACGTCACGCCGGTTCGTCGAGGACCGGGAAAAACGTCTCGAGCGGGTGGAGGATATTACGAGTCTTTTTTTTTTTTTGAAATCGTGACGGTTTTCCAAAATTTTCACCGAAACGTAATCGTACATTTAAATGTTTCGTTTTGGGTCGGCCCAAACCCCGTGTAATGATTCCGCGATTAGGGGATGCTGGACCGAGTAGGGGGTACACGCCTTGTTTAAGTACCGAAGATGACCACCACATCGGCGCGGAAAACTGCTCACGGGGACTTGACTTTTCATCGTCCCGCGTGTTTATTCCGACGGTGTATTCTCTCTTAACAAGCGCATCGAAAAAAAACAACTACGATAAACCTCAAGTGCGATCGATACGATCGGGGTTGAACACCACCAGTTGGATCTGGTTTTCTCGGATCTCACTAGATCAGGAACAGCGAAAATCGGCATCCAGAGAAACGAACTTCGGGAACGTTCGCAACGTCAATTATTTTCCGAGTTATGTCAGAACGGCTATATATATATGTATATACTAACGTTATAAATTGTCGTTCCTAGTGGTTTTCAAACTTTTGTGTACTAAATCGATTTAAAACGTTACGAAAAAATTTATAAAAGTTTTCGCCGAGTATAATACACTAGTATTTTTTCAACGTACCTATGTATAATACGCCGTATTTTTTTATTTTTACCCCGGGACTTGTTAGATTAAATAGCTCGCTCAGAATCGTTTTTCTCCCAACGCGACGATTAAATTATGGTTGCTGTTAAATAATACGGACAAACCGCAACTTTGAAACCAATGGCCCACACAAAGCGTAGCTGTTACTGTATCTTTTTTATTCCGTTTTGCACAAAGTGTGTCGCGCTACACATGACTATGCCACACGTCTTGTAACAGTTGTAACCGATAACGGGAGAAAGGAAGCCCAAAATTTGTTTGGCGAATCGCTCCTTATATTACCAGCTGCGGGCTTACATCATAGTGATTATTACATAAAACCGTGGTTACCGCAAAACAAGCTAGATTCGTTCAGTGCGACAATAATGTAACAATAATCGTTACATAATGGATTATATTAAAGTTCCGCGAACAATATAATACAACCGCTAAGGATTCGTTTGTGCTATACTGCAATTACGTGAAAAATACGCGCGTGCATAATATTATACGGTTGCATTAATTAGAATAGAAAGTCGATGATTAAAATTTCGTATACTATACTAATAAACAAAACTTTGACGCGGATTGAATTCGTCCGAAAAAAAAAAAAAACTATTAAAATTTTCTTTGAAAAGTCTGGAAACACGTTTTGATTATATGTTATTCGAACAGTGAGCATTATACGTGTAGTTCGGTGTTTCTTTTTTATACATAGTTGAACATGCTGTAATAATATTGTATAGTCGCTGGTGTTATAAGATTTGATAAGAGAATTATCAAAAAATTTTCGAATAGAAGTCGAGAAGAGAAAAAGGTGTTTAACGTTTCGTTTACGTTAAACATGGAAAAATAATAATAACATACATTAATTACTTCACACATAATATAATCGGTGACAACTACTGAAAAAAAAAAAACACTCAAACAACCTTAAAACTTCTACCCCCTATTTCACCCTTTATGGGCGACGAAAGTGGAACACTATTTTCCTGAAGACCTTTTGCAGTCAATAACGAAAATTGTTTTGAAAAATCAAAAAATTTCGTTCCGCCGTTCGTGAGTTGTGTGGTAACAAACGAACAATTTTTTGTATATCTATACCGCACGGCAAAACTGGTATGTAATAAAAAATTAAAAAACCGATAACTTTTTCCAATACGTTCGAAACTATATAAGATAAAACAAAGGAGTTTCGCTATAAGACAATCGAGAACGTAAATCAAAGAATAGAAGATGGAGTAAATTCAAATGGAGAATAACGTATAAAAAAATTGTTTCTACAGTAGGTTTGACCAGTCGGAAAAAGAATGAACTACGTACCCACACTTAAAACACTTTGAAAACGCCATTACCTCATATCAATATTGTAAATAAATCTAAGATAGCAAAACGTGCGAACGATCTGATGAAAAAATAACGAAAAAAAATGTTCTGAAAATTCGAAACTCGTGTAAATATTCTGAGTTCGAGGTATGGATCGATTCAAACCCAATTTGATGACCGAGGCGTGACACACTCTGTACGTTAAAAAAAAAAAAAATGATTAAATAATTTAATTGACCGATTTTTTAAACTATTCATGAACGTTTTTCAGACTAAGTAGAGACTCTTAAGATGTTACTAGTCGATTAATTTTTTTGCGATTGTATTACTACAGAAATAGATAAATGACACAATTCGTATAAACAATTAATATTGTCGGAGTTTTAAAATTTTTCATAATTTGACTCGGGCCCTTCTTGTGCCAAGCAACAGAACTATTGTTAGGTATTTCTTTTCCCCGTCGTCGCTCCGCCCTTCAAGTCAAGACGTGTTTGGGGTCGACGTTACGTTAAATCCGCGCCATTGACCCTGCGAAATCGCTCGCGAATCCCTAAAATATTGTCCCCGTCATACAATTTCGGCGGTGGCTCGGCGACGTTTCGCCTGCATCTAATCGACGGTCGTTTTCCAGTCACGACCGTTACATAATTCAGATATTTTTTTCAAGCGGAGCCGTTAAGAATATTCCAAAATACACACCGTGCAGAGTAAATAATAGAGAAACAAAAGATTGAAAGTAGGTACATTATACGACTGAATGGTTTTTCTCAATTTATTGTCGTTGTGCAGTAGATTGGAAATCGGAAATATTTAATTTTCCTAAAATTTCGAGTAGGGGATCTAAAAATGATTGGCGTTTGCCAAGCAGGTATAACAAAAATATCATATTCCTATATATCGTGAACTATGACAATATGTAAAATAGTAAATAGTAAGATGTGATGGTATTTGACACCGAATGGTGGTTTACCATTTCATTAAGACCCAATAAAATAACGTCACTTTTTAATAAAACCGTCTGCAGTCCATAATATATATTGTTAAGAATTTTCTTAATGTTCAAGTTAACACAATACAGGCACTGCTCGTTTCGTTTTATTTAAACATACGAAAAAGTAACACATTACTTTGTAGGTACGAAACCAAAATGTGTACGTTTTCACAAAAATGTGCAGTATCTAACAATAATTGTTTGATACTTGCATTGTGATGTTTTGTGCGCGCTTTATATTTTCAAACCACGCTAATGTTTGTACGCACTTGTGTTGATAAATAAATGATGAACGTTCGTTTTGTTTGATTTTTAGTTGAACCGTGAAAATGCGAGGAAAAACAATTTTGAATAGTGAAGTTCAAACCAATGATTCCACTTACGCCCAACTGCGGTGAGGATGCTAACCTAAATATTCTCAAAAATGCAGAGGAAATCGTGAGAATTTAATGTATGTATGCAAAAATCAAAATTGCTTTAACAAAAACAATTAGAAAGAATAATTGTTTCATTATTTATATTCATTTTATGATATTACAAAATATAGGTAGGTACGTAAAAAGTAACATGCAAATATATTTTGTTCATCGCATTATAATAATATTGGTTGTATCGTGTGGCAGCGGTGAATGTGTTTACTTAGGATGCGTACATAGAACCTGTACACAAAAAAAAAAAAAATTGTACTATAAACATGACAAATTCACAATATTTCTTCGTAAGAAATTTAAATTAATTGTAAAAGTATTAAGTTTTGCCGGATTATATAATATAAAAATATAAAAAAAAAAAAAGCCAACAGCTCTTCAGTCAATTCCTCCGCTTGTATTTTTTTTTGGCTGTTGACCAATGAGACACCAACTTCAACGTTCAATTTCGATATTTCAAAACATGCATTCAAACTGGTTAGGTTAGGTTGAATATGATAATCATTTGTCCCGTTCTATATTACGTTCTCTTCTACTATCTTAACTCATCCGTCTTATGCGGACCTTCTTTCTATCTTTAAAATAGGTCTTGTGATGATTTACGTTACTACTTGATTCGTCCTAGAATCTGGATTGTACGGTTGACTTTCTTTGCTTACGACGCGTTATTGTTTTCGGCCTGTAGCGTGTTATCAAAATAGAATGAAAATATGCGTACCTACGAGTCTCGATTGTAAATAGAACAATAGCTCTCAATAGGTGGATTGTTCGTACGTCCCGACTATGTGGGTATGAAAGTTTGGGCGAAACGAAAAACGTCGAAAAACGGAACGGGTTTGCAGGACCGTGCGAGTTCGCGGTAAATGGCCCGCTAGAAGGCACATAGAACGTTCGCGCCCCTATTTAAAATCGTGGGGGTCGAATCACCCACCTTCCCCCGATTCTATCCATGAATTCAGAACGTAAGTGGTTGTGCGACGGACGTATCCTTAATGCAATTATCGAATGCATTATGCCATACCGTACGGCACGAGGGGAACGGTTAAAATCGACAAACGTGTGCGCTATATACTTACTACCTGCATGTGCAATCTATACGCCTGCTGCACTTCTTCTTAGACCGCCGCTGCAGGTCCGCAGCGTCTCCGGTCGTCTGATGCGCGCATCTACTAATTATGCCAGCGAGGGTTCTCCGCGTATAGTACTAGTACTTTGATTGCGCGCGTCGTCGTCCATTATTTTCCGTACGTCACACAATAATAATACGTACGGCGGTAAATTGTGTTAATTATTGTTGTTATTATTGCAGCTATGCACTTCTCTTTCTCGAAATCGAATTAGACGCGTTCGCGTACGGGGTACCCCGGGTACTACGCGTTACACAATGTAACACGCGGCGGCGGCCTGGCAGTAAGTTTTGAAAACGTCCCGATGATTCGAGCGTAATACGTAACCCGCGTGGAAACAACAGCACAAAACAACCCTTTCGGTCGGTCCCGGAAATTCGCGAACGGAACTCGGCCGTATAAGTACGGAAAAACGCTGCGAAAACATCGAACTGTCGTGCATCGGAAATCGTTTATCACCGTGAAAATACGCTTTGAAGAAATCGCCGTATGTTCGTGAAAAACTAGAAAATCGATCTGTACTGCGGGCGTGAATTAATCGAGTCTAGTTATTAATATTTCGTTTGTTCGTTGAAAACAATAAAAAAAAAAAATGGTTATTTTACACATAAAACCTAATTGTGTATTTTACCTAATTTTATTAGCATTTTTATGTATTTTATAACTGATAATAATAATATGGTTCACGGTCCATTCTATTCGGCGGGATACGTTGAAAACTAAAGTATTAACTGTTTATTTATTTCAGACCACGACTGTGATGATGCCGTCGATACGATCGTGTGCTGCTATCTGTGATATCTTGTTGAAGCGACTGAACACGAACACCGCCATCTCCCGAAGTCCTCCTCGTCAACTGCCCGAGAACGAAAAAATATAGAAAAAGAATTTTAAAATGATTCTTAATAAACTCATAACTGTAACGCGTGCTTGTTTTTTGTACAATTAAGTAAAAATGGTGTGATCACCCAACTTATAACCGATATATTCTATAGGTATTATATAGGTACCTTTGTTCTGTGTAGGTATTTATGACACGTATACTTGAATTATTCTACTTTTTGACGTGTCTCCAACCGTTAGATAATATAAAGACCAGAAATTTTTAGCAATGTGATACCGTGGGTCATATTTTGGAATGTTTAGTTAGAAATCGTATGTTCGATTTGTAAGCAATTAGAAGAAATTTTCTACTTCTTCGTCTTCTTATAGTTCCTAGCCGTTTCGAATGTTGGATTTCATTTTGTTGTCCCTGTCAAGTGATGCTCAAAATAAATCAATTGACGTTTTGTTATACCACTCGTGAAGACTCTTCAGCCAAGATATTTGTCTTCTTCCCACAATTCTTTTTGCTTCCATTTTTCCTAATAAATATAAACTGGAGTATTATGTATCATGCGTTCCATGTATTCTAGCTGCCGATATTTTATTTTTGCTAAAAGTTCTTTCTCTTTTCCCATCGGATGGGAAAAGAAGAGAAAGAGAAAAAGGAACCCATCCTTTGCATTACCTACACTTCGATTAGTAAATCCGATCTGTTTATGACATTTTTAGCATTTGCCTATAAGACTACATCTCAAAAACTTGAATTTTCTTACAAGTAGATTCTGTTAATCGCCAGATTTTGAATCCATATAGTAATGCAAAAAACACGTAACCCCTTGATAGTTTAAATATTCAACAAAAATAACGAATTTGAGCAGAGCTCGGCTTGTTCTTAAAATATAAATACATACTTGTGATTTTATTTTGGTCATAATACAATACTAAAAGTATATAAAAATTATGCTAGTACGATACTGTAAATTTATTTTAAAAAAAAAATTTTAATTTTAGAAAAAAAATGATCTATATTCTATATGTAAATTTTAGAAAAGTTAAATGTTGAAAATGACAAATAACTATACTAAAGTTTAAGCAGTTTTTTTTATCAGCATAAGAAAATAATTGTAAAAATTATTGTTATGACCAAAGTATATTTAAATAATAAACCGAACTCCACTCAGAAGAGTTATTTTCGTAAGCAATTTCTAATTGATTACAGATGTAATGCCTATGTGATTTCAAACTAAGCCTTCCCTAAACACATCTTGTGGTTAAAATTTTTAAAAAATCAAAACACACGTGTTTTTATAAATAACAATCTCAGTCCTCTATACAATCATCACATAACAACTATGAGTGAGTTCAGTGAGTCAAATGTTCAACAACCTTATCTATTTCAATCCTATTATGTGAAAATTTCAATTAGACTGAATAACTATTGGGAGAGATTGCCAAAAAAAAATTATATAAAAACATAAACAATAAATCATAGTTTACCCAAACATTTTGACCGAACATTAAATTTGTTTAAGTGCAAAACATGCTTATACATTACAGGAAAATATTTTTTTTTTTAACATTTTGAGTCATAAATAAGAACATTACATGTTTTTTTTTAATCAAAACCAACAAAGTAATAAAAACTTTTTAAAATCTATACTTAGTTATAAAAAAAACAAATTTATTTTGAAATTTTTATAAAATTTGAACTTCATGTGTTCCAAAAACGTGTGATGAATGATCATTTTTCAAATTTAAGGATTCATGGCCAAAAACATGATCCAATACAAAAAACGAAAAAATAATCTTAACAAAACGTCAATAAACTAAATTTGTGCAAGTATATTTTAATGTAAATTTTTCAATCAATACAATCCTTCCTACGCTTAAAATAAAAAAAAATATATTATTATTGAGTTTGTGTTTAATTGATAATAGTTATAAGATAGGGTTATTGTTTTCACATAATTAAATCAATAAATACACAATTATTTTAAAATTGTTTTACACCTAAAAAAAATACTTTCCATCACACTGTATTCTACTGTGTTAGTTTTTATAATTAAATCAACTTAAAATTTTCACAAAATATTTTATTATATTACTACTATTAATTTAGATAAAAAAGGAAATTCTCAAAATAAAATAACTGAAAATATTAAAAAGTAAATATACTTACATTATTTATTTGTTGATAAGTATGTTATATTATGTTATGTATAGGTATATTTATAAAAATTATTGTATCTTTGTGTGCTATATTTAACTTTAAATATGTCGATGAAAATTTAATATATTAATATTTTTTATATTTTGGGACATCAAAAAGGTTTGTAAAAAAACAAAAATGTTAACGGCTTAAATTGAGATATAGGGGATGACAGTAAAATTCATAAAAAAATCTACTTCAATTGCTAGATATACGGATGCAAAGTCTTACACCACCTTTTTAACCACGTTACCGTCTCAAAAAAAATTGGCAAATTATAATTTAAAAACAATAACATAGAATAAAAACGGTAAAATACGTAACATACGCGTTTTTAACAAAATTAACTGCGTTACAATATGGTCAAAACTTTAAAAATATAGATTGAAAAGATCTGAACGTTTGCTCACATTGATTAAATAAGCAAAATACTGGTCTGTTTAAACATTTCAAAACTTTTTTGGCTGAACAGTAAGTTGTTTCAAACGTTTTTGAAAGTTTTTATTTTTATTAATATTTCAACTTAATCAAAACTTCAATTTTTTAGAAGTAGTTTTTAAAAATCTAAATATATATATCGGTACCTATATTATATATCTCTGTAAAAACATGTTAAACATTGTTATAAAACATTTTCGATAATCATTTAAATGTAAATAAACGTGTTTTTAACACAATGAGTTTTTTTATTTTAATATAATTTCTTACATTACCATTGAAGAGACGTAAAATATTTACACACTGTTTTGTTAAATCAAAGCAGTAAATAAAATTCTGTTACACATTTCAATTTATTTTAACAATTTTCGAGCTGAATATAGCACACTGAAATTGTTGATACATTGTAAATCCTATTTACAAAAATATGCAGTTGTCAAGCTTATGTCAATGTTAAAAGTTTTAAAACTGAAAATGAAAGTTTAAAGTAAAAAAAATCAGCCAAATACGATACCAAATATTTAAGATTTTACAGTGTTTTATATTGAGTCCGAAAATGGTCAGAATAATTTAAAATTTATACTACGCTTGCATCATACTTAAACTTTTACGCATGTTATAAAACCCTTAGAGATTTTGTGAAAATTTCAAGTATTTTGGACAATTTTTAAAGAGTTACAACATTGATACGGAAATATTCAATGTTTCGTAAGATACCAGTATTATTGTAAAATAGATGCAATTTTTTTAGACGAATCGATTTTATCATACTCATTGTGCAAAAATAACATAATTCTATTAATACATTTTTTATACCCTTTCAGAAATAACTGATGTACAAATTTTCAAAAAGTTTTAAAAAAAAAAATTTTTTTCTTGCACATCGTATCAAAAGTCTAAAATAATACAACTTTCTTAATTTGATTACCCTTATTTTAATTGAAAAAAAATCACAAAAATTACCATCTTAAAACCCCTGTAAAAAAAATATTGACAAATGACTTTCATTTTTTCTACCAGAGATAGATGTTCTTAAACTTGTGTGAAGTTTTCAAAACTTTTTCTGGAAACTTAAAGTTAAAGTTAAATTAAACCAAAAAAAAAATTAAGAATTTTCACAATCATACAAAAAATTTCGTAAAATATTGTTTTCTATGAATTGTATTGCTTAATTTTTAATTTTACGTTTAATTGTACGTAGTATGTATATCGGTTTTGTATAAAATGTAAATACACTCTTGAAATTGTAACACGATTAAAATATATTGATAGAATAAAGTATTAACCAAACTCCACTCAGAATCGATACTGCAGTTGTATAATTTGTATCAAAATAATGTAATATATTTTATAGATTAATAAACACTTTTGAAGTAGTAACGCACAAAACACTAAAGTTTAATACTCATTTCTAGAGCAAACCGTTAGGGTATGTTAGAAAACCGAAGTTCTTTCAGAATCAATATTTTCTGAAGCAATTTATAATTATAATACGACTTCTAACCAAACAGTCATCATGCTAAGTACCCATCTACGTGAACCTGAAATGTTTACAAATTCTTCACTATCCAATAAACTAAAGATGAATAATGTTCACAGAAAATTAAAATTTTATAAAAATTTTAATTAATCCCCGACAAGAAGTAAGAAGAAATTTAATAAAAAAAACCTAAATCGTTTCCCTAGAAGTTATAAGAACCTACATGACACAAACGCACAAGAAAAATATTTTAAAAACACATGTCTTTGTAAAATCAATATTTTCTTCACTTCATTCAGAAACTAAAAAAAAAACACACACTTCTTTGTAAAAATCCAACCCATCCTAACCTAGCTCAGCTAGAAAAATAAAACTCCCAATAAATTGAACATACATGATTGTGGAATATCGGAAAAAAATATTTCTCAATGAATTGCCGACAATAATTTTTTTACAAATACAAATTTGAAAAGAAAAATATCTCATTTAATTGAGACATCAATTAAATGTTTGTGGAAAATCAGAAAAAAAATATTGGTATTTTGGGTGATTTTATCAAATAGCTTTAAGTATGTTTAAAAAAATTTTATATTATATTGAATATTTTGGATACACTAAACTCAAGTTAAGTATTAAAGATTTAGGAAACACTATTTTTTTTAACTTTAAATACCCTAAATATTTTGTTTTTTTTTAAACGTTCTAAATTTTAAAATAATTTTTGTTGAAAAAAATGATAATTTATTGAGTATAAGTTTTGATTTTTCAAGACCTGGTTTTGAGTAATGATTGGTCGTTTATACCATCTTTATTGTGCAGTTATAAACAACAGGTTTTTCGAAAATTGCTTATATCCTTAGCTTATTCCAATTTATTTTATTATTGAAAACTATGGTTAAGAAATAATTAAAATCATAATAACGCCTATGTCTATTTAGTATTAAAATTTAACATTTAAACAAAATTTTTCGTTTTGAAAACAATCGTTATTGTTTTAGTGCTATTTAAAAATTTTGAATAGTCATTCTGCAAGATTTATACAGTATTAAAATGTTTCGCATATCAATTTTCAAATGTTTAATATTCTATAACTAATAGCAAAAATGAAATGAAATAATATTATGATTTATAAATCCTGAGAAATGTATATTATATCCTTCTCGACAAATATACGTGAGTTGAAAGTGTACGAGGCTCCAAAAAGGAAAAAGATGACTTTTAATGACTTTTAACTTCGAATAATAATGGTCAATGCCTATCAAACCCAATTAGAGTTTTTAAAATATCAACAACAAAACTAATTGCCAAAAGTAGAGTTCTTTATATGGACGTTAAATAGAGTACATTTTGCACTCAGCTACTGGTGATTTTACGCATTCGAACGAAATGTGACTGAATTGTTTAGCCTTCTAATATTATTACAAACTAAAGTTCAAAAATCTAGTCTATTTTATACAGTATAAATATTTACCGATTGGAGTAAGTAAAATCGCGATATAATCATTATTTTTAATAATCTGGGTTTTTAGTGTTAGTGCGTTGTTTTATAAATTTTTGTATGTTAATTTTTGTATGTTTCAAATTATTTTTAAATTAAAAAAATATATTTTTTGAAACTTCTACTCGGGATTTTTTTTTTACATTTATTTACGCACAAATTAATATGCCTATCTCATTGAAACTATACCTAAATTATAATCACCTCGCAATGTTTTTGTATTTTATCGTGTTTCACTTTCGCATTTTGTTCAAACGAAAATCGTTGATTTTCAATAATTTATTACGTTCGGATAAAAAACCGTTTTCTGTGTTTTTCGGTTTTTTCCGTCTCAGTACTAAAACATTCAATAAAGGTCCTTTTTTATTCGATGAACGTTTTTCACGCGTTCGGTTAAGTCGAGCAAAATATTACAACTCGTCGAGCGAAATATTGCATTAATACAATAATTATTACTATAGCAGAACCGCTGCGAAGACGGCGACGAGATGTGCGGTCGCAGCGAGTTGATGCACGGCGGCGATGGCGCGGATTCTAATTTCTTCCCGAGCACACACACACACACACACACCGTTGACGTTATAGAGTGTGCCACGTGTTTGGGGATCGTTGGGGGGGATGTTAGGTGGATGAGCAGGGACGCGAGCTATATACTACAGAGCAGCAGCGGCGGACGAAGGGACTGTGGAGCGACGGTGGCGGCAGGGCGGGCGTATGTCTTCGGGTTTTGTATTAAGGTACGAGATTATTCGGTAGGAACAAAGGATCCCTGCGGGTCTACTTTCGAGCCGTCTTAGCGTGCATTATTAAATTGTACGTCGCGCGTCAAGAGAGCTAAAAGACGGGGAAATTCTAATTTAACACGAAGCGCCCGGAACGACCGTTCGCCGCCGTCCCTGGAAACGCCGCGGAGTGGTAGACGGTGGAAAAACAGGGCTCATCCCTCATCCCCGCAGCACCTTGTTTCGCGTGCGTGTACGCTGCGTTGTATATAGGTATTATACGCGCGTATATATATATGTATGATGAACACTGTACGCGTATAAATTAAACTGAAAACTACGACGCACGTGTGTGCGAGTGGAAATCCTTCGGGCCAATAAGAATGCTGGAGATACTTTGAGAGCTCCACCCTTTCCTCGCAGACGAACACCTTACCGACCCTTCGGGGTACCGTCGAGGTTGGATTTAAGAAGAAGCCATCATGGAAAATACCGTCCCCTGCCGCCCTGCAGCAACCTACCCCTACGCGAGAGCCGCTCGACGACGCTGCAGCCGCCGCCGCCGAGTGGTTTAATTTTCTATACACAAAGTTCTGACGACATTTCCATCAAATACGCTCTCTCTCTCAGCTCTCTCTCTCTCTCTCTCAGCTCTCTCGGTAGCTTCGACCTCTTTTTGTTTTACTCTTCGCACCACTTCTTCCGTACGGTACGCGCCACCGAATTTCTGCCGAGTTTTCAATCGAACGTATCGACGGATCGGTACAGTACCTAAAATACGCTGCGGGTACAAGAGAACATCGCTCGTGAGAAAATGAGTCGTCGCATTATTGCGTTCCGTAATACGTTAGACGTGTGCAGTGGGTGTGTACAGGAAGAACTTTGTTGTGCAACTAAAGTGAAATCGGACTAATGAAGATTGGACGTTTTGAATTGACGCGTAACACTACGCAGCCTGTGCGGATTTCGACGGAACGTTCGTATTTCTAATAACAGTTTGCCCATGACTATAATAACAAACAAGGAACAACGTCAGCAAGATAACACTGCGCAGGAATCAATATGTGTGCCCCGGACTCGAAAAAAACGACGTTTTTTCAATTATCACGTTTAATTCCCTGAAATTTCAATTATTCGCGAATCGGTCGCAAATTCGACTTTTTGCCGACATGCCCGTTTATTTAGTTACGGTTATACGTATTGTCCTTCCTTAAATATTAGTCGAAAACTATACCTACAATTGTTTGAAAATCTTAATATACGCCCTCTTTGTAAGTGCCTTTAGGTACATCCCGATCCGCCCCTTCTTATGGGGCAACTTGACACTAGCGAATAAACATAAAACGCCATTTTTGTATTAAATGCATATGAGCAGTACGAATTTTACATGGAATTTCAGTTTGGAAATGGATACCTCAACGAAACGTTAACATCATTACATTTTCTTAATCTAACTCGCGTAATCCAACCGTGTCCATTTGTAAATTCTATCGTCACGTGCGTAGTAGGTATTTAAAAAAAAAAAAAACATAAATAATATATAAATACACTTATAACGATATGCGCCAGTTACATTTTAATTACAACTCATACGTTATTTTCTATTACATCCGAGTAAGGATTACGTAGTAGGTACATTATAATATATTATAAAAGTTATAAGTTTTAATATAAATTATTATCAGTCATTGTTAGTAGACCACACCCCCGCACCGCGATAGACGGGTCAGGGCGAGACATGGCCGGTACAGGTGAGCATTTAACGTTAAAATAAGATAGTATTTAGGTTTTTACGAACGATTAGAATCAAATTTTTCAGGAAATTTTCCAATGGAATAAATTTCATAAAATTTCAAGCCATAATTTATAGTATAGGTGATTGGTATGTTATATTTTTCAAGTAGTTGATTCAAATAAGTACCCTACTTTATACTACGCATAGTTTTATACAAAAATGTTATGTACTTTTACATTAGTGTTTGTATACCTACACTAAAACTACGCATAAGAATAGTTTTAAATTTCTATATTCTGAACGTTGAGATGAAACTACTACTGCTGAGGTTGCAAAAGATTGTGGTTTTAATTGTGAGGCAAAATTGGTCTGCCTGATATCTCAGAAGATAGGTAATGCAAACAAAATGATATAGTTTAGAGAAAATATTTGTGGACTAAAAACGAAAAAGTCAAAATAGCTGATAGCGCATCAGAAAATTTTAGGAAATGTTTACTCGTCAACAGGATAAAATTAAGTCACCAAACAATTTCGAAGTGTTTTACGCGAGCTTTGACGAAGTATATCTTGTTCATTGTATATATGTATGTGTGTATACAGAATGTCCTATTGTATTTGACATTTGTGTACCCATTACACTCAACATTTATATAGGTTCTGCGGGCATATTCGATATTTTCGTTTAGCAGATGCCAATAACTATGATGGATTTTTGACCATAAATAATACTCTACATGAAGTTGTTCTGCCCTCTGATGATTTTCCGATTCGTACAGACTTTTACGAATCAAAAAGTTTTTAATTTCTACAAATTTTTAACTATGTAATTTTTTTTTTTAGCTTTGAAATTTTTAAATTCACAAATTTTTTCTCGACAAAACCTTTGAATTTCATTCTAGAGCCTCGAGACGCGCATAAATACAATCTGAAATGCGTTTATACTCATATGCGGTAAAAAATATTTTTGGATAGCACGACTTTGGGGTACTATAAGTTTTCATACAACAATAATATTGGGTACTACCATGTTTTTTTTTTTATTATTACTTACTATGACGCGTGTTGTTGGTCAAAAAAACTGCTCTTAAATGTCGATTTAACGTTTTGAGAAAGTTATTTCAGCGACAATTTTCGATACGTTCTGAATTAAATTTATGGCATCGCATCACGTAACCTCTACTATGGTCTAATGTAAAAAGTAAAATTGTTTTAAAAAAAAAAAAGAAATCGTGTTCCGAGCGTACTATTCGTTTTGACTAAACGGGGATAAATTTTGGTTTAATCTATCGTTCATTTTCCAGAATTGTCAAACGCTTTCTTACCGTGATCCTCCCTCGCGTAGATCCCTGTACGAGGAGGGGTGCAGTTTTGTTTTAGCGCCCAGTCCTTCCTTCCTTTCGTCCCTGTCCCTGTCCCGCGCGTACCTACCGCGGTGTACGTTTTATTCGCGTCCGGCGGGAAAACGGTCATATTTCGTCGCGTCTTCTCGCGGCGGACAGCTATTATTTCCGGAGAGGAGTGTGCGGTCCCTCGATTCTGGCAGAAATGCGTACAAAAATTATTACAACACCGTGATGTTCAAAATGGCTGCTGCTGATTGTCCCGCCGCGAGACGTGCGTTCCTGCAGTTTGGTAGCTCGCACCACCGGTGTCGCATACATTACAATATACTCCTTGTGATATAAGTACGTATTACAATCGCGCCTTCTGAGTTTGCATTATTTAATTTACAATAACGCAACAAACAAACAGTGGGATCGCGCCGGTGGAAATATGGTGCGCAGGCGAGGTGCCTTGATATAAATCATCGCTACACACACATATATATACGAGAAGAAGACGCCCGGCAATAATAACAATTATTATTATTATTATTTGTAAGCCGACGTGACAGAGATTTATCGTCGTCACCCGCAGCGCGTCTTGGCCGTGATTTCTCCTCGACCGTCCCTCATCCCTGCCGTGTCCCGGGCGCTCTCGGCTCGCGCGCGATCGTCTTTTCGATCGGTGAAATACGCGAAAGCGCCCGACGTCGCGCCGACACATCGTGACGCACGACGATATCACGAATTCACGCGTCCTTTTTAACAATTTTACAATCATAGCGCGTGCATATTGACGTTATTCAGACGTATTATCGCATAATACACTCATAGTATTAAACACTTACCATACCACGAAAAAGTCACGTCTCGAGAATATATATTTTATAAAAAAAAAATAAGCGATACTACATTTGTAATTGTGCAGGTATATATTATTATGTACAATTGGTCAGTCGGCGGCGAAAACTTTCAAAAAATTTCAATCGAACAACACATTTAACTAAATGTATACGTGTGTAGGGTGTGGATTAGCTCCTTTCGTTTGAAGTGGCACGCAGTCCGTCAGTGCGCCCGTACGTGCGCGTTCTGTACAATGCTGCAACCAGTAACTCGGTACAACGGTTCTCTAGGCTCAAGCAAAAACTGTAAATCACTTATTTTTTTTTTTTTTAATGTAAGCATTACATCATCAAAAAAAAATTAAGTAAAATAAAAAAAAAAGAACGGTACAAAACGATTCTGAACGATACATACGTAAAAAAAAATACCCGTTCTGTAACCGGATTTGGCGATTTAGCCATTTTCGTGTCGTTTTCGGCACATAGTTCATAAAATAATCGAAACACCGAGAAACGCTTCAAGTAAAATAAAATTGAAAGCCGAAATCTCAATTTTTATGCGGTATTCAACGCGACGATTGGAGCATTCCTTCTGCTCGAAAACATCGTTACGAACCTGAAAATTTCAAACTTTTTACCACGAAGTTCTTGATTTCTTTTTTGAGGTAAAGCTCAAAGAGTAAGCAACGTTTCAAAAAAAAACTTCAAATTACCACCGGAGTCTATAAACCTTTTAGAAAAATCACTGACTTTGAATATCGAAGCATTCCTTCTATACGAAAGTTTGTTGACAGAAAAAAAAAATATCGAAAAAAAAACCAACGTTCTAAAAACAATACGCTCATCGTTCAGAATCTAAAACCTACGTTATTAGAATATTTTATATGATTCTTGGTCCACGCCGAAGCGATGCCCGCGGAGTTTGATTTTAGTATATATAAATATTAATTTTTGACCAATTTAAATGTCCTTACGGAAACGTAAAAAAGCATTCGTATAAGCCGATTAACAGCCGACTTTCGTTGATTTGTTAGTTATTTATTAGTATACAATTATATTAATGTTTCATAGTTTACAACCAAAGCTAATTTGGTATCAAACTAAGTAAAATAATATTTTTTTTTTAATAGAAATGTTAGTTTGGAGCTATTGCGTCCCCACTATACAAATGCAATAATGATCGAATATATAATAGTGAATGATTTCAGAAAGTCAACGCGTATAAATAAAAATATAATAACTAATTAGTAAATGAATTATATATATAATATCGTATTATAATGACAAAAAAAAGCTGGGAGTATTTTATACTATTAAATTTGAAAACAATTATATTACTTACGAAAATAACAATTCTAAGCACAAACTCCGCATATGAGTAAAATACTTGATAAATAGAAAAATACCTAACTCAAAATTAGTCAATAATTGTACTGTTTCGCGCTTCAAAGATTATTTAACTAAACGTTTAATTTAATTTCACTCGAATTAAATACACGCTTTATAAATAAAATATAGTTACCCAATACTGTTTACCTAGTTTTCTCCGTAACATATTACCTACCCGATATTTAGCCAAATCAATTATACGATATGTTACGGCAAATTCCACCAAATTGAGAAAAACATATTCATAAGAAACTATTTTGTCACAATAAAATACATTAGGACTTATCGTATACGGAGTAAACGAATAAGAACATGGAAACATTTTTATTTCAGATTTCGAGCGGAGCGTGTTTTTGATTGATATTGAAAGAATCCAATGAATAGAATATTGAACGTTTTACGGTAAAAAATTAAAACATTAATAACGTATCCCGAATATTCGTAATATTGATTAATTTTATATGAAAGTAAATATATTAAATAAAGTAAATAAACACACTTGTACTGTAGCGCGTTGAATTTGAACTCGATGTTTATAATACATAAAAAAAATTAATCAAACTCCTATTGCAAAATGAGACAAATATAGGAAAGACAATTTTCGTTCCGAGCAAATATATTTTTTCATTACAATAACTATATATTATACCGGAGGTATTCAAACTGTGCGTCGCGGCTCCCAGGGGCGTCGCGGGAGTTGTCGAAGGGAGCCGCATCCTATAACTGAAAACCAATATGTATATATTTTTACGAAAAACGTTTATTAAGGCCCACCGGTTGGGAAACGTTGAATAGTCTACAATAGTCATTTGCTAAATATAGTTTTAATTTGTCGCGTGAGTGTTATCGTTTCTATAATGTTATAGAAATATAAATTATATTCATATGAACATTGATTTTTTTTATTATTTGGGAGCCGTCAACAATTCGTGAAGACTCAAAGGAGCCGTGGG
>CM029358.1:36900455-36912522 GCA_017140985.1 Hormaphis cornu | reverse complement strand
AATAATCTCGTACCTTAATACAAAACCCGAAGACATACGCCCGCCCTCCCGCCACCGTCACTCCACAGTCCCTTCGTCCGCCGCCGCTGCTCTGTAGTATATAGCTCGCGTCCCTGCTCATCCACCTAACATCCCCCCCGCCCCCAACGATCCCCAAACACGTGCCACTCTATAACGTCAACGGTGTGTGTGTGTGTGTGTGTGCTCGGGAAGAAATTAGAATCCGCGCCACCGCCGCCGTGCATCAACTCGCTGCGACCGCACATCTCGTCGCCGTCTTCGCAGCGGTTCTGCTATAGTAATAATTATTGTATTAATGCAATATTTCGCTCGACGAGTTGTAATATTTTGCTCGACTTAACCGAACGCGTTAAAAACGTTCATCGAATAAAAAAGGACCTTTATTGAATGTTTTAGTACTGAGACGAAAAAAACCGAAAAACACAGAAAACGGTTTTTTATCCGAACGTAATAAATTATTGAAAATCAACGATTTTCGTTTGAACAAAATGCGAAAGTGAAACACGATAAAATACAAAAACATTGCGAGGTAATTATAATTTAGGTATAGTTTCAATGAGATAGGCATATTAATTTGTGCGTGAATAAATGTAAAAAAAAAAAACCCGAGTAGAAGTTTCAAAAAATATATTTTTTAAATTTAAAAAGAATTTGAAACATACAAAAATTTATAAAACAACGCACTAACACTAAAAAACCAGATTATTAAAAATAATGATTGTATCGCGATTTTACCTATTCCAATCGGTAAATATTTATACTGTACAAAATAGACTAGATATTTGAATTTTAGTTTGTAATGATATTAGAAGGCTAAACAATTTAGTCACATTTCGTTCGAATGCGTAAAATCACCAGTAGTAACTGTTGACTGTAAAATGTACTCTATTTAACGTCCATATAAAGAACTTTACTTTCGGCAATTAGTTTTGTTGTTGATATTTAAAAAAAATTAATTGGGTTTGATAGGCGTTGACCATTATTATTCGAAGTTAAAAGTCATTAAAAGTCATCTTTTTCCTTTTTGGAGCCTCTTTCAACTCACGTATATTTGTCGAAAAGGATATAATATACATTTCTCAGGATTTATAAATCATGATATTATTTCATTTCATTTTTGCTATTAGTTATAGAATATTAAACATTTGAAAATTGATATGCGAAACATTTTAATACTGTATAAATCTTGCAGTTATACCTACGCAGAATATCTATTCAAAATTTTTAAATAGCACTAAAACAATAACGATTGTGTTCAAAACGAAAAATTTTGTTTAAATGTTAAATTTTAATACTAAATAGACATAGGCGTTATTATGATTTTAATTATTTCTTAAGTTTATATAATAGTTTTCAATAATAAAATAAATTGGAATAAGCTAAGGACATAAGCAATTTTCGAACAAACCTGTTGTTTATAACTGCACAATAAAGATGGTATAAACGACCAATCATTACTCAAAACCAGATCTTGAAAATTTAAAACTTATATTCAATAAATTATCATTTTTTTTCAGCAAAAGTTGTTTTAAAATTTAGAACGTTTAAAAAAAAAACAAAATATTTAGGGTGTTTAAAGTTAAAAAAAAAAAGTGTTTCCTAAATCTTTAATACTTAAGTTAAGTGTATCCAAAATATCCAATAAAAAATTAAATTTTTTTTAAACATACTTTTAATTATAATAAATGAGTAATAGTTGTAAGTTTACGAAAGCTTTTTGATAAAATCACCCAAAATACCAATATTTTTTTTCTGATTTTCCACAAACATTTAATTGATGTCTCAATTAAATGAGATTTTTTCTTTTCAAATTTGTATAAAAATTATTGTCGGCAATTCATTGAGAAATATTTTATTCCGATATTCCACAATAATGTATCTTCAATTTATTGGGAGTTTTATTTTTCTAGCTGAGCTAGGAAGCCATTTAGATTTTTACAAAGAAGTGTATGTTTTTTTTTTTTTAGATTCTGAATGGAGTGAGGAAAATATTGATTTTACAAAGATATGTGTTTTTAAAATATTTTTCTTGTGCGTTTGTGTCATGTAGGTTCTTATAAGTTCTAGGGAAACGATTTAGGTTTTTTTATTAAATTTCTTCTTACTTCTTGTCGGGGATTAATTAAAGTTTTTATAAAATTTTAATTTCCTGTGAACATTATTCATCTTTAGTTTATTGGATAGTGAAGAATGTGTGAATATTTTAGGTTCACGTAGATGGGTATTTATCATGATGACTGTTTGGTTAGAAGTCGTATTATAGTTATAAATTGCTTTAGAAAATATTGATTCTGAGCGAACTTTGGTTTTCTAACATACCCTAACGGTTTGATCTAGAAATGAGTATTAAACTCTAGTGTTTTGTGCGTTACTACTTCAAAAGTGTTTATTAACCTATAAAATATATTACATTATTTTGATACAAACTATACAACTGAAGTATCGATTCTGAGTGGAGTTTGGTTAATACTTTATTCTATCAATATATTTTAATCGTGTTACAATTTCAAGAGTGTATTTACATTTTATACAAAACCGATATACAATATACGTACAATTAAACGTAAAATTAAAAATTAAGCAATACCATTCATGGAAAACAATATTTTACGAAATTTTTTATATGATTATGAAAATTCTCAATTTTTTTTTTTGGTTTAATTTAACTTAAACTTTAAGTTTCCAGAAAAAGTTTTGAAACTTCACACAAGTTTAAGAACATCTATCTCTGGTAGAAAAAATAAAAGTCATTTGTCAATATTTTTTTTACAGGGGTTTTAAGATGGTAATTTTTTTTCAATTAAAATAAGGGTAATCAAATTAAGAAAGTTGTATTATTTTAGACTTTTGATACGATGTGCAAGGAAAAAATTTTTTTTTTTTAAAACTTTTTGAAAATTTGTACATCAGTTATTTCTGAAAGGGTATAAAAAATGTATTAATAGAATTATGTTATTTTTGCACAATGAGTATGACAAAATCGATTCGTCTAAAAAAATTGCATCTATTTTACAATAATACTAGTATCTTAAGAAACATTGAATATTTCCGTACCAATGTTGTAACTCTATAAAAATTGTCCAAAATACTTGAAATTTTCACAAAATCTCTAAGGGTTTTATAACATGCGTAAAAGTTTAAGTATGATGCAAGCGTAGTATAAATTTTAAATTATTTTGACCATTTTCGGACTCAATATAAAACACTGATAAATCTTAAATATTTGGTATCGCATTTGGCAGATTTTTTTTACTTTAAACTTTCATTTTCAGTTTTAAAACTTTTAACATTGACATAAACTTGACAACTGCATATTTTTGTAAATAGGATTTATAATGTATCAACAATTTCAGTGTGCTATATTCAGCTCGAAAATTGTTAAAATAAGTTGAAATGTGTAACAGACTTTTATTTACTGCTTTGATTTAACAAAACAGTGTGTAAATATTTTACGTCTCTTCAATGGTAATGTAAGAAATTATATCAAAATAAAAAAACTTATTTTGTTAAAAACACGTTTATTTACGTTTAAATGATTATCGAAAATGTTTTATAACAATGTTTAACATGTTTTTACAGAGATATATAATATAGGTACCGATATATATATATTTAGATTTTTAAAAACTACTTCTAAAAAATTGAAGTTTTGATTAAGTTGAAATAATAATAAAAATAAAAACTTTTAAAAACGTTTGAAACAACTCACTGTTCAGCCAAAAAAGTTTTGAAATGTTTAAACAGACCAGTATTTTGCTTATTTAATCAATGTGAGCAAACGTTCAGATCTTTTCAATCTATATTTTTAAAGTTTTGATCACATTGTAACGCAGTCAATTTTGTTAAAAACGCGCATGTTACGTATTTTACCGTTTTTATTCTATGTTATTGTTTTTGAATTATAAATTGCCAATTTTTTTTGAGACGGTAACGTGGTTAAAAAGGTGGTGTAAGACTTTGCATCCGTATATCTAGCAATTGAAGTAGATTTTTTTATGAATTTTACTGTCATACCCTATTTCTCAATTTAAGCCGTTAACATTTTTGTTTTTTTACAAACCTTTTTGATGTCCCAAAATATAAAAATATTAATATATTAAATTTTCATCGACATATTTAAAGTTAAATATAGCACACAAAGATACAATAATTTTTATAAATATACATAACATAATATAACATACTTATCAACAAATAAATAATGTAAGTATATTTACTTTTTAATATTTTCAGTTATTTTATTCTGAGAATTTCCTTTTTTATCTAAATTAATAGTAGTAATATAATAAAATATTTTGTGCAAATTTTAAGTTGATTTAATTATAAAAACTAACACAGTAGAATACAGTGTAATGGAAAGTATTTTTTTTCGGTGTAAAACAATTTTAAAATAATTGTGTATTTATTGATTTAATTATGTGAAAACAATAACCCTATCTTATAACTATTATCAACTAAACACAAACTCAATAATAATATATTTTTTTTCATTTTAAGCGTAGGAAGGATTGTATTGATTGAAAAATTTACATTAAAATATACTTGCACAATTTTAGTTTATAGACGTTTTATTAAGATTATTTTTTCGTTTTTTGTATTGGATCATGTTTTTGGCCATGAATCGTTAAATTTGAAAAATGATCATTCATCACACGTTTTTGGAACACATGAAGTTCAAATTTTATAAAAATTTCAAAATAAATTTGTTTTTTTTATAACTAAGTATAGATTTTAAAAAGTTTTTATTACTTTGTTGGTTTTGATTAAAAAAAAAACATGTAATGTTCTTATTTATTACTCAAAATGTTAAAAAAAAAAATATTTTCTTGTAATATATAAGCATATTTTGCACTTAAACAAATTTAATGTTCGGTCAAAATGTTTGTGTAAACTATGATTTATTGTTTATGTTTTTATATAATTTTTTTTTGGCAATCTCTCCCAAAAGTTTTTTTTTTTTTTTTCATTCAATCTAATTGAAATTTTCACATGATAGGATTGAAATAGATAAGGTTGTTGAACATTTGACTCGCTGAACTCACTCATAGTTGTAATATGATAATTGTATAGAGGACTGAGATTGTTATTTATAAAAACACGTATGTTTTGATTTTTTTAAAATTTTAACCACAAGTTGTGTCACTGTTTAGGGAAGGCTTAGTTTGAAATCACATAGGTATTACATCTGTAATCAACTAGATATTGCTTACGAAAATAACTGTTCTGAGTGGAGTTCGGTTTATTATTTAAATATACTTTGGTCATAACAATAATTTTTACAATAATTTTCTTATGCTGATAAAAAAAACTGCTTAAACTTTAGTATAGTTATTTGTCATTTTCAACATTTAACTTTTCTAAAATTTACCTATAGAATATAGATCATTTTTTTTTCTAAAATTAAAATTTTTTTTTTTAAATAAATTTACCGTATCGTACTAGCATAATTTTTATATACTTTTAGTATTGTATTATGACCAAAATAAAATCATAAGTATGTATTTATATTTTAAGAAGAAGCCGAGCTCTGCTCAAATTCGTTATTTTTGTTGAATATTTAGACTATTAAGAGGTTACGTGTTTTTTGCATTACTATATGGATTCAAAATCTGGCGATTAACAGAATCTACGTGTAAGAATATTCAAGTTTTTGAGATGTAGACATATAGGCAAATGCTAAAAATTTCATGAACAGATCGGATTTACTAATCGAAGTGTAGGTAATGCAAAGGATGGGTTTCTTTTTCTCTTTCTCTTCTTTTCCCATCCGATGGGAAAAGAGAAAGAACTTTTAGCAAAAATAAAATATCGGCAGCTAGAATACATGGAACGCATGATGAGGAATGATACGAAATACTCCAGTTTATATTTGTTAGGAAAAATGGAAGCAAAAAAAAAAAATGGTGGGAAGAAGACAAATATCTTGGCTGAAGAGTCTTCACGAGTGGTATAACAAAACGTCAATTGATTTATTTTGAGCATCACTTGACAGGGACAACAATATGAAATTCAACACTCGAAACGGCTAGGAACTTTAAGAAGACGAAGTAGAAAATGTCTTCTAATCGCTTACAAATCAAACATACAATTTTTAACTAAACATTCCAAAATAGGACCCACGGTATCACATTGCTAAAAATTTCTGGTTTTTATATTATCTAACGGTTGGAGACATGTCAAAAAGTAGAATAATTCAAGTATAATACGTGTCATAAATACCTACACAGAACAAAGGTACCTATATAATACCTATAGAATATATCGGTTATAAGTTGGGTGATCAGACAATTTTTACTTAAATGTACAAAAAAAAAACAAGCACGCGTTACAGTTATGAGTTTATTAAGAATCATTTTAAAATTCTTTTTCTGTATTTTTTCGTTCTCGGGCAGTTGACGAGGAGGACTTCGGGAGATGGCGGTGTTCGTGTTCAGTCGCTTCAACAAGATATCACAGATAGCAGCACACGATCGTATCGACGGCATCACGAGCCGTAGTCTGAAATAAATAAACAGTTAATACTTTAGTTTCAACGTATACCGAATAGAATGGATCGTGAACCAATATTATTATCAGTTATAAAATACATAAAAATGCAAATAGAATTAGGTAAAATGTACAATTAGGTCTTATGTGTAAAATATCCATTTTTTTATTGTTTTCAACGAACAAACGAAATATTAATAACTAGACTCGATTAATTCACGCCCGCAGTACAAATCGATTTGAAATGTTCTAGCTTTTCACGAACATACGTGATTCACGTGTACGGCGATTTCTTCAAAGCGTATTTTTACGGTGATAAACGATTTCCGATGCACGACAGTTCGATGTTTTCGCAGCGTTTTTCCGTACTTATACGTCGGAGTTCCGTTCGCGAATTTCCGGGACCGACCGAAAGGGTTGTTTTGTGCTGCAGCGCGTTGTTTCCACGCGGGTTACGTATTACGCTCGAATCATCGGGACGTTTTCAAAACTTACTGCCAGGCCGCCGCCGCGTGTTACATTGTGTAACGCGTAGTACCCGGGGTACCCCGTACGCGAACGCGTCTAATTCGATTTCGAGAAAGAGAAGTGCATAGCTGCAATAATAATAACAACAATAATTAACACAATTTACCGCCGTACGTATTATTATTGTGTGACGTACTGAAAATAATGGACGACGACGCGCGCAATCAAAGTACTACTATACGCGGAGAACCCTCGCTGGCATAATTAGATGCGCGCATCAGACGACCGGAGACGCTGCGGACCTGCAGCAGCGGTCTAAGAAGAAGTGCAGCGGGCGTATAGATTGCACATGCAGGTAGTAAGTATATATATAGCAGACACACACGTTTGTCGATTTTAACCATGGCATAATGCATTCGATAATTGCATTAAGGATACGTCCGTCGCACAACCACTTACGTTCCGAATTCACGGATAGACTCGGAGGGGGGGAGGCAGGGGGTGATTCGACCCCCCGCGATTTAAAATAGGGGCGCGAACGTTCTATGTGCCTTCTAGCGGGCCATTTAGCGCGAATTCGCGCGGTCCTGCAAACCCGTAAGATCCGTTCCGTTTTTCGACGTTTTTCGTTTCGCCCAAACTTTCATACCCACACAGTCGGGACGTACGAACAATCCACCTATTGAGCTATTGTTCTATTTACAATCGAGACTCGTAGGTACGCATATTTTCATTCTATTTATTTGATAACACGCTACAGGCCGAAAACAATAACGCATCGTAAGCAAAGAAAGTCAACCGTACAATCCAGATTCTAGGACGAATCAATCATAGATGTGTAGTAACGTAAATCATCACAAGACCTATTTTAAAGATAAAAAAAAAGGTACGCATAAGACGGATGAGTAAGGATAGTAGTTAGAAGAAGAGAACGTAATATAGAACGGGACAAATGATTATCATATTCAACCTAACCTAACCAGTTTGAATGCATGTTTTGAAATATCGAAATTGAACGTTGAAGTTGGTGTCTCATTGGTCAACAGCCAAAAAAAAATACAAGCGGAGGAATTGACTGAAGAGCTGTTGGCTTTTTTTTTTTTTATATTTTTATATTATATAATCCGGCAAAACTTAATACTTTTACAATTCATTTAAATTTCTTACGAAGAAATATTGTGAATTTGTCATGTTTATAGTACCATTTTTTTTTTTTGTGTATAAGTAAACACATTCACCGCTGCCACTCTATACAACCAATATTATTATAATGCGATGAACAAAATATATTTGCATGTTACTTTTTACGTACCTACCTATATTTTGTAATGTCATAATATGAATATAAATAACAGTTATTCTTTCTAATTGTTTTTGTTAAAGCAATTTTGATTTTTGCATACATACATTAAATTCTCACGATTTCCTCTGCATTTTTGAGAATATTTAGGTTAGCATCCTCACCGCAGTTGGGCGTAAGTGGAATCATTGGTTTGAACTTCACTATTCAAAATTGTTTTTCCTCGCATTTTCACGGTTCAACTAAAAATCAAACAAAACGAACGTTCATCATTTATTTATCAACACAAATGCGTACAAACATTAGCGTGGTTTGAAAATATAAAGCGCGCACAAAACATCACAATGCAAATATCAAACAATTATTGTTAGATACTGCACGTTTTTGTGAAAACGTACACATTTTGGTTTCGTACCTACAAAGTAATGTGTTACTTTTTCGCATGTTTAAATAAAACGAAACGAGCAGTGCCTGTATTGTGTTAACTTGAACATTAAGAAAATTCTTAACAATATATATTATGGACTGCAGACGGTTTTATTAAAAAGTGACGTTATTTTATTGGGTCTTAATGAAATGGTAAACCACCATTCGGTGTCAAATACCATCACATCTTACTATTTACTATTTTACTTATTGTCATATTTCACGAAATACAGGAGCATGATATTTTCGTTATACCTGCTTGGTAAAAAACCAATCATTTTTAGATCCTCTACTCGAAATTTTAGGAAAATTAAATATTTCCGATTTCCAATCTACTGCACAACGACAATAAATTGAGAAAAACCATTCAGTCGTATAATGTACCTACTTTCAATCTTTTGTTTCTCTATTATTTACTCTGCACGGTGTGTATTTTGTATTTTGGAATATTCTTAACGGTTCCGCTTGAAAAAAAATATCTGAATTATGTAACGGTCGTGACTGGAAAACGACCGTCGATTAGATGCAGGCGAAACGTCGCCGAACCACCGCCGAAATTGTATGACGGGGACAATATTTTAGGGATTCGCGAGCGATTTCGCAGGGTCAATGGCGCGGATTTAACGTAACGTCGACCCCAAACACGTCTTGACTTGAAGGGCGGAGCGACGACGGGGAAAAGAAATACCTAACAGTAGTTCTGTTGCTTGGCGCAAGAAGGGCCCTAGTCAAATTATGAACAATTTTAAAACTCCGACAATATTAATTGTTTATACGAATTGTGTCATTTATCTATTTCAGTAGTAATACAATCGCAAAAAAATTAATCGACTAGTAACATCTTAAGAGTCTCTACTTAGTCTGAAAAACGTTCATGAATAGTTTAAAAAATTGGTCAATTAAATTATTTAATCATTTTTTTTTTTTTTTTTAACGTACAGAGTGTGTCACGCCTCGGTTATCAAATTGGGTTTGAATCGATTCATACCTCGAACTCAGAATATTTACACGAGTTTCGAATTTTCAGAACATTTTTTTTCGTTATTTTTTCATCAGATCGTTCGCACGTTTTGCTATCTTAGATTTATTTACAATATTGATATGAGGTAATGGCGTTTTCAAAGTGTTTTAAGTGTGGGTACGTAGTTGATTCTTTTTCCGACTGGTCAAACCTACTGTAGAAACAATTTTTTTATACGTTATTCTCCATTTGAATTTACTACATCTTCTATTCTTTGATTTACGTTCTCGATTGTCTTATAGCGAAACTCCTTTGTTTTATCTTATATAGTTTCGAACGTATTGGAAAAAGTTATCGGTTTTTTAATTTTTTATTATATACCAGTTTTGCTGTGGGGTATAGATATACAAAACATTTTTCGTTTGTTACCTAACAACTCACGAACGGCTGAACGGAATTTTTCGATTTTTCAAAACAATTTTCGTTATTGACTGCAAAAGGTCTTCCTGAGTGTTCCACTTTTGTCGCCCATAAAGGGTGAAATAGGGGGTAGAAGTTTTAAGGTTGTTTGAGTGTTTTTTTTTTCGGTAGTTGTCACCGATTATATTATGTGTGAAGTAATAAATGTAAGTTATTATTATTTTTCCATGTTTAACGTAAACGAAACGTTAAACACCTTTTTCTCTTCTCGACTTCTATTCGAAAACTTTTGATAATTCTTTTATCTAATTTTATAACACCAGCGACTATACAATATTATTACAGCATGTTTAACTATGTATAAAAAAAACACCGAATTACACTTATAATGCTCACTGTTCGAATAACATATAATCAAAATGTGTTTCCAGACTTTTCAAAGAAAATTTTAATAGTTTTTTTTTTTTTTGGACGAATTCAATCCGCGTCAACGTTTTGTTTATTAGTATAGTATACGAAATTTTAATCATCGACTTTCTATTCTAATTAATGCAACCGTATAATATTATGCACGCGCGTATTTTTCACGTAATTGCAGTACAGCACAAACGAATCCTTAGCGGTTGTATTATATTGTTCGCGGAACCTTAATATAATCCATTATGTAACGATTATTGTTACATTATTGTCGCACTGAACGAATCTAGCTTGTTTTGCGGTAACCACGGTTTTATGTAATAATCACTATGATGTAAGCCCGCAGCTGGTAATATAAGGAGCGATTCGCCAAACAAATTTTGGGCTTCGTTTCTCCCGTTATCGGTTACAACTGTTACAAGACGTGTGGCATAGTCATGTGTAGCGCGACACACTTTGTGCAATACGGAATAAAAAAGATACAGTAACAGCTACGCTTTGTGTGGGCCATTGGTTTCAAAGTTGCGGTTTGTCCGTATTATTTAACATCAACGATAATTTAATCGTCGCGTTGGGAGAAAAACGATTCTGAGCGAGCTATTTAATCTAACAAGTCCCGGGGTAAAAATAAAAAAATACGGCGTATTATACGTAGGTACGTTGAAAAAATACTAGTGTATTGTACTTGGAGAAAACTTTTATAAATTTTTTCGCAACGTTTTAAATCGATTTAGCACATAAAAGTTTGAAAACCACTAGGAACGACATTTTATAACGTTAGTATACACACATATATATATATATATAGCCGTTCTGACATAACTCGGAAAATAATTGACGTTGCGAACGTTCCCGAAGTTCGTTTCTCTGGATGCCGATTTTCGCTGTTCCTGATCTAGTGAGATCCGAGAAAACCAGATCCAACTGGTGGTGTTAAACCCCGATCGTATCGATCGTACTTGAGGTTTATCGTAGTTGGTTTTTTTTCGATGCGCTTGAGAATACACCGTCGGAATAAACACGCGGGACGATGAAAAGTCAAGTCCCCGTGAGCAGTTTTCCGCGCCGATGTGGTGGTCATCTTCGGTACTTAAACAAGGCGTGTACCACCCACTCGGTCCAGCATCCCCTAATCGCGGAATCATTACACGGGGTTCGGACCGACCCAAAACGAAACATTTAAATGTACGATTACGTTTCGGTGAAAATTTTGGAAAATTTGTCACGATTTCAAAAAAAAAAAAAAGACTCGTAATATCCTCCACCCGCTCGAGACTTTTTTTCCGGTCCTCGACGAACCGGCGTGACGTATTACACTGATAACGATAATAATAATAATAATTATTACAGCGGCGCGGTGTTTTCCGTACGCCGTTTTCCGGGCGTAATCGTCTGGCGCCGCCGCCGCCGCCGGACGACGACGACGACGACGATTAGCGACGCGGCAATGAGTCGGAAAATTGAGGAATTAACGGCCGTTGCGCGCAAAAGTTTCGACGGGGCGACGGGGATCGAGAGAGTGAGAGAGTAGGAAAGATCGCCGTTACAGTTATAGTAATAATAACGAT
>CM029358.1:36779598-36886273 GCA_017140985.1 Hormaphis cornu | reverse complement strand
AAAGCTCTTTTATCACTATATTTTTATTGATCCGTCAGAATGGGGTCGTAAACGACGTGTATCTTGTATGAACTGTTTATACGCAGCAAAAGTACATGTTATTAATTTTCAAAATAACGTTTTGAATCATTAGACCACAAAAATGAAAAATATAAATCCATAGTGTTACAAATGAATTAAAAAAAAAAAAAAAGAAGTTAAGTAAAAATTTTTGAAAAAATAAATTGGTTGAGTTGTATCCAGTATCGAATAGTGGTGAAATAATCTTTCAAGAAAATTTCCGTAGTTTTTATTATCTATTATAAGTACAACATTATGCTACAAAGTATCGTTATACCTATTCTAATAAAACTATAAAGTCATATTTAAAATTTATAATATAATATATGAAATCAAATCAAATAAACGGCTGCTGCAGTTAGTCTACAGTGTTCAAATGAAATTAATTATTTGTAATGGAAACGTATTAACAAAATGTCTGGACCCAAAATCCAGCGTTATAACCAGATAAATCGTAATCACGTTTTGATACAATCGCCACCGCAATGACCCTTAAGTATGCACATTAAGATTGTACGTGCTCTAAGTGATAGAGACTATATTAAGAGGAATCGCTGCAATGTTTATACGGTTAACTGTATCTGATAGAAAGTTAGCGTTCAACTTATTCGTACCGGAAAACAGAAAAGGGTTTTGGTGATTACCGCACATATAACGCGCATAAATACATCGGTACATTCGAAACGCATTCTTGCAGGATATAATCGGTTTTTGAATAGTATTATTTAAATATTACGATTTACACGTGATATTATTCCCGGGAGATCCAGCAAAAGAATTTTAGAATCCAATTACTACCCCAAAACGCATACGCTACATAAAGCTGGCAGAAAATTTTGGTGTAGTATAGGCGGAAAATAAATCGGTGACAACGTTATAAAAACCGTTTTCAACATAACGAACAATGCAGATCATACAAAAATGTGTATACTTTGACAAGGTTGGTATTACTACGATACCTTTTACAATTTGTCTAAGTATGTTTTCTATACTTGTTTTTCTGCTAAAACGTCCTGTGGAGGTTCAAATAAATGTACGCGAAATACGAACAGCATGAACAAAAAAGGGAGATATTTTCGACAATAGTTTTGGGACTTTTATCCAAATGTAGAAAAAATCATAAATTTTATGAAAATCAAATGAAGAAGCAATAGTGGTCTTATTCAACCAAAACAAAAGTTCACCGGCCACAAGCTTATACTATTTACCCCACTTTAAAAAAACACGCAAATAGGTATTTGAATATAGTAAACATAATTTTATTATATCACTTAATTGTATCTTGCTTTTAAATTTATATTTTTTATACAACATTGTAATAATCAATATTTAGCAATACAACTAATGAAATCTCGGATCTATAAGCTATCTTTTGAGGTGTCTAATGGGCGTCTAATGGGCGTCTAATCGTAAATATCTAATGGGCTTTGACAATTTTACATTTTATGAAATTCTCAATTGTCGGCTGACGGTGACAAATTCCCACATTCAAGATTCTAGTAGTCGGGAGAACGACAATGATCAGGCAGGTACAGCTAAGGTACCACTTATTGATTGACTGTATTAACTTTTATTGACATACACACGACGATACTCACACATTCGACGATTGATAATAGTTATTGGAAAAAAAAAAATCTATAACCGAAATAATGTGTACGAACAACGACGAATTCGACAACGGTGAACCGAAAAAAATGACCTGGGGTAACACGGCACGGATGTTTCTCCTAAAATGTGTGCTGCCTCGGCGCTTTTCAGTTTTTGCGAGTGGACGGTTAAAAAAATATATCCTGTCTTTAAAACGGTTTTCGCCACTGTTGCTCAACCCGGCCGTTTCTGATCCGTGCCCCTAAGCAAACGTCGTGAACATTCGCCGTGAGCCACTAGTTTAAGCCGCCATATTAATACGGTTTTCCGATGTTTTCCCGGCGGTTTTCGTCGTTGATGCTGCACGGCAGTGCATAAAAAACAAAACGTGTCCACTTTTGGAGACTGCGGACGACGCGAAAAACCGGTCGACTTCCTCGGGTATGAATAACGTTTCCGCGATTTGCGCCGATGAGCGCACGCGTGGTGAAAATCTGCAGCAGTCTCCTCGTTTCGCGCAGCATCCAAAGGGGTTGTCCGACCCTCTTTTCCGACATGGCCGAACGAAAATAGTCACGCGCGTTTAAAAAGGGACGGTTTTTTTTTTTTTTTTACACGGTTTTTTATTTTTTTTTCCTAACGCTTCGTACGCCCGCGGCGTAAACGGTTTTTTTTTTTAATATTTTTTTTTCTCTCACTCATCGAATCCCGAGCGCCAATGGCTGTGCGCGACCCGCGGAAAAAATGCGCCGGCGGCCGTGCGCGCCGTGCCATTTTTTCCCGGGCCCTCGGAAAAACGTAACGAAAGGGGGTGGCCGGGGACGGATATTTATTTTTTTTGAGCTCGTGTACGAGCACGTCGTACGTGTGTTATTCTCGCGCGATAGTGTGCAAAGTGGCGGTGGTGACAAAGGGATTTTCAGTGCAGTCGCGGATTAAGTTTAGCAGCGTATCGATGACCGTCGGCCGCGATCGAATTTCGCGAAATCGTTCTTCGCGGAAAAAAAAAAAAAATGCTCGCTGGCGAATGATGTCGAATCGAATTCCGAGTCGCGACAGGTACCTACCACCGCAGGACCGTTACCGTCGGAATCGGTAAAAACGCGGAGTTTACGTAAAAAGACAACATTTATGTTTACCGCGCGCGCGCAACCGGCATTAAGAGGAAATCCTGTTCTCGCCGCACTTTTTCTCCTGTTCGTTTTACTCGATATCTATATCTTAACGTGACCAGCGTTGGTATGCTTGCCGTGTATACTGTGACTAGTGATAGCGTCGAGTTAAATATTCGTAATGAATTGTTCATGGTCGTAACGTTTACTAATAACATCGACATTGTCGACATAAACATTTTATGGTGTTACATACTTTCGGCAAAATATGTAAACGATCGTGTTTCATTTTTTTTTTTTTTGATTCTTAATGTCAAACGGCGGTTCCGTTTATAAGATTCGTTGCGAGTTTCAGAGCAACGAACGCGAAAACAAACGTTCCTACTTTAGTCTACATCGAAAGAACGGAATGTCTCTTGGGTGTTTGGCACGGTCGTGCAAACGTATGGGACGTACACGACGAAACCACACGAAGGGTAAGTTTCTGCGATTACTATTTTTGTTTTCAACTGAACGTCCGCGTAGTCCACGTTAAATACCTAATACCTTTTTTCCTCTCAAACGCGACGATAACAATTAGGTTGTCGCGTTCAAATTTTCTTTTACCTTACGTTGTTTCAATAACATTAATCACACGAGTAGTTTTAAAACAATGTATTTTGTGAGCTACGAATTCACAACGATTGATTCAACTGAACGAGATATTCAGTTGATATCACATCGTAGGTATGCGCCAATAATATTAAAACAATTAAATTGTACATGTTTAGCGTGGCGCAACAGTTTTAATTAATTCGAATGTTTTAGCTCGTAATAACAAACCGAAAATTATATAATCAAATTTGTTTTGAACGATGGTTTCTTGTATAAAACGCTTTGTAAACACTTTACGCGTAAAAGTTTGTTTCAAAAAAAAAAAATACAATAAAATATAAAAATAAATAAAAGAACGTGAAATTAACGTAGGTATCTTATACAAACCATAACAATTACCTACTATATGAACTATAAGTGTAAGAAGACCGTCCGCGTCTAGTTGGTCAAAATAAATCCATCGACATTCACGAACTTGGGGCTTGAAACAGTTTTTATATTTGTTATTTTATTTTTGGAAGCAACTGTAATTTGGTGCAATATAAAAATGATTCCATCACTAAAATAAACACTAGAGTTCTTCCTTTGTAATTTAGTCAATTATATTCTATTATAAAATGATAAAGTGAAAACTTTAGAGTTAACAATAGGTACTATTAAACAATATTTCAACGGAATAACCAAAGTTATTAGTTACCTAATGAGTTTCAGTATCTTAAAAGAACTCTCAAAAATATTTCAAATATATTGTAATCCCTACAATGGTTATATTATGTAAAAACAAGTTTGAGTATTTTTACACAGAGAAAATTTATAGGTACTCGACGCACAAAAAAATGAATCATTGGATAATCCGTGTCAAATAATTTTTAAAAAACACTTTCTTTGCCTCCCTCACTTACTAAACTTATCGTTAACTACAGCGACCATACATATTAAATCAATACAGCAGCAATCTGCAGATGGATTATACTGACAAAAACCGCGTTGTTTTTTTTTTTTTCTTATTTTCTTCAAATTTTTACAGAAATATTTGTCATCACTTATCATTATATTGGATTTTTATTTAAGGATTTAATTAGCACACACTAATTTGTATTATTAAATTGTATAATAAATACGCGATACGCGTCAAGTCGTTAAATTTTTAAATACCTATAGATTTTTTATGTATAAATCAAAATTCGTAAATCGTTTTATCGGCGACAGTTTTAGGTGAAACCGAGAGAATTCAAACCTCGTCGTTTTTAGTCAAAGATGATTCATCTTAAATCTGATTTCAAATCCTTATAAATCCCTTGCACAATATCGTTTCCATAATATTCCATACTAATATGCTAATCTGGTTTTTAGAAAAATTACCTTTCTTCTTCGTACCGAGATTAAAAGAAAAACGTAACCGCGCGCAGTGGTGTGCACAGGCGAGTAGTCATATCGCGCCACCATTGTCATTTTTTGTTAGCAAACTTATAGATTTACAATCAGCTATAGTTATTTTTCTATGAAAAAAATACCGTTACAAATATTTAGAATTTAAATTTGTCAAGCACTCATTTATTATTTTCGTATGAAGGAATGATAAAACAGTTTACGTTTCTGCGTTTCAGGCAGGTCGTATACAAATACAACATTTTTTTTATACGTGGATTAAGCTCCCTAAGTCTTCCTAACCGTGTAACAGCTGAGTTTGTCCGAATTCGGTGTAAAATTAGAAAAGACACAAGTGTTTTTCTCGTATTTACATGCCTTTCCTTGATAAATTTCTGGACACGCCACTGACCTCGCGCGTGGTGCGCTCTCTGCTAACGGTCCCCTTTCAATACGCTCTACCTACCTACCTCGTTTATAATATAGCAGACTTGAAGTTTATCGAGAAAATCAAAACCGGACCGAGGCCGTAACATAGCATACCGTTGTAGTACCATGTCTTTCGATACATAATATCGTGCAAATGTTACCGTCGTTTCCCACGGAGGAGAAACGATCGGCCAAACTGGTCGATCGGCTGCAACACGCGTAACCGGTCGATCATGGGAAAACGCGACGACCGGACACCCCCTTTCTCATGACCTTTCGATACAGAGCCGTCGCCAAAGGATTCGCAATAATAATGATGATAATTTATACCAAACGAATTACACGTATCTAGTTAGTTCTGGGATTAATACATCGAAAACTGGTTAGTACTGTTGTGTGCAACACAGAGATACAAAATTGTACCGACTGATCGATTCCTGTTCGTATATTCCACATGCGTGTCTAAGCGGTGGTGAAGTGGCCCAGCGAGTAACTAGAAAAACGATGCTTGTTCGAAATAAAATTTAATACTAGTGTGTATTCTAAGAAGAAAAATTTTAAAAAATTTAAAAGCGGATTTTTTTTTTTTAATTCTACGCAAAGCGTTAAATGTAACGTATGTGATTGCGAAGAATGTATAGAGTCGCCTTATATTTTATTTTTTAAAACACTCTTTCGGTTAGTAGTTTTGAGTTGAACGTTTTTAAGACTTAAAATATGCTCTATAGGAACACTACAAAAAATAACATTTTTACAGTTTTCTCCAATCACCAACCCTTATGAAATCAACCGACGGACGCACGCGGATGATCGCTCCGAATACAAGTAATAATTTACCTTTAAAAATCGGTTTTTCTTTTAAGTTCGGGTGACGGCTATAGCCACACTATATTACAGTCCATAACAATACTGATACTTGGTCTATGGACCAACCAAAAAAAAATGTCAAGTTTATGAAGCTCAATACATATTTTAGTTTGAGCGTAATTGTAGCATTTGTTTTATTTTTTTTAAGATTGTGAATATTTTTTTACAAATGCGCAAATTAATATCGATATAGCTTATAAGTGTACATGAAAATAGGAATCGTACGTACCTTTATAGTTTTGACACGCTGAGTTCCACGGTCGAAACTTATTGTTTCATACATTCATTTGTATCGACCTGTATTTTACTTGGTTTTGGTCGATACTGACATTATTTTGATGTGAAGTTATTCTTCACCAGAACCTTGAGATTTCAAAGGTTTTATAGTTTGTTTTATAGTTGGCAAAAAGTTTTTTTATGTTCCCGAAAACATAATTATTAATTATGAACAAAGCAAAGTATTCAGTTTTGTGCGCGTGATGAATGTGACAAAACGTCGAGATTGTGCTGTTTGTCTTATGCAACATTTATCAGTCTGATGTAAATGCATGAATGTCTAATTAACAAATCCGTACAGGAACTTTGCATAACTTACAACGAACAGCAATCGTTAAGCATTAGACTCTGCCAACCGCAGAACGCACAACAGTGAAGACCACGCATATACTACGTCGCTTGACGAGAGGCTGCATTTGTTTGTTAATTAATAAGGAACAGGAAGTTTGCGAGTTCGATGCCATAAACATGAAAAGCCATCGATTTTAGTATGATAAGCTGGCTGAAACTACCACGTAAAATGTATTCTAAACACGGGCGTATAGATTGATAATTTTGAGGACTCATTGTTTACTTGTTTACACCCCAACCCCCCCATCCCGACTAAATTTAAACGGAAAAAATAACTTTTTGGGTATTTTAAATAAAAGTTATTTACGTTTTACTACCAATAATTATTATCGACGCCCTTTGCCAGTGCAAACCAAAATGCGCAATAAAAATACAAAAGGTATCCCCCCAACACATATTTTTGTATAATACATTTGAGTGCATTAAAATAAAATTATGACAAATTACAAAACGAATTAATAGATGTCTTCTTTTTAACATGATGATTTTCAGATTTATGGATTTATAGTACCTATAGTGATCTCATGGTTCATAAATTCCATAATCTGGTCACTGTTTGTAAGTCTTTCGTACCTAACTATTTCAGAAGAAAGTTACTAGGTAGGTGCAAGATAAGTTTATTGTACCGGAATACGAGACCATCATAAATAAAAGTACTTTTTGATAGTTCTTTGTGTATATTTTTAGAGTGTATCTAGTGTCAAAGATAGTTTTAGAAATTAAACAATGTATTAAATATTATCGTAGTAACGTTGGTGAATGTATTTTGGAATAGCATTTACGATTTAAACATGTTGGGCAATTTAGTTAAAAAAGATTAACTGTCATAAGTTAATTAAATTGCTTTCAGTTAAAAGTTTAAAGATAACAACGAAAAAAAAAACTATAAATAAGTATTAAAAGTCAAGATGAAAAACGAAATAAACTTAACTCGGTTAAAAAAAAGTTGATTTTTTTTTTCGCTAAAATATTCACAAGTCGTAAAACGCCCAATCTAGTATTTTCAACTTTTGTAACTAGTAAAATAAAAAAAAAAAGGCAATGAATCAATTTTGGTTGTTGGTTTCGCTTGATAACAAAAAAAAAATTGAGACAATCTTAACTTTGCAACAATGATAATTTACTATAAAAAGTTTAATCAATGCAATAAAATTTTCAACTGAATAAACAAAAACAAAAATAATTACCTAGTTAAGTTAAAAAATAATTAACTTTTTAACTAGTCGATGCCCACCTTTTCAATTTAAAAGTAGATGGTTATAGATCTACGTTAGCTAAAATGGTTATTATTATTTTAAAATTTACAACACACACGTATTTTACTCTTTTTTATGGTTATGTACAAATTTCAAATTGTTTGAAAAGTTGTGGAGGAGTTATCGCATAAAAACACAAATTAAAACAATGAACTTCACGTTGTAAATCGTTTTTTTTTTATTTTCATAATTGTTTGGCAGGTTTTTTGCCACAAATTATAAAATATAAAATGGATTTCAAAAAACTTATCATAAAATTTTACAACTGCATACAATTTTCTTTCGGTGATACAGTTTTGTAAAAATTTAAACATTTTTACTATCCTTCTAACGCTGATCGTGGAAGAAAAACTAAAATTTTGAGAATATCAGTAAAATAAGCATTTTATTTTATTTGATGTACCTACTAACTGAGAATGTAAATTTTAAACCATTATCATTTTTGGTTTACTTGATATTGTGATAAACGTTTTTGTTTAAACTACATTTGACATTAAAAGGATAAAATTTTCTTCTTAAAAGTTCGTATTTTAAATACTTAAGGTGTAATATGTTGTTTTTTTCATAGGAAGACCGCACCGACGCACCGTCGCAGCCGTTCTCGATTATTATTTTAGAATCTGAGCGACGTGCGATGAATGTATTGTTTTTACAATGATGTTTTTCTTTTTTTCTTTTTTCCGTCAACGACCTTTCGTTTACAAGAATGAATGCTTCGATTTTCAAAGTCAGTTACTTTTCTGAAAGACTTATGGACTCCGGTGATACTTTGGTTGGAGGGTTTTTTTTTTTTTAATTTGGCTTACTTTATGAGTCTTACCCCCCGAAAAAAAAAAAATAACTCGAATTTTACGGGGAGAAATTTGAAATTTTCACGTTTTTAATGACATTTACGGGTAGAACGAGTGCCCGAATCCGGCTTTAAAATTTATTTTACCTATTTTTTTGATGTTATGCGCCGAAAACGGCGAAATTGTCTAATCCGGCGTCAGAACGGCTATATTAAACTAACGTTATAAAGGATTATTCCTCGTCGTTTTCAAACTTTTAAGTACTAAATTAATTTAATACGTTGTGAAAAATAGATAGTAATTTTCGCTAGGTATAATACACTATTTTTATAGGAGTAATTTGCGATTTTTTTTATTTTCTCTCGGGACAACCATATTACGTTCGATTAGATAGCTCGCTCGGAATCGGTTTTTTTTTTTTTTTCGAACGCAACAATTTATCGTCGATTTCAGATATCAAACGATACGCGGATGGACCGCGACTTTGAATCCTGCAATGACCCGTCCAAAGCGTATAGTGGTTACAGTAGGGTGACCAGACGTCCCGTTTAAAACGGGACTGTCCCTCTTTTGATCATCATGTCCCGTTGTCCCGATAAACTTCAAACGGGACTATCCCGTTTTAATCCCGTTATTTCCATATACGACTGTATGAATGTTATGAAAATCGATGTACGAAACAAATATAAAACAGTTTGTATGTTTAAAATTTGATACCAAAGTTATAAAATATGACGGTTTTCGCAGAACGAACGTCAAGTGCCAATGCCGACGAACAGTACAACTAGCCATGAGACGTGTTGTACGGCCTAACCGTACGCCATGATGATAAGTCGTGATGCGAACTTTTCGAGCGCCGCCCGAAATTGATAAATAAGTAAAAAAAGAGTGGAAAGCGTGGAAGAAGAACTATCGAATTCATGAACGAATGAAGATGGTGTAGTAATTTTCCTAATTCTTGTTAAAAAAAAAAAAAAGGTAATACTTTAATAAAAAGTAAATTTTTCTAATCGTTTAAAAAATTATAATAGTTGTGCAGCATTGTGTTGTTTAATGAATAATACAAAAAAAAAACATTCTTAAACACTTTAAATTATTTAGGTTAGTTCACGGAAAAAAGGTTAAAGCGATAGGAGAACAATTGGGACTTTTACTCTGCGTCCGCAAATGCGTGAACGTGTATGGATGAGGGTTTTTTTGGGGAATCTTTCATCCGCGAAACGTTAAAACGCGGCGCGAACGGAAAACTGCGAATTCTCCGGCTCCACGTTTGTCCGCGACTCGCTGGCCCTCCCCCGACCCACCCACCCCGCCCGTACCCACCGCGGTCTTCCGCCGGCAACGGGTCTTACGTTAATTTATTCGCCGCGTTCTTGCGGCGGGGGAGACGTTACGAAAAACTTTTCTCCCGAAAGATAAAGGGATCCCCCGCGACGGAGCACGCTCGCCGCCGTTACAACGATAACAGCAGCAGCAACAACAACAACAGCAGCAACAACAACAACAACAACGTAATCCTCCGGGTTTATTTTACGGCCGGTTACGTGACGTGTGCGCTATATACGTACCACGTAATAATATATTCGGGAAAACGCAAAGAAAAGGAAAAGGGATGGCCGCCATGTTTTCGCTACCTCACGCCGCCGCCGCCGCCACCTACGCGCGCGTTACGACGGTGTATTACGCCTGTTACTTGTGCGGCGACGTCTTACTTCGCGGACGGATTCGGCCGAGGCGACGACGACGACGACGACGCGAAGGAGGGCGTGGTGATGGCGGCGGGGTGAAAAAGCCCTGACGTCCCTTCCCCCGGCAGCCCTTTCGCGTCTTTCCACCCACCCTCCCAGGTCGACCGCGTTCGTTTTGTATCGCGCGCGAGAAACTTTCCGTCTTTTATGCGGCCCGTCGGGGAGGGGGGGGCGCATGCGCCGCGCGCGACCCACCCGCGGCCGACCGCGCCCCCGCCGCCCGTTGTTATGACAGGAACGGATTGTTCTCCGCGGCCCTTTGTTCCGGCACGCGGCGTCCTCTTACAGCCGTCGGTTTCCTTCTAAGATATTACATCCGTGTAAGTACGGCGCGGCGCTCACACTGTGCGTTGCGTTCTCTCTTTCGATCGCTCCGTTCTGCGATGCCTGTAATAGGTACGTTTTACAAAAAAAAAAAATTGTAAAACACGTTTTAACAACAATATGGTGCACCGAGCGTGCGACGGACAGTCGGGATTTTCTAAACGTTATTCGGTTTTGTACCGATTTTGCCGTTCGAAAAAATTATACGATTTCAGTGCTGTTACGGCCGCACGGTAAAATGCACACATCACTTCGTTTTCCACTCGGGTACCCGTGTAGAAATTTTGATTTTAAGAAAATATAAATTTTTTTTTTTTAGTTTGAAACGAAATTTAAGAAGAAAAGAGGGTTGAACTATTAAAAAAAAAAAACGGTCCTTAACGTTTGGAAATTTGTACCAAATTCTTATTTTCCTAGTGTTCGATTCAACCGGCGGCCGATTTTCGTTCCCAGTCCGCCCCTGACCACCACCGCCCAGTTGTGGGCGCCTCGCGGGTTCGACTGAAATACGGCGGACCCGGTGTAATGTTGACCAAATTATTCAGAAAGTTCTCTGTAACACCTCGCCGTTTCAAACACGACTGCGGGAGACGTTTTATTCTGACAAAATATTACGTACGGATCAGCTGTATACATAATTGATTTTTACTGTTCTATATACGCGAGTAAGTCCATAGGCGTGTGTCCACGGGGCAGGCAGGGCGGGCACGCGAGTCTCCCCGGGGACTTCTTAAGCTTTGGCCGAAGAATTTCATCTCTTTACGGTACAGTTGTTCCAACAAAAATACAAAACAAACAATAAATGTTTAAAGTTGTGACATTAGCACGTCAATTAAAACTGCTTACGATGTATTGACATCGGTGACGTCGTCGAAACATTTAAAATACTGAAACCCGTAAACAGGCGAATAGAACTTTTTAATTGACTGGATTTTTATAACTATTCGTTGTAATTTAAGACTACTTTGAGTTTGAACCGGTTCGACGAAATTGTATTTTTTTTTTTTCATGTTCATCGTACAGAATCTACCTGATTTTAATCAATAAACAACTGTTACGATTTACATTTTGTGTGTCGACGCTTGACAGTTTGGGTATGATGTATGAAATTTATAATTTATTGTTCGTTTTGTAAACATTAGCGTGGTTTGAGCTAGCAGTTGTTATAACAGTTTTAAAATTTATTCGATTTATGTAATAAATGTAGAGAAAGTCGATTCGTAATAGACAAAATATTCATTGAAATCAACTGAGCAACACGTTATGTAGGTTGGCCTTATCGTGTGATAGCTAAAGAGTCCAATGTTTTAAGATCAAAATAGTGTCTATCGTGCTGAAAATATTCCAGGTTTAAAAATTGTCACACCACGAATGCCTACCGTGAAATATAAAAGTCACAAGTACAGACGCAGAGGGTCGTAGGAAGAATAAATTTGAATTTTCTCAAATTACCTCCCCCCGCAGCCATGGCGTTCTGGATACGCCGGTGACCTAGTACAGCCGACATGGCTATTTCGTTCTAGACCGCGAGTTCTAAACGATTGTTGATGGATATAAAACTGGAATGGATGAGTCGAGGTAAAATCTACGAGCGAACGATTTGACATATTATATTGTATAGTTATACCGTAGAAAAATTTGTGTCCCTACCAGTTTTAGAAATATGTGACGATTGTATGAGTATAGCTTAGGTGTCTTCTTACACGGCGTACCCATTATGATAATTGAATAAAGTAGCTGCGCCGCAAAGACGAATCATGACAAACGTTAATTAAATTAGCATCAAAGTAGTTTTGAGTTCACTCCATTTTAGTGTTAGTATCCTCTTACGATGTATAGCTCGTGACTTTGTTTCATTATGGCCGTCGCGTGCGACTCGGTCGAGTTGATCGTTAGTGTGCAGAACGCTTCCGCTGTGTACAACAAATACGTTATTTTGCATACACTGGATGGTACATTTAACGAACACTTAAATACCTACTTGATTATTTTTTTTTTTTGCCAGCAAACAGTATTATAACTAAGCATATTTAAAAGTTGAAGACATTACGTAAAAACTTCACGAGACGCGCACTAAACAGCTCCATGTTAAGGGATTGTGTCCCGTCATTCTTTTTTGCTTGAACGGTTTAATTGAGTGCGCCTATAGTTAACAGGCTTGCGATGACCCTATAAATGTTTTAAGCAATTTTCGTTTAATTTTTAGTCAGTTCGAACATTTTAAAAAACAAAATTTCGAGTTGTGTAGTTAGAGAAATCGGTAACTTTTAAACGTACAATCTATACACACTGCTCGATACACTGTCGTTGGCCAATTATTGAAAATAATTTTCTTTCTCGAGTTATTAGTGTTTAAAACTGACCTCGCTATTGAAAATTTAATTTCACGAATGTTTTTTTTTTTCAATAATGATCGAAATTCCAAAAAAAAAAACTCAACGTCAGCGTTACGATTCTGAATCGTAATCATTTTCCAAAACGAAAATTAGTTAATTACTGTTTCATTTGTTAAGAAACCAAGATTCCCCCCGAATAAAATGTAACCTGCTGCTATAGAAACACAGCATACAACGCGCTCTGTTGGAATTCGATATTAACACTTTTGGATATTACCCTTCAAACGACTTTGTGTGTAATAACCGAGTGTGTAACATCACATTGTACCATATATATATATTATACGCTTATAGTATCTTTTCGTGGAACATCATCATTCATCTATATGGATAATATGTGTCTTAAAACGCTGACAATGAACCATTTCGTCACTGTTGTGGTGTTAAATATGTTTCGTTCGGTATTGCCGTCCACGCAGATTTACTAAAAAATACAACACTGAAAAAGTATAACGTGTTGTTTTTTTTTTTATATGCTTTTAGGGTGAAATCGTCGATCAGTAGCAGAACGCGTTATGTACTCGCACACCACGGATGAGAATTTAGCGTTTTTTGGCCGAATCGGTCTGCGCTAAAATGGCACGTCCGGAACGTCTTTCCAAGATACGCGATGGAGATGATTCTTCATGACCGTCGACGAGGTGCCGAAACGGTTTCCGGTGTACTGTAGTCCGTGTTCCGGCCTTCGCGGCCCACGAACCCGTAGACGTGGAACTACCCCCTCGTATAACCGCCCTCCTCTAAGTGTAAGCCCCCGGAACTTGGCGCGTGGACCTCATATTATGGCGGTGATCTTTCCAATAACGCTCGTTTTCCTCGGCGTCTAGCACCTCCACATCATACGCGGTCGGCTGTATGACGCACGCAACCGCATACAACGGCACACCTCCCGCACAATGTATGACCTCGGCGTTCGCGCACGGCCAATGCGCAGGGCCGTCTTAAGCTTTGCAGGGGCCCATGGGCACCCGGAGCTTAAGGGGCCCTTTTAGTAGTCCTACACAAAAACATCAAAAGTTTATTTAATATAATTACTTTATTAATTAATAACTATGTACATTTTACAGAATTATAAATGGTATTTTACTGTTATAACTGTCAACAACATGAAACTTATAGTTAATACGTATCGTTAAGTAACGGGTTTTTTTCGAAGTTTCTGTGGTGCAAAATCTTCAATTATATCTTCGAAGTCTAGTTTTTGCAGGAGATCACTTTCTATGCACATTATTGACGAATTGGTGGCCCTGGGCACGTGCCCCACGTGCCCATAGGGTAAAGACGGAACTGCCAATGCGTGTGACCACGCGCCATACAACCACGGCCGGCAGCGTGTTTACATTTGGCGCTGGAGCGGTCAAATATTACGTGTACAGGATGGTTTTTCGCTTTTCTGCTAATTCATACGTTTCGTCCACGCACACAAGTATACCAAACGTACTTTTTTTTTCAAATAAAACTCGTGTCGCGTTCGAATTACATTTTTAACTTTTTGATTTCGACGCAGACAACGATTTCCCGCGGTTTTTTACCGTTACATTTTTCAAAACATTCGTGCATCGATATCCCAAAACTAACGATCGTCTGGATGTGTAAAGCTCGACGAAAAAGTACGATACGTAAGAGAAAAGCGTTTTATTCGACGCGATCTCCGTTATATCCCCCGACCCCGCGTGGAATAATACGACGCTTTTTTTTTTTTAACGTCTTTTCCGATACTACAATTGATTTCTTCTAATCTTCGGCTAAAACTATTGATGTTATGAACGTAGTTCAGCGATCAAAGAGAAAAAGTTTTTCTTAAGAGATCGACGTAGAAAATTCGATCGACACCGATTGTTTTTTGAACAGAGGCGCAAAGCATTTTCTTCGGTAAAACGCTATGCGCTCTTGGGTACCTACTTACCTGCACTGTGCGGGTATCCCTGGCCGTAAATTCTATTCTGTTGATTCATTTTTAAGACGCTCCGCACTGATTTATTTAGGTTCCGCAACGTTATGAATAAATGAAAATCGTCGGCATCTACTGTGCATAGCCGACCGAACATGTTTAACATTTATTATTAATGCGGGTTCGGAGACGGGATTTCGCTATTTTGCGCGGATTAAAATATAACGAATAAGATCGCCGTGCCTCGAGGCCAGCTGGTCTGATGGAATTGTCCGGCGGAATCCGTCCAGCGCAGTATAGTAGTAACTCAATTAATGTCGGCAATTAATATTCTAAATGGCTCGTAGCCGATTGTTGTTATTATTAATTTTAGTATTAGCTGTGCCGAATTTCGGACGGTGCCGGCAAGCGTAGTAAGCCCGAGAGAGGAGGAATGGCGAACTCTCCAGGAACTTCGCCTCGCCTGCAGAAGAACGAAAATCCCGTGCTCTGTATAGGCGTGCACAATATTATTATTATACACAGCAGACTTAGATGCGCGCTGTAAGAACAGGAGGCGAAGTGCCGAATTTGATTGGTGTTTTCCAGAAGACAAATACGTGACTCGATTAAAATGTCAAAATTAAAGAAGTCCATCATTCACGTTTAGGCGAAGTCGCCTAAAGATAAGATGCCTCATGCTGCTTCAGCGAGTCGAGCCATTTACCGCCGCATCGGGTACCGAATTCGTCTCTAATAATATTGTAATATATTATCAGGAACAATACAATACTGCGATACAATACGCAGTAGCGATTACAACGTAGTTGAGCACTTTAAATTATAAATTTAAATGATACGAACGTGACGGCAAACTTTGTACTTGTCAAAATGTTATAGTGTGTGTTATAACTGATTACGATTATTAATCTCGTGCGCTCATTGTACACACCGAACCTAAGTAGTACTGTCATACTTGCACAGTATACATACCAGTGCTTGGAAGGAACGGGTTCAAAGGAACGAGATTCTTTGATTTCGTTCATTTTATACGAACAAACCAGGAACGTATATCTAAAAGATATCTAAGGAACGTATGATGGAATTTCGTTCATTTTTTGGAGGAACATGAATAATTGTTATTTTTCCTTATTTAAATAAGTAAATAATTTTTATCCATAGGTTTAGTAAATGACTTACGGTAATCCATACAAAATATTACAAACTTCAGTAAATATTTTCCATAAATTTCTTTAAACCTATCTTAGTAAGTCCGTCCCCTGTTAAAGGTATCATATGTTTGAAACATCAGATATTCTTTTGGTGTTACTTGAGTCAATAATATTATATTGAAATTTATCACAAAACTATGTACAGTTTTTTTTTTTTTTCTGAGGAACGTGAAATTTTTCTATGTTAGGAATGAAGAAAAGAAAAAATTCCTTTTTTTAAGGAACGCAGGTTAGAATTAATAATTAGTTTTTGAAAATTTACCAATGGTACAAGTGAACTAGGTCAGTATTTTGGGTTGATCACTAGTTTGAAATGTGTAGTTTAAGGGTCTATGTTTAATTTGTAAACAACTTGTAATTTGTCCGTTGCTTTCGAAAATTACCATTTTGAGCAAGCTCCGTGAGTCAAATGCTAAATTTAAATTGTAAATGTCAAAGGTTCATATTCAGCTCAAAAATAGTGAAAATTACTAGGAAAGTCTTACCGTGTTATTGTACTTTAATCATTCTAAAAATGTGAAAAAAATTCCACTTACTTGAATTATTTTTGATAGAGATATTAATCGAAAAAATGGACGCATCACGAAGGTAACAAACCAATATAACAATTTCTAAGAAAAAATTAATCGAGAGAATTTTTTAACCGCATGTAGGAAAATTTGTGGTTAAAACTGTATAAAAGTTTTGAGACTCAAAACTGAAAACTTAAAGTTTTATGATTTTTATAATGCACGAAAATCGGCAAATTCAAAAATGTTCCCTCGCTTAAAAATTGTCAAAATCAATTTTTTAATATAAATAGTTTCATTATATTCTTTTTCTTTCAAATTATCTGTGAAAGTTTCAAGTCGTTTGGAGCACATTTAAAAAAATTATCAAAATTTAGAAAACAATTTCAAATAAAGTAGCAATTAAATTATATTAATTACGCGACAAATGATAAAAAAAAAAAATGTCAACCGATGATCAAAATTGTTAAGAACATACAGAAAAATGTGTTTTGAAGCTTGCGTATTATGAAAACTTTAAAGTTTTATACTTAGTTAAAAAATTACCAAAACTATTTGGAATTTATGACGTTTAATCTTCATTCATTCCAAAAACATGTGAAAATTTCAATAATTATTATTGGAGGAGTTATTGCTAAAAACACATAATGAAAAAAACAATAAAAAAACGATGTAAAAATGTCTATAGATCGAAAGAGAAATGTTTTGACAATTTGCAACCACACATTGGTAAATATGTTATTTATATATAGCTTAAGTTTCAAGACTCTTAATTGAAAATTATTATTTTTATGATTTATGAAACAATAACTGCAAATAAATAGGAAGTTTCAAAATTATAATGCTCTTTAAATCGTTTACAAATTTTCGAAATAAGTTCCAATTGCATATACAAATGCTTAAACCATTCTTAACGGTGTGAAAATCATGTGTTAAAAATTTTTGAAAATGTCCAATTCTTTGGAACAATCTTGGAAATTTTGAAACTTTTGAATTTTTTGCCTTAAGATCATAGTTAAAGATGTAAATTTCAAAAAAAAATTTGAACAATATATCATTGATGTGCCGATTAATTTCCTATCTTTTGGTATACTATATTATTTTTACAACCCTAAGTAGTGTTTAATTAAATAATATTTTCAGAAAAAATCTATAAATTTAATACGTTCCTTGCTACACACTGAATCTAAAAAAAAGAAACAAAAGTAATTTAAAATTGCTAAAACATTATCATTTATGTAAAAACGGAATAAAAAATTTAATTTATCATTCGAAAAAAACCAGACAAATTCTAAAAATATTTTTCATACGTATAATTGTATACTTCATTTGAAGTTTTTTTCAATAACTGCAACAAATTTATAAACATACAAATGTCGAGTAAATGCACAAACTAAAATTAACGATTCTTTTCAGTCATATACTTACGTTTACATCAGAATTGAATTTTCTAAGCCAAGAAACGTGGTAAAAAGTAACTCATTTCCGCCTCCGGGTGAAAGCAATTTCAGTCTTAGTCAAATGTACAGCCCTCACTTACGGGGAACGGTGCCACATACATAGCTCGCGACTTAAATTGCTTGCTTTCCGGCCTTTTTATACAATTTATTTATTTATTTATACATAATATAATATAATATATTAACGCCCCTCAGAGTAAAAGTATAGTTTCACAATTACAGCATTTTAAAATTCAAACTATTCAATACGTAACAAAATAAATCACAATGTTAAATAAACAAAAAGAATTACTAAAAAAATTAATTCTAACATGTTTCAAATATATGTAATGATCGTAAAGAATTATAGCTAAAATCAAAATTATCAAAATTATTTCAAGACTACGTATTTAACATTCGATTCATAAGAATATTTAAAACATAATTAAGTTTGCTAAAGGATTAATGTAAAGAAACAGAAACTCTGGCAACGAAAGTAGGAATTTTCCACAAAGTTTTTACTAATAGTTCTGGACAATCTATTTTTCCATTTATTAGCTTATAAATAAATTTCACATCGGCTACTGTTTGCCTTTTTTCCAAAAAAACAATTTCACATTCTCTAGCAACTTTACTCGTAGAAGAGTTAAACATATTCATTTCATTTACAATCATTTGGAGGAATCGTAATTGAATTTTTTAATTTTATCTATAATAGTCCAATCAGACAAGGGGTTTCAAAACAATAGATCCAAATTCCAACAACGAACGGACTAGGGCATAATAATATAAGACTTTTATACAGTTCATATGTGAAAACTCCAAGCGATCGCGTTAAATAGGCCCCAGTGTTCTTGGTGCTTTTCCGCAAATTTAAAAGATAAGTTCTTGGCCAGAATCAATTCTAAATCTTTTATTTCCTGTACGTAACACAAATACTGGATTTTTACTATTTAGTCAATGGATATGGACAGTTTTTTTCCGAGAAAATGTTATTTACATGCATTTCGAGACATTTAATTCCGGACCGTTTTTAGTACACCAATTGTTCTATGATAGAAATATCATTCTTAATCAACTAACAATTGCTAATGGTATTAAACCCGAGCATAAATAATTTCAGGTCATCAGTAAGTAGTAAAAAATTAATGAATAAAATAGTACCTTTTAACTCATTTATAAAAATAACAGGGGATATAATATATAACTAGCGTGTAATATTATACTATTTTAATAACGTTGCCAACGTCTATAAACGTACCACTTAAAGAACTGATTGATCGTGATCGAGTCTACAATACTTATTCACTCGATTGAATTTTTAATTTTACTCAAATAAATATTAAACAAAAAAATATAACTTCATTTAAATAAGTTAGCAACTGTAAAAATTTGTTAGATACTCTCATATGAATATTTGATTTCTCCACAACCATGTCATTTTCAAATTTCAATACACATATAATATATTTTGAAGGGGAAAAACAATTTCTTTTTTCAATTTTACTTACAAAGGTAGACATTTCGTCCCCATAAATTGGGTCAAGGTACGCCGTACTGACGCGTGTAGTTTATACCATTTAGCTATGTGAGTATAAAGCACAAACTATATTCAACTGCATTTACAATGTAATGAAATTTGGCCGTTAGTTACGTCGGTTTAAGTTACTTAAAAGTATAAAATAATTCATTGCTTTAAAGTTGCAGCGAGCGAACGTAAGCCGTTTTAATAAATTACGGACGCGCAAATGATAATCCATTCCACGAAGAAAACAGCTAGGTACCTAAGGGTCTGCACTCTACAAGTCTTGTTGAATAGAGTGTTTGTAACTTCAAATAACTTTACATTTAACCGAACGTATAACGCAAACACTTGATCTTCGCTGGGCAGTTTAGTGGTCAAATTTTCCACACAATCTCTTTTTCTCTAGTTCCTCAGAGCATGGACTGACTTTGGCGAGATACTGATAAAATTATTAAGATACTAAAACATTCTTATCATACCGAAAGTTTTTGCGAAATTGGAGGAAGAAGTGACGCAAAAGAAAAAAATTAAATTAATGGCAAACCAAATTATTGATTATTGATGATTACTACTACAATGAATAGAAAAATTATCATTGGTCACTTAACAGCTCCTGAAAATGTATGGATTATAGTGATGTGTATTAACAACATTTGTACAAACATTTGCTTGGTTCATAATCTAAAAAGTTAAAATTCAATTGCTAGTCTTTACTATAACTTTGACGCAATTTTTTTTTTTTTTTTTGATATATAACTCTTGATCTCTTATTACCTAAGTCACGACACTTCCCTGCAAGTCCTAGTTTCCAATGCCTATTTCAATACCTCAACTATATCGTATGGCTGTTTTATATTGGTGTACTTGAGTAATTTGGTAACTTTTATAAATTATATCATGCCTACACTAATGATAATAATATTAGTCTTGGTGTACGTAAATTTAAATTTGATGAATAAGTAACAAATTATAAATAATTCAGTGTACAAAGTTGTACGTATTTTTTTTTTCATTTCTGTAAAAAATTACCACTCACGGCTTTCGGCTTAATCCCACGGACATTTACGAAATCACGAGCAGTGGTTACCGAGCACCATTTTACGGATCGGCGGTACATCCAACGCTACCTGGCCGCGAATTAGGGTCGGCCGAAGGGTCGTACAGCGCCGCGACGGGGTGCAAAGCAAATTTTAAGGGTGCTAAACTCAGAAATGTCGGAGGGTTAGTTCGGTAGATGCCACTGGTGGACAACGTTAATGTAAGAGTAACGCGAGACTCGATCCCTTTGAACGCGCTAAATACAGATAGAAAGTAAATACGCGTACACGAAGATAAAATGAACCTCGTAAACGATTTCTTAGTATGATTTATCATTTTTTTTCTTCCTGTCGTGTGGTTAATATTTCCAAACCTAAATTGTTTTCTTTCAGCCCAAAACTAACCTATAGGTATTTGAAAGTATTTGTTTATTTTATCTGTGAATGAAAATAAATTATACGTAAATATACTACAATTTTGTTCAGCATACTAAATCGATCAAATCCAGATAAACCGATACAGTATACTACATTTAGATGTAAACGTTTCATAAATACAAGTAAAATTGCGTTGATCAAAATTGAAACAGCAGATTCGCTGTAGACGTTATTTTATAACAGGTCCCAAAAAAGTTCAGATTTTCCCCAGAAAATAAATTGTGAATATTTTTGTCAAAAAGTCTCTTTTATTCAAAAAAACCACTAAAACACCCTTTCCAAAACTTCTACGTGAATACACTCATAAGATTTGCTTTGAAAAAGGAAAATTCCTAAAATGTTATATAATTATATTATAGTTATATTACTATGGTAATCGGATGATTTCAATAATTTGTTCAAATATTTGCCATACAATTAATATTTTTTAAATATAAAATCACACAATGAAACAAAAAAAAAAAAACTAAAACATTTTTTTTCCCCTCTCTTAATTATTTGTACAATATTTAGTTTAAATAAATTAAAAAAACATTCAAAGTTTAAAAACCAAATTCACTCAATATCTAAGACTTAAACAATAAAATTACACCACAAAAAAATATCTCATTTTTTATCAAACGTCGACGTTACCTATAAAATAAACGTAGCTCTTATAATTTTTACCAACTACCATGAAAGAAATCATCATTTTATAGTAAAACTTAAATTTTTCCATAAAAAAAGCCAAAAGTAATATAAGTGAGTAAAATTCTTGCAATTATTATTAACTTTTTTTTTTCAACTCAAATAGTTCTCCGTTTAAAAAAATGTTCGTAAATAACATAAATTCAAAATTATTTAAAATACAATTTCTTATCATGAACTTAATATATATATACATTAATGTATTAGTTTATTTTTTTTAGTTCTGTACCTTTTCTTGTTTATTAATAATATGTCACTTTTATTTAGTGAAATAATATAATTTTTATAAAGTTAAATGCATAAAAGGTTTTAAAAAAAAGTAGACAACTATTTTGATTGGATTTTTGTTTTAGAATTTTGTTATAATGTACGTTTTGCATTAAATTTAAAAGTAATGAATAATGATAAATCATTGTTTACAAAAATATTTATTCTGCAGGGGGTGCTGTGAGAGTCAAGTACTCAACGAATTTATTGTTTCATAGTTTTTAATTTAGCACAAAAATTTTCAAAATGGTTGAGCTAAATATAACCTTGTTTGTACCTATTGTAAAAATTTTAATTAATTTAACAACGTTTTGTGGAAATTACTGCTAGAAAAATTTAAAAAATAAACACAGCAAATAAATAATGATTTTTTTAAACCATATACTATAGAGAAATTAGTTTTTAAGCTCCTATAAACGTTACTGTTTTCTAAACTAGAAAATTTAATGTTTTATAAAAAAAACCAACAACAATTAACTACTTCAAAAATTTTAAAGGAATGATAAAAAATTATCATCGAAATATAATATATATATATATATCATCTGAGTAGAAATTTTAATTTCATCATCAAGTGTCTAGTTCGAGTAGGTACGACCACTTCATAAAGAGAGTACTCGTCCGCTTTGTGTTAAACAATTTAATATTTACAGTATTGGCTTCCACTTCGTTCAAACCGTGGTTTCACTCAGTGTACGAGTTATATATTTATGTGTGGGTACCCTGTTAATGCATTTAAACTGTAGTACCTGCCCACTATATTTTATTCGAAGTATGAACTCCTTAAAAATATTATACGCACCTAAATTTTAATGTTTTTTAAGTTGGATTAATATTTTAACGCGTCCAAAAACCAAACTGAACACGTGAAAAAATCAAAACGCGATGAAATGCTCTTTTCAAACGTTGAATCCGATTTAGAACGATTACGCCCGAATTAAAATTTACCGTCATGACGGTACTAGAATATTGTGCACGCCCGTACGAGAAATTGTCAACCCGAAAAACAAATTAGAACGAGCCAGAACCGCGCTGTCGTCAAGTCTTCACGCCAAGTGGGTACGATGAAATTCACAACACATTGTTGAAAATTACAAACCATACAACTCATACCGAGCACACGTAAAACTGAGGAATTAAGGTTTAAACGGATGTGAGTGAAAAGGTAAAACGATAAAAGTAAATGTGATTAAAGAACAAAGTATCCGTAGCCTGCGCCAAAGCGTTGAATATCGTGTTTCCTACCAGGAATACGGTACGTCTTAAGTATTGAACAAATGAAAATCTGTTTTCAGTGGCTCGCGTCAATACCGTTAATAATACAACTCCTGCGGTTAACGCGTACACATTCGGTAGTACGTTATTTTATGTTCATATTACACAGTTGGCGTACCAATAACAACATTGCGAATTCGGCGTCGTTAAATCGCGCCTAAACCGAATTTTCTGGTCGTTTGCGGGGACGCGTATTTCCCGTCGAGTACGACGACGCGCGCAGGTAATGCGTTTACTCGGCTATTATTCCGCCGAACTTCGGTTTCGCCGCGCGCGCTGATCCCGTCCGCGGAAACGAACGCTCCCTCGCTGGCTCGACCCTTCTGGGCGGTGGCGGCGGCGAACGGCAAACCGACGACAGAGGTTGAATGAATTCCTCGTGGCGCGATTCTGCAGGGTGCGACGATGCGCTGCGCGAGAGAAAGGGGGCGAAAAAATAAAAGTAGGAGGCACGACGGGGAAAAATCGGGAAAAAACGAAGGGCGTTTGATTAGCGGTGTAAAAAGAAAAGAAAAAATAATGCCAGCGCGCGTTGCAGAAGGTTTTTTATTTTTTTTTTCTGTTCGTGGGTGCGACGGGACCAGGGCAAGGGAGGGTCGTAAAAACGACGATCGTTTGCTGCTTTTTTTTCCCGCGCGCGGCTATCTTCGGTCCCTCTCATATTTTATATCAGTTGCGCGGCGGCGGGCCGAGACGGATGAGAAAAAAGAGGGCTGGAGCCGGAGAAGCTGTGCAGAGCGAATAAGGGACCGTCGCAATTAACCACGGGTACGAGATAAATGAATCTACTTATTCCACGTCCCGGCGGCGGGGAGGGACGAAAGTAAAAACCGAAAACGATAAGAATCTCGCCGGGCCCGTATCGAAAACCCCGTGAAATCCAGATTCTTACAGGAATATGTGATTCGCCCGACCCTGTGGCACCGTCTTCGTTCTAACTACATTACGGCTCGGTAACATTTGTAATCACTGCAGTAGATCGAGTAACTAATTGTTCTGTACGAACGGTTTTCTTTCGGCACTTATATTTCGCTTGAACTCGCACGCTCCGACGGTGGTACCCGGATTCTTTTCGGATTCTTCATGCGCAGATCGTGTACGCCGTTTTAACCGTTTGTAAAGTAAACACGATTGGTTTAAAAGTATCTACATACTGTTTAAAGTATATATATATATATGTATAACTATGCGAAAAATATGACCGAAATGCTTTTATTTAACACAAACATCCGCTAGGTACGAATTTTATGACGAGTCATGATTGTTCTACGTGAACGTACCAGCGGTTTACCCTTTGATAACGATTTTAGTCTTCTACGTCGTAATACGATAGTATATTAAATGTTTTCAGTAAATGAAAACCTTTTATATCGTAAAAATATAACGCATCAGCAACATGCTAAAATATTTAAACTTTTTTCGAAAATTTTACCACCTGTCTTCCGAGCATACGACCGCTCGTATAAAAAGTGTTTTGTAAAAATCGCTTTGTAAAAGCCTTAATTTGGATGATAAAAAAAAAACTCATTGAGAGAAAATATCGTATAATAGACACAAACCTTTTTTGATATCCCTGACGGTGAATGACCATGAATATAATAATAAAAATTGGTTGTAACGTCGTACTCTACCAATTTTTGCATGAACGACCTGTTAAAAATCAATAAAAATGCATTTTAGAAATTTTCGAAAAACGCTGTTTCGTTCAACACGCAACATACAAATCAACACGGGCACATATTATCGTCGTGGGAAGTGTACAAAATAATTCGTTCCATAACAAACGAAATGTTGTACTGTTTTTTCACATTTTCGATTACACGAAGAAGTAAATTGTGTTTATAAAAACAATAATGGCTTATTGGCAGACGTTTATTCGTTAGTATGAAAATTCTTGCCGACGTTTTATAATTGAAAATAAACGAAAGAATAATTAATTTTCCCTGGGTCCGACATGTTTCAATTTGTTATCGTCGTCCGTTACTCCTCTCGCTGCTTACCCCGTCCCCCGCGTTGTACTCTTTAAAGAACCTTAAGGACCCCGGGGCCATATTGTTTTTTAATTAAAGTTTTTTACAAGTCTCAACAATTTCGACAACTTAACTCTTTAAAAAGAGCAGTGTAAGCACAGCCAAGGCCGTGCGGATCGCCAAAAATTTGCATACGTCACTTTTCAACACTAGGATCAACTTGTCCTGATAATCTTCAAAATACGTTTTTCCGCGGAGATTTATGGCGAATTTCACGTGCCGTACAAACGGGATTAATAGCTCCCAAACACGGGGATATTTGTTTTGTTCGCACTGCGAATGTATAAATTATAATACTCGAACGAGTGTACATCACACTCATTCTCTGTATCGTTTTTATACGCTATCGTAGAACGGTGATTACCGATCACATTAAATCAATATTTGAGTAATGTCAAATGTACAATATGAAGAAACGCAGTAGTCGATCGTGATCTCATTCAACAAAAAAAAGACATCAAATTATAATTGTCATCATTTTACTTACTATGCGTACGTACGATATCATATTATTTTATTTATTTCAGCCAAAAACAATTACAATTAAATAATTACAACAAAATAAATTAATAACAGCTGATACGAAATTATGATACATAAACGTTTTTTTGTTTATGACATTCCTACCTATTCCTTTATGACTACCTATCCCTATTATGTACTATTGATATTCAAATAGGAAAATTAATTTTAGTAAAACAAATCATACCGTGCGTTTAATACTTAGATTAACGAAGGAGGATATATAATATAAGTAAACAACATTAGTATACGTTTGATGGAAAAAAATAAAATAGGAACTTCTTAGAATTGTCTAGGTTTTTATTTTATTTTCATACTCCGGATTTTAGTTTTTTTTTTTTTTCAACTTGTTTTTTATATAAAACAAAATATTTTTCATGACAGTAACATTACAACCGTACACTTGACGAATATTCGAAAAAAGGATATTAAACGCTAAACGTTTGTGTCAAATATTCATTTGAGATAATATACATTTGTACAAATTGAAAGAGAATTTTAAATTATAAATAACGACGATTAATCATACAATTCATTTTAATCATTTTATTGGAATCAATACTTTACATCGGTTTAAACGAAAAATAAAAACGCAATAAATTTGTTTTAATAAACAATAGCCAAATCGAAATCTCATATAATATATCTGGTACATAATATATGTACATACCAGTATTAAATAATACCAGTGCTTGGAAGGAACGGGTTCAAAGGAACGCGAATTCCTATAATATATATATTTATATTTATCACAAAACAATGTACAGTTTATTTTTTTTTTTTTTTTGAAGAACGTAAAACGTTCATTGTTAGGAACGAGGAAAGGAACGAGTTCCTTTTTTTAAAGTTGTAACGAGTCTAGAATTAGTTCTTTTTTAACAAGATAAATACGTGAATGAGAACTATATACTTTTTAAAAGGTATTTTCCAAGCACTCTATGTAACACGATCAAAAAGCAGATCTCGACGAGTGCAAAAAAGAACAATCAAAATATAAAAGTAGTTATTGTTTTTTACAGTTTACACTTTACCGTTACAAAATTTTTTTTTTTTTTTTTCAAACCAGAGATCTCAGTAGAGAACTCTACAAATATCCCACTATAACTATGGTGAAAAGCCACTCCGCGTAACATGAAATTAAGTGAGGACCCGGGTACAGTAAAAACGATTACGCGTTTATGGTGTTCTCCAAATCAAATATTTAACGGAGTGACACTGCTCGTAACACCGCCGCGGTCCGCCCGGCTCAAACTCGATTTTAAACTGTTCTTAAACTGTTTCGCAAACTATATTCGAGGAAGTTACGCGGTATCATATTATAATGTTATAAAAAACGATTACAAAAATTTTACCGAGCGTACCTGCACTTCGAAACCGCCAAAACCAGGGTTGGAGTGGCCCACAGGGACTATATGCCCGGTAGCCTGCCAAATGTTATGTAAAATGGCCCGTATGTCAGATAACGGTCTATGTTTTTGGAACAAAAAAATAACAATTATCAATTAAAAAAAACACTTTTTTTATTTCAAATTCTTGAAATTAAAGCTGCAGTTAACAAATGAAACACCCGAGGGTCGGGGGAAAAATAGAAAATACGTTTTTTAACATTTGGCAATATGTATCCATAAATACCGAATACGTAGCCCTAATCCCTACAGCATTGGCAGTAAATAAATAATCTTTTAAGTAAATTATTATTTCTTTTTTTTTTTTTATACAATTAAAGAATATGTTAAGTATTTAATTTTTATGAATTTGCTAACACTGAATACGTCTTTTACTAAAAAATTACCTATTTAAATTTGGTAAGCTAGGCAGTAAAACTAGGTAATATTTTAAGTAAATTATTATTATAATTTTTCGTTCGGTAACTAACGAGTAAGTAAGTATTAAGTTTCTATCAAAGAACAAACATATTTATTTTATCGTTAAATTATCATTATTATTCGGTGTTCTTAATGAAATTAAATAGTATTTAAAAATGAGTGAAAATTGAACAAAAAAAATGTACAACTGGTAGTGATACAATGTAAAACCAGTAGTGTATGGACATACACATATTGTTTCGTTTGAATCATTTTCCTTAGAAAACGTCAAGGCTCCATAAATGTGTTGAACTAAGTATTTGTAAGCTTCCCAAACAAAAATTGTAAGTATACCATTCATCTATTATTTTATATTGGTATCGAAAATTGGTAATGATTAAAAATTGGCCTGAACAAATAAAGTGGCCTGAATACATGTTTGGCTGGTAAGAATTTTCGAGCCACTGGCCTAAATTATATATACTATATAGGCTTTGGCGACACGTACTCGCATATTATATATTATTGTATACACACCACTCGTCTCCGTTTTGATATCTATTATTTCGCGTGGATGGTCGGTCGATTGTTTCTTGATATTATTTTACCGTCAAGTTTTTTCAACACAGTCGACTTCCAGCTCAAGTTTACATTCGATTCCCGTAAAAAACGACGTTATAGTGCCGGGAAAACGATATATTATAATACAGCTTTCTGTAACTTGCAAGTGGTGATTGTTTTTTTTTTTTCGGGGTTTTTTTTTTTTTTTTTAATAAAATATCGGAAGAGATGGCTAGAGGTGAGTAAAGTTTTGATATGCCACGCGACGACGCGGTGCGGGCACATGTCAAAGCGACGGTGGCGGATGCGCCAGATGCAATCGTCCGTGCACGGTTATTATCGCGTCGCCATTGCAAAAAGTTCTATAGCAGTGTACAGTTTACGTGGGAGAGCCGAGGCCGGAGAAAAATTGTTTTTATGATATTCGTCCGAAAACTCGACGGGTTTTAATTATTCGCGACTTGACAATTATATTCCTCCTCTTATCCGCGGCACTCGGCGCCGGCGGTGGCGGGCTTATTAATAAATGAGAGACGGCTAAACAATATTATACCGCAGTGCAGTGCGCAGGAAAAATAACAATAAGCCCGGGCAAGACACAAGTTTTAATGGAAATAACTCAAAAGTTATGCGGAACCGATACACCGCGGACAGTGAGAAATAGAAATATACGATGTTCCCGGGTGTGCGTGGCGCGGGAGGGATTGCGGTGTTGGGGCCGGAGAGGACAAAAATTTGAAGCCGAGTCGAGATTCGCGGGGTGAAATGTGCCCTGCACGAGCAGGCTTGGAGCAGGTACTTAATCATAAATAAACGTTTTTAATATTAATTTCTGAAAACTCAGAAACGCGTTGATTGACTTAAAACGTTTAGTTATTTACAGACTATACGCATTCGCCGAAGAGGTCTCTCAAACTGCCCTGATGAGCAGTTCACCAAAGTGCGATGTATTTTTCACCGACGAGAACTTTTTATTTTAACGATCGAAAAATATTGAATACATAAATTTATCATACGAACAAAATGTAAAAATGTATACAGTCGGATCTGTATAGGACCAATCGTTTTGTGCAAAAGAAAATTTGTTTTAAATAACGACCCGCAGACGGGCAGAGCGTAATAATATATATACTTCTACTGTTTCACCAACGTTATCATTTCGATTTTAAAAACGATTGTTTTAACTTTTTCTTTTGTTTAAGTTTAATATTTTTTATAGGTATTTAAAAAAAGTCAAACGCTGTGAAAAAACATAACCGAACGAGGCGAAATTCAATAATTTTTAAGGTCCTTCAGATCTAAAATGTATCACCTAATTTAATGGTCTAGATCGGCTCATACTGTCCTAGATCGATTCTTATCGATCTGAAGTGATTCCGTGTGATTTAGGTGTAGCCTAAATTTATTTTAAAGATAGGGTTAAGAACCTTTCTAAATGACAACCTTGGATTAAAACTTGATTTTCTATTCTAAAGTTGTTGATGAGAAACTTTTACTTGAAATATAACGTTTCCGCGTTATATTTTGTGAAAAATATAATAACTATAGTTAGGATGTTGATGACTTTTGCATTTTTTTTCCTTTTATTCTGTACAATGCTATCCTAGCAAAAAATTTGTTTCATGCTCACTTGATGCAGAATTGATTATTATTAATAACACAGATACAGTGCCGGATTAAACATTGGTGGGCCCCTAGGCAATTAAAATTTTGGGCCCCAACAAAATTATTTTTTACATAAATCTTTAAAAAAATTGTGGATTTTCGTTTTCACGGGGCCCCTTAAATGAGTAGGGCCCCAAGGCGGGCGCCTACTCCGCCTTATGGGTAATCCGGCACTGCACAGATACATAGGGTACATTGATATATCATTTAACCATACGTCTTAAAGAAAATTGTGATTGTCATAGCTCCTCGTGTGTGTTCTTTTTTTTTTTTTTTTTTTGATACTACCAGTGTCTATGCATATAAGTAAAGATTATGCAGTCGTAAATTATGTATATATATATATATGCATGAAAAGCAACCACAGTGACTTTACAGAATCGTAAAAGCATAATAATGCAGATAAACTTGATAATTTTGAATTGCCAGCATATTAAAAGTTTTACTTACCAAATAACGTAGTTATGAAAAATAATTAAATTATGTTTGGACTCGTTGTGAAATGCTAAATTATACTCTTCCCTCGTGAGTAATCTAAAGCCAAAATTACACTGGACACCCACCGGCCACTTTAAATAAACCCCGTCGAGATCAAAAATGATTCAACCCTTAGTTGTTCACTATAAAGACATCTCACAACTTTCTCGACGTGTTCTACCCAAAGGGCTGAGACGATCATTAAAAACTGCTGATCGTATACAAATTCTATTTCTTCCGTCCGGCAAAATTCACCCGTTCCTAATAAACGTTATTATTATTATTATTATTAATTACTAATAAAAAATGAAACATCGTCATTTTGTCGTTTTCGTGATTATTCTATATAGTAATATGATTGCTTCAAAAATGTATTTCAGACTTTCACACATTATTGAAAATAATGAAGTTATAACTATCGTAAAAACTTTAAGCAGTTTCGATAATATTTTAGCTAAACATATTACAACTTAAAGTTTTCATATAATTATGAAAATTTTGTTTTATAAAGAACGTAGTTTTCAAATATAAGACTCAACAAACTTTAACACAAGTTTAAAGACGTATGTATTTCACATATGCTGTTTAAAAATTTTCATAATCGCTTAATATTTATACATTTTTTTATTTTATTTTACCCACGTTGATCGCAATATTATTATACTCGTATTCCGTATTTCGTTTTCAAACTAATTAAAATTTTCACACGTCATTGTAATCGATAAGTTCAAAACGTCACGAAAGTATTCAAAAACTCTGAGCCAAACGTATAACTGCGAAAATGTACACAACTTTTTGATCGTTATACCGAGCTTGCTGTAAATCGTGATTTTTCGTAAACAGTCCATTGACAGAATTTAATGGTAACAATAAACGTCAAACTACAACTTCCAAGCCATGCATGACCCCCAGCCAAAGTGAAGTCGCGACTTCGACAAGCCTCCCGGTACAGCCGCTGTATACCCTTTTAACTGAACCTCGTTTTTTGTATCTATTGTCGACACAATTATCAAACACGGAGAACACTTTCAGGCGATTCCGTTGTAAGGGTCAAAACGGATAAGGTTCTCGCCCTTATTCGAATAACAAATATATGTATACATACACGTGGAGAAATAAGGACGAACAACCTCGGGGTTGTAGGTGGTGAGAAAAAGCATACACAATCGGCCTCCACGGTGTAGCGGGGGGGGGGGGTGAATAAAACGCTTGCGATCGTCTTCCGACCCTCTCCGCGACTTCTCCGTCACGCCATTATTCTATTTTTTTTCGTCGCTCGGACGACGGAGGCTCTGGCCTTTAACGCCGTTACGAACCCGCCATTTGTTCCTTTTGTTCTTTTTAACGTCTGTATAGATCGCCAAGTCGTCCTACGAACGGCTGACTGGCCGGGCCGGGCGCGGACAGTCGGACGGTCGGAGGGTGGGTACACACCACCGGTGGCGGCGGAGGCGGGGGTCGAAATATAAAATAATAATACCGGCGTGAACTTTTCTTTCAACCCCCGTCCAACCCCGGACCACCTCTGTTAGCGTTTTTGTTTCTTCTCGCAGTGGGTGGTGGCGCGGGTGCGGCAGCCGGAGGGTCAGGGAGACCCGCGTGACGGGACGAGGGCTGAAGTGGCAAAAAGAAAAGAGTGGTGGCGACGAGTATTGAGTAAGGGCGACGGCGGGAGGGGTAAAGGAATTTCTTTTCTTTTGTCCCGGGCCGGCGCGCGTTTATATAGCGTCTGAATTAATGCGTCAGCTTTCCATTTCCATTTTGAGAAGAAGAAAATGTTAATTTTCATTTCTCATTAAGTCTTTTTTTCACTCGCCTTCGGAACGGACCCTCCCTCTCGCGTCCCGCTGCGCACCCCGCAGACTCTCCTCTTCGGATATTAATAAAAGCTCGCCCTTTTTCCGTTCGCCCGTCCGCTTCGGGCCCCGACCGCCGTGACTCCTCCGCCCGAACTATATAGCGGTGGCGAAAACCCGGCGATTCTATCTGTATGACGTTGTATTCATAACACTGCACAACAAATATTTATACGATACCACTTAAATACAATGATAAGTGACGTTTTGTACAGACATAACAAACCGTAACGTATCGTTTTTCGTACGCATATAGTTAGGCGCGCGGCTAAAGACGCAAATACGTCGATACAGGTATACTACTTATATATACTACTTGAAACGATTTCAAAAACGGTTTTTACGGTTCCGTCCAGGCAGCCATACCAACCATTTGTTTACGTTGTCGATACACCTAACCTACCAGCAACGTGTACTACCTACGTGATCGATAGGCGCCAAAGGAGCATATTATTATACCGAATGGCGTTGACGTGGATATTTTTTTCAAAGTGATTTTTATGTACAAAATTATGTCAAATCTAACGCGGCGGGTTAAAAACTGAATGTTTTCCAAAGTACGCCTCCGGGCGATTACGCGATTTGACACAAAACGTAAGTGTTTGAATTATCGTTCGAGCGTTGGCGGTTGAAATAGATTACTTACCTAACCTAACTTAGTGTTCCTAAATACGTACCAAAAGCGTCACATACATCGGTCTCGGTGGCCGATTTAACGGATTGAATTATAACTGATAGTTAATGTAAAATTATGATTTATTAATTATTATTATAAACTAATTATTGATAGCCCCTCCTCGTCCCTTGAAAAAAAGGTGGGTCAAATTCACTCGATAATCTGCTATGCGACCAGCTATAGTAAGCTACACAAGCTAGTGCCTCTAACGAATTTGAACCGCCCAAGCTAAAACCGTACTTTATCTAAACTCTGCTTGTTCACCATGACTATATTTGAGTTTAAACGCACGGACAGTTGGTATTCGACTGCTTCAGCCGACAAAACACAGTCCGCGTGTATACAATCGATAAATTGTAACTGTTCAAGTCCAATTTTTTTGTATTTTTTTTTTTTTAAACGTTTTTTGACTTTGTTCCGTTTCTCTCTAGAGTTGTTCTCTGTACTGCGATAGGAGCCGTACATTCAGAAATACCAAACCGATACGAACGCTGAACTCTCGTCGTACTGCGAATTGTGTAACATAATACGGGCGTGCGCGTCGATATAAAAACGCGTTTTTTCACCTTTTAAAGATTTAATTCCGCCCCTGGACGAAAACAACGTGTACTGGCACACTATTACACGGAGGCACGCGATAGCCGCGAAAAGGTGTGCGAGCTAAACGATTAAAAAAAAAAAACCGAAAAAAAAAAAGGAAAATAGGACATGTGCCGCGTCGGGCTGGTCAAACTGGTTTTCGCGGACAAAGGCCGTAGGGGCGACCGCGGCATAACATCGTACCCGCACGGCGTACAGCGGTGTATAACCGTCCCGGGTAACGGGTTGTTAACGGATTGTCCACTGCAGCGTGGGGCCCCTTTGTCCCCGAGCAGCCGGACGCGTCCCGTGGGAACGAACCGGAAATACCGGTTTTCGGACCCTTTTCCTGCGAAAGGGTCAACGCGCGAGCGTCAGCACTCCAAGACAAGACAATGGTGCGCGCCGAACAATGTAACAGGAGTCGCGTACCGGCAGTGGCGGTTGGGCACCGCTGCGGATTACCTTGGTGCCGTAATAATAATACGACCTAACCTACCCGTGTGTTATTATTATTATACCTACGCACGTCGCGGCATCGCTATACGGTGGACAGGGCTTGTGAATCGCTTGGACGCAACATTGTAACGTCGCACAATGCCCCCCGCGAGAGAACCGGTTGGCGTTTTCGGTCGCGTCGTGTTTCGCACAAACAACCGCTCGCCATAATGTTACTATAATAATATTATCGTCGAAATCGTCGGATGGGCCGAAACGTTAATTTACCGTCGGCGAAAGACTCGTATTTTCGATCGTTATGGACATTTCATAGTCGTATATTTGTACAGCTGTACTTACGGTTTCGGGCGAACCATGAGGCTTCTTACGCTCCGTTGGAGAGTGAACTTGCGTGATCACGCCAACGGCTATAAGCAACGATGCGGTTCTGCGGGGTTACTGCTTTCTTCTTCGGAAACCCGGAAAAGTCAGGGAATCTCGAACACATCTTCTTAATCGTACAGGAAATCACGGTAATTCGATAACGCGTTGACGTTTTATTTCACAGTGCCCACATTAATTATATTCAATGTCTGATATGCCCCTGTGGTGGTATAACGATTTGAATTCAGAAATACTTCTGCGCGGCGTTCATACGTAAAAACTTTGTTTTCAACGTTTCTTTTCGCGTACGAGACCTAGAAATTCGGTTGGTAGCTCATTAGTAGAAAATGCTGGTCGAGTATGGAAAAATTTCAAAAAAAAAAAAAAAACATTAAATTTGATTAATGGGGTTATGATTATTGATTTTGGTTTGAAGCGAATCGGTTAGGTATTGTAAAAGTATTTCAATTTCAAATTTACAATTTAATAATAATTAATTTTCAGTAGATTCTCAATCGTTCACTTAAAAATAAAATAAGAATAAAAAAAAGTTCATTGTTAAAAAATTGAACGACGTAACGTTGAAGCTATGGGCGTGAAATTAAAAAAAAGAGTTAGATATTCTAGTGTCTAACTAGTTAGAGATAACTGCAGTGCTCGAATTAGAAAAATAAAAGATGGGAGTACGCTGTTGTGTAAACAGTTACGAGCGTTCCGATTTATGTATAAAAAGAAGTAACCATATGGGGTAACACCGTCAGAAGTACGGTATATTCTGCGTTTCGTTTTCTCCATCAACACTTGCTAAATTTTGTTTGCTCTAAGAAAATTTAGAGAGAAAAACGTACTGCTTTTTTCAACGTTACTCGTAGAATAACACTCTCAACACCTTTTATATGATTATCTTTCAAGACCTGCAGTTTTGCCCAGTTCAGTGAAAATCGTTATATTTCAAAAAAAAAAAAATTAGTACTTCGAAATTAACGACATTGCGAAATTTCTGAATGCTCTAGACTGCAGTATACAAATGTACAAAGCAATCATTGTATTATAATATATTGTATAAGATTACACAACGAATAGTGTAAAATAAATATAAAATTGTAAAACTTACGTACATTTTTGAAGTAAAACCACGCAAAACTTAAACATTTATACTACTATGCATAGTATGCATTGCATACCAAACGGTTTCTGGTGAAAATGTGGCACGTTTTAATACGATTTCGCAAACAATTTTACTATGGCGCTAAGTCAGTATATTAGGATGCTTATCCATTCATACAAGAGTAATTTAATTATTATACAACGATAGCTCCTCGAAAACAACCCAGGTGTTTTTACAGTTCGGTGTGCTATAGTAAAGTTAGCACGATAAATTCCGTAAAATTAAGTGGGATTAATTAACGCATCCGATATCTGTAGGAAATAGACATAATTTAAATTGATCCATCAGCATCTCATCTCGGCTCTGTAGTAACACTTTTCAATCCTCCGAAATCAAAAACAAGCCGTTCAACGCAAATTAATTTATTGAATTGTGTTTAAAAGTAATTTGTTAAAAAAAATTTTCTGCTTCTTCAATTATTTAAAAACATAATATTCTATTCTGTGCTTAAAAAAACACCACACCTAAAGTGAAAATCGGGTACATTGCTCAATAGAACTCGCTGCATTTGCGTTGCAGTCGATGAAACGATCAGTTCTGTCCTTTGAGTTTGAAATGTACACACTGACGTTGCATCCGAAGTTTAAGAACCAAAACGGAATCAGAACACAAAAAAAAAAAAAAACATCAAATATTAAGAGCGAATTACAAAATATTGTGTATACACACTGTACACAGAGGCGAACGCAGGAGGAGGCTTTTAGAGGTACAAACCCATCTCGGAATATAAAATACTTTCAAATTTTAATACGAATTTCAAACTTTTCGATAATCGATTTAGATTTTTTCGAAAACCTCACCTCGATGAAATGTTTACCTGCGTTCGCCCCTGAACATACATAATATATTGTATACCACGTGTAAACGTTTACACGCTTGAATAATTCTTTAAACACGTCGTTGTTGCCTGCATACCGTTTATTATGCGTTTAAAGCACAAAAAAATTTACGGTGTCGTTTTGTATTATTATGTTTAGTCAAAGGTTTATCCTTAGATAAAAGATCGTCGTTTACTCACTCTTAAATTATTCGAGTTTGCAATGTGTATACACGCTTATCTGCGATATATTTTTGGTTACCGTATTACAAAGTTCAGCGTTTTGCTCATAAAAGCGGAAAATACAAAAGAGCTCTTTTTTCTGCCAAAACGACACCGTTCAAGAGCCCGTCATAATATATACGCGCGTGAAAGAAAAGTACCGACAGCGTCGTAGAGGAGACCTGCAGCCCTCCCCGTCCTCAAAATCCATCCCCGACGGCGCGTCCTACCGTCGACGGTGCACGAGCGGTGCGGCAGTTAGGGGACATTATCGGGATGTTATTATTCATATTATACACTGTGTCTCCATCGTTGTCGTTCCCTTTTCTCTTTTTATAAAACCATAAAAGACTTAAAGATAACGCGCGTTCTTTATTTTTTTTTTTTTTGTATACGAAAACTCCACCGCCACACCACTGCGCGAGGAAGGGTAGGTATATACCGTGTTGTCATTTATTATTCCCCGCGATTGCCCGCCGGCGGCATTAACGTCAACCCCGTTGCCCCTTGTCCCGACGGGGGCGCGCAGGGGATCAAGCCTAATCTATTACAATTTCAAACTCATCCGCCGCCGCCGCCGCCACTACCGCGTGCTCGATCTGCCATAAGATAATACATAATATACATTTACTCATTTCTCCATCATCAGCGCCGTTTTTTTCGGTCCGTATTTACTATATAATACGTACGATAAAATTTTTATTTTTTCTCAGCTTACCGTTCCGTTAAGAGGTCGCGCCACCCGTCTCCATTAAAAGGTCACATTCTGGTCCTTCAATTCTCTGACTATTACATCAATCCACCTGGTTCCGGGTCTTCCCAGGGGTCTTGTTTTGTTTATTTTTCCAAACTTCCTTTATATTAGCTGCCCACCCGCTCTCCTGCAAGTGGTGTCCGAACCACTCCGGTCGTTTGTTCCCGATAAACGCTATGATATTTGGTCGGTTGTACAACTTCTGTAATTATTCGTTTCTTCTTCGTTTACATAGGTATTTGTTTCGTGGTCGAATCGTGGCCCATAGATGTTCCGGAGTATTTTTCTCTCAAACATCATTAATAGTTTTCTCTCATCGCCATTTGTCAACGACCAAGTTTCGCATGCACGTGTTATTGTTGAACGCAAGTAGCTATGGTAAAAGCGTATTTTTGATGTCCATGAGAGTATTTTTGATTTCGGTAGGTTTGACCGTACTACATAACAACGCCTGTTTCTCCACTCTTAGTTCTTTCATTCGCTTCCTGGTGCATTTTATTCTTAGTGTTGACATTTACTCCTAGAGTATTTAAAATTATTCTCCACTTCAAATTTCATACTTCAGAACGATAAAATTCTAGTAAATAATAATTTACTATTCTCTGCATCTTCGAAGTCGACACGAATCACGGAAACCAATTAATGGTCGCGCGAACAACACGATTCACGTTGCCTGTGTGCCCTAAAACGTATGTCCATTACGCTGATTAAGAGCGTAGACCTATTCAAATATGAACGATAGTGTGATTGCGTGATATAATTATTATCGGACTTAAATAAAAGAGGCAAAGGAACACTTTAAATTATTCCCAGGTTCGTTATCAATCTAATATAAGTACATTTTCAAGAATCGTTTTGATTTTTTTCGCAAAAAATTAACAAGCCCTTGTCTACGAACGCGCGAAATATCCATAACGCGGGCTACCGTTTTTTTTTTTTTTTATTTATTTCACATATAATTACTTTGTATTTTAATTTTTCAAACGTTTGATTATCGTGACCATTATTCTCCGGCATTAGATTTGAATTAGAAAATCAATACATTTTTACGTGCCTATATAAATCAGCAGTATCAATACGAATTATCTTCTTTACGTATATTATGTTAAATTAACGTGCGTCTTCACTATTTCAGGTAAACAATTTACTCTTTAAAATATCAAGATTTCCAAATGACGTACGACCTCGATTTAATCTTTTTATTTTTTACACGTCGTTATCTTTACGCTTTTATAAAAAAAAAAAGTGTTTTTTGTAAAATTATAAATGCGAGCAATTATTTTTCTTTTAAACAAACAGTTTAAACGAGATTGAATAACACAAATGTTTCAAAACACTTTTATACATTTTAAAACAAACAAATTAAACTAAGTACTATAACACCCTTATCATAGATGCGGAATACCAACAAAAAATCATGTAATCAATTTATACCCAGTAACTATAGATATTTTTATTAAAAGTATAAATTTGGTCAAAATCTTGTGTCGTGTATGGTTAAAAATCAGCTACATTAATTCAAACAAGAGTGTAAATCACGGAGATAATCTGATTTAAAAGTAAAAAGTTAGAATACGTTCATTTTTAGACTCCAAATGGTATAGTACATCAATTTTTTTTATATGGAAAAAATATGCGTAAGTACCTATATTTGTTTTATTTTTTTTTTTTCAAATCACCGCATACAAGCCCCGTGGGTCGCTGATAACTGACCTACGATACAAAACATGCGTTGTAATCGTTGTAAAAATATCGTTTTTCACGCTATTCAAACTTCACCTACGTTTAGACAGTCAGTATATTCAGCTCTGTATATAATCGTAACAATCGGTAAAATATAGGTAATATATTAATTGTTGGATTCGTTTTTTTTCACTGGTGAAAAATAATGTTGAGCAACATTGGTCGTCACAACGTCGTATTTCATCAAATGTCACAAACAAAATAAAAATGGTACTGTAGCGTGAAAAAGGAAAAAAAAAATATTACAATACCGATAGCTCAACAAAAATATTACTATGCGCGATCAATCGTCACCGCGCGTATTTGCAACTGTTTACAGCCGCGGGCGGTGGTCTGCTCTGCACGGTGTAACAATATACGTTTATATATATATATATACAAAGAAAAAGTCGGCCATTTTGGATTTCATTTTTCTCGCCCTTCCGTTGTGCAATATAATCAATTGACGTCTTTTGTAAAATTTTCATTCGATTTTTATACACCCCTCGCGTATATATATATATAAACCCGTACCGGCGCATCGAACCGCGCGAGGTCGTCGTCGCCGACGACGGAGAAAAAACTTTTAATTGGGGAGAAAAACGGGAAAATTGGAAAAATTACAGTGACAAAGGCACACGTCGAAAGACGGTCGGGGCGGCGGTGCAGAGAGTGACGGCGGAGGGATCTTTACACAGCCGGCCCTGCGCGTCGGTCCCGGGAAAGGGACGGGCGAGGGGGCAGGCGACTTTTATTTCTTTTGAAAAATGGCAATACGGCGATTAATACGCGCGCTCGCGAACAAAAAGCTAACTTTTAACGACGTGTACGATAGCGTGTGTGCGCGACGCTAAACGAAAAATGTCGCCGCAAAATGTGTACAATGGAGAAAAAAAAGTTGGATAAGAAAAACGTGGTAATAATTCTCCGCCGTCGCGGCTAATTCAAATTTCGCCAAAAAACGATGCCATTATTTCGGTACAATTATTTACTGCTCCGCAGTGTACCGCCAACGTTTAATTAATACTCGTTCGTCCTCCGTTCCTGATCCCCTGCGCATCGTCTAAAAACCCCTTCGCCCCTTCACGTTCAAACGCCTTCTCCCGACTATATAATCACCGTTAATTTTTCCATTATATGTACCTATGTAATATGTATATATTCCTGTAAAATCTACTCTCCGCTTAAACGACAAATTATTACTCTCGCGACACACGAAATAGTCTCGTTTACAGTTTACTTTTTAGTCCAGCAAAGAACGTATCGTTTTTACACGATGATGTTTTTTTTTTGTAAACAACTTTAAAGGTAGATAAAAATGATGCGATTTTTAAAGTCAGCGCCTACCTCTGACGAACGGTCTAAGGACTCTGGTGGTGCTTTGAGAGGTCTCAAATTTGACAGTTCAAAATCGAAAAAAGTTATAGTCATTACATAATATTATATCTATCGCAGCACTGCAGTAATAACCATAGCGATTATCGCTATGAGAATAAATTAAGAATGTGACTTTTTTTTGGAGACATACCAACGACCGGCGTTATTTTCTTGTTATTTGTACTTCGCAATTTTACATTTTTACAGACGTTCGATTCAGTATCGCGAGAACAATAAATTAGGTATATAAAACACAGCACAGTCGCGTGCTCGAAAACCAATTAAAAACAGATATGGTCTTTTTAATTTTATTCGTTGATATTAATTTGATTCCTGCAGTAGAGTGGGTGGAGCAATCAATTTAACGTAAGTAAATATACTCATAATTTTGTGTAACGGCGAGTGCGGTGGCTTGTGAATGGCTTGTGAATGACCGGTGTCTGAAGCGCACAATACACTTGGCTATCTATTTTGAAACTTTGAAAAAATATTGTGAAAAATCACAGCAGGTTTATTACTATTTGTTGTATGAGCCATGATACGTCAAACACCGGTCTGCAGTCCGGTCTAAAAACATCGAAACCCTTGTGGTAATAAAATATACATGTAAACAATTTCTTAAACTATTAAATCCATGTAAATTAGCTTTGATTCGTTCTATTAATCGCACTGTTTTGGAGTAGGTACCTTGAACGGCCATTGATCATGTGTGGTAACGAAACATTTAAAAATGCGTGAGGTATAAAATATATAAAAGTATAAATATGTAATGGATGCTATAGTTGCGGCGATTCAAAATTATTATAAACGCGCACAGGTCTAATAGCCGTTATAAAACACACACGAATAAGTTGGTAAAAACGGGATTGAATATATTAGAATATGTAATTTGTTTTCAATTCAGTAATAGATGTTTACACAAAAGTCAAAAGTTTACGTTCACTTTCACCGTTCATTCGATAACGTCTTTCGAGTTCACATTCTCACGACGTATACACCTGCCTTTCGATTTCATTCAACAATAACGTATTTGCAGTCCAACGCGCCTTTTTAAATACGATTCTTTTAAAATAAAGATAAAAAAATAAATAAATGCCGTCTTCGTATTTTATGAATTTTTCGATTATCGTAAAACTCGTTGTGTTTACATATAATATACGGCGGCAAAACGCGATGCCCGTTGACAGCCGTGCTCGTGGGCCGAACGAATTTCAACACACACGACGGTTTCGTAACGAAGTTAGATTGTGTTTTTATAATAATACGAGGGTGTCGAGTTGGATGAAACGAAGACAGTGGCACTTTCTAAGAAAACCTTTTCGATTGAAACGAGTGCGTAATTCAATCACAGTCGTCGAACAACTACTTACACATGACAATAATAATAATAAACGCTTCCCCTCACTGCTTATGCGTAGGTACGCCTAAGAAAACCAAATTAAAATATTCCAATGAAGTTATTCAGAATTTTAATACACAGTGCGCCGTTCAATTAATAGTTAGTTTCGCATCAATTTCTGAAATTTTATCGCGCTAATTCAATCGCATAAGTATCTACATGGCTGAAAACTCGTCTTACGACCAGGCCAATCCCCGGCGCGAGTTCTCGGCTAGTAATTTAAAATGATCATAATTGCATTTTAAACGAAGATTTTATGCAGATTTCGTCTCGGATATACGCGTTACTGCCAATACTGCACTATACAACGCGTCAACTTTTCCGGCTGTGTACGAGCCCAATATTTGTACAGAATAGAAAATAAACACTCCTATCCAGAGGCGATTTTCAAACCCCTGGGCCTTTTTCTTCTTTTACCGATGTTTTACGTACCTGCCTGCCGTACGCAAAATTATTTTCTTAGTTATGCATAAAACATTGAATTGATAACAATGTACGAGAGCACGTTTATATCGGTTGTCGCACATTGTTCTGATGCAGTTGGCAAAAACTATAAGACTGCGTAGTCTTTTAGTACATTTGAATTCGTTAAGTAATCAAAGAATCGAGCGTACCCGGAATAGGAATGGGAAAGAGGCGTTTAATTTTTTAAAACAATCGTTTGTAAAAGTTTTGCACGAAATGTGATTACTTAACCTAAACTTATGTTATCAATAATCGGTTAATAAAAAAAAAGTTATTTTTCATTTATGATATGTAAGACCATGAACAAACATTAGTCCAATACAATTACTGTACCCAAATACAGTGGCCGTACATCCCTTTCTTAAAATCCCTTTGCTGTCCCGTCAAAACCGCCGCTGTCCATTCCTATTCCGAAATGTACACCCGATTCTCCGACCGCTGCGCGAGTGAATCGCTTGATACGGCCGTATACCTTTTTTCGGTAGGACGAGTAAGCAACGTTTTTGAATAATTCGCGTACGATACGACCGAAGTTTCCAAGCGCCTCAAAACGTGCATCGTAACATAATAACATAAGTAACGACATTAGCTACATTGTTATTATCGCCACACATCGTACTACGGACGAAAATATTCCACGTCTGTCCGGACCGACAAACGCATGCTGTCGTAATAGGTTTTGTTTTCTTTGATTTTTTTTTTTTTTACCCTTAAAAACGTCGTGTACGGCGATCACAATGACGGTATTCGTCCCGGAGGGTGCAGTTTTTTTATAACAAACGCGGCGCAAGAACGGCCGGAACCCGTCGCGGCGACGTCTTATTTATTTTTCACACGGCCGACGAGACCGCGGCAACAAAACACGGCCGACAGGTATTCGCGTTGCACACGTTGCTGACACGCCAGTGAAACAATGCGCGCACGGGGCCAACGTAGCAGTACACTTCCCGGGGGAACCCCTGGCCAGACCGTCCGTCGCAGTTGTTGCGCGTATTGGCCAACAGAGTCCGCGGCTGACCTCAGCGCCGCGTCCAGGTGCAACGCGCGGCTTGGGGTCTGCGGCGCGTTGTTCCCGGCCGAGTGTGTACACCCGACAACAGATTAATTAAGCGCGAAAACAATGCGGCGCAACCGGATTCCCGAAAATATCGCGCAGAAGGGTGTTCGGTATCTTGTCCCCGCGCGTCAGTCGCACCCGAGACCCGAACGTGTCCGCGGGATGGATGGGAGTCTGCTGCTGCTGCTATCGCACGCGAGAGAGAAGCCCGGGTAAGCTGAAATTTGATTGTTTGCACGTGAGCTATTTCGTTTTTTGTATAAAAAAAAAACCGACCGAATACACTTTAGATACGTCGAAATAGGCGATTTCGAAGGAGAAAATTGTTTTTCCGGTGTCATACAACAATACAGGCACGGACGTGGGAAAATCGATCGACGAAAACGTGCCTGTAAATAGAGGACGCGAGCGGTGACGCGAAACAGCGGTGGCAGCGATGGGCACCTACACGGTCCGCTAAGAAGAAGGAAGTAGGCGTGCGGTACACGGCAGGGGCGGATTGAAATGTGGGTGACCTAAAAAAAAAATAGTTCTTTATTTTTGTACCCACTCAGACGGATGGTCCAACTTAAAAGAGATATTGGGTAAAACCAAAGAAAATTGCACTAACCGAGAGACTACTCTATACGGTAAAACTCTTTAACCGCTTTCGCGTTTCCGGGAGTTTGAGGAACCAAGTCTCCTCTAATCGCTATACCAAATGTAAAATCGCCCACCCCCGTTTTTTTTAGTCGGTTCCTGGCAGACACTTTGTTCCCTCTAAACTCGGTCCAGAACTATACGTCCCCGCTGCCACACGAACTGCACCGCCTTAACGTTCGGTTACAATAATAGGCGCAATAACATACACCTAATAAATATCGCTTTTACCGCCGGGCAACGATTAATCACCATGGCAACACTGAATATTCGGCCCCCGGAGATGATTTTCTTCATTTTTTCCACTCCCGTAGGTCCGTTTTTAATTATTTTAATTCGTATAACGAGAAGGAAAAATCATCTCGCAGCCGCGCCACCGCTCGCCCGTCGACCGTCGAACGCCCACGACAAGACCGCGCGGCTTTGAACGATTTCCTCAATTGAACGCTCCCCTCGCGCTGTACGTCTGCGGCAAACGCGCGCCGATTCTAACCGATAAATATTTATACCTGTCGAGTAGGCGGCAAAACAATCGATCGGCGTAAATGTATTGTAGATTTTAGGCTCTCTAACTGCTCTTGACCGACCGACTCTGGGCTCTGGAGCTCGGCGGTATGAGCAGTGGCGCGTGCGCAGGGGAGAGAGGTTATATGGGGGTTATATGCCCTCCCGTTGTGATTTTTTTTTTTCATACAAACTTGTATATTTATAACGAGCTAATAAAAATCGTAAAACGTAAAGTAAACGTGAAAAAACGCAAATAATAACGAATTTTAGCGTTCTAGATTTTATACAAACCAAGTTTTCTGTATTTTTTCCTAGTGGTCCAGTGATTTTGGCGTTCGTATAATATTTTTCATACAACAAATGTTCATGAAATACGTCTTGAGACTATCGGCACAACTTGAGTCAACCATTTAGGGCGGTCGCCCTGCTGCTGGTCTTGTTGATTCCCCCCGTCCCTTCTAACCCGAGTAAACTTTCCAAAGTTCCCAGGCGGTACCACTCGCAAATACTCTTGTTTTGTCATTCCCCCCTGTCCAATTATCTACAAAATGAGCCTCTAACCCGGATGACGAGACTCGCCTAACCCGTCATTTCCCTCTTAGACCTAGATTGTTGTTGTATTCACACCTATTTGTTATTATCTTATTGTAAATAAAACAAAATGTGTACGTGGTCAGCCACGAATGTAAAAAATACGTTTATCTTCAACTCGTTCGGCGGAGTTAAGAGGACGTCTGAGTTAAGACGGGATCAAAGCGCAAAACCACTTAAAAACAATTCGCAATAATCACGCTGCGCGGCGATACATTTCATTCGGTATTTTTCACGTTATTATACGCCGCGACTTTTCAACGCAAATAGAAAATGCGTATTATACCCCGATGGCATTGAAACGTTGTATAAACGCCGACTGAATTATCACCGGCTGCAGAATGATTTTTTTTCCATTTTTTTTTTTTTATGTAAGTGTTGGAATGGTTTTCTATCTAATATTTATTCAGGTTAACCGATGCTTTTATTGAGCGGTCACGTCTGCCGCGCATCGCATTAAATCGTCCCAATCAGCGCGAAAAATATTATTTAAACTATAAAATAAACATTTAAATATTAAATTAAAACATTCGAAGCCCCGTCCGAAACCGTATCGGAGAACAAACAACCTCGCAAAATGTTTGTGTTTATTTTTAATTAGTTTTTTGATGACGTATTTTAATTGATTCGTTAATAATGTATCAGTGATTCGCGAAGTTATAAATTATAGACGCTTTTATTGAATGAACGTTTTTATAGCGTAAAATGGAAAAATTTGAAATTTCCATACGCTTTTTCTCCGGGAACAAAGTGGTCGTAATAAAAAAAAAAGATTAAAGTTATAAAATTTTTTAACAAAAACTTACAAAAAAATTAAACGCGAAACGACAGTATGAACAGACCCGTTGTACTTGTGAATTATACTACGCGTTTGATAAGTCATGCAATTTTTAGGTGCCTGCAGGTAGGTACCGCATTTTGAATAGTCAACGCTGTACACCATCACAAAGCGGGAAAACGTTCAAAATTATTTTTTGCGATTAATTTTAGTGCTATAATTTAAAATCAATGCAGAAACTATGTTTTGTGCTTTGTTTTCTTTCAAATATAAGGACTAATATTTTTAATTTTGGAACACGATTACATGTAATATTAGTTATATTAATTTGGGTCAAGATTGATTAAACGTATTAATTATGTGCTATACTTTTCCGAATATTGTGATTGCTTTGTACAAAAGGAATTTGTAATTATCTAATGAATATAACTTAAAGGTTCTTCGTGCATTTTTAAATTAAGTAAATATTGTTTTTGTCGACTGCAAAATTTACATACTTTGAGTATCTATCTGAAGCACGATAATAATTATCTTTAATCGTGATCTGAAGTAAAGTAATCATAAAGATATGAGTCATGGCGATTTGTTTTTAAAATCTTAGAGGTTGGTGGGTGATCCTCGAGGGCATCCAAAGGGGGGGAGGGAAGTAGGGGCACTCCCTCTGCATTTTTTTTTTTTTTTGGTCAATTATCTTAAACATTATATAAAAAAACACAACGGTTTTTTAATTTTAAAAAATTGTACGATATATATATACACATTTATACATATTTTGATCTCCTCTTAACAAATTTCTGCGGACGCTCTTGATGATACTGTGTTCATATAATGTTGTTTTGGAATGACAATGTTGAAAGTACATTTCGAGCTTATTATTATACTCTGTAGCCAGTGTTGTGTTTTATCTAGGTGAATTATCTATAGCGAACTGTTTTGTTATCTTTAATTTTATCTAGATAAATTTAAAAACGGTCATCTATATTTTTGTCTCGGATCAATCATTTGTGTAAATTCATCTGGATAAATTTAAAATATATATAAATATATTTTGGGACCGAATCACAAAAAAATGGTTTTTTTTTTAAACAAAAACGTTTGAAAACAAACGTGTTTTCCGAGTCATTATTTATACTTACGGTCAAAACCAACATTGTATTTCGTGTGTCGAAAAATTAAGAAATCGATTCAGCAGATTTGTGCCAACGTGAAACTTTTTGAAGAGTTTTTCTTTTTTTTATCTAGAATTTGCTCTTCGCGTATTCGTCATCTCATCTAGATGAATTTTATAACCAACAATGTTTCATCCAGATAATTATTAATCGTTCGTACGACACTTTTCTGTCTTTTTCGAACATTTTTAAAACGTTTTCACATTCGACTCGGGTCAAACGACCAGTGTTTAAGGGTGCGTTACACAAAAAACGAAAATAACATGCCTTTTTTAGTGTGACAAACAACCTTACCGCGCCGCTTCGTGGTAAGGCCGTGTACTTTATATGTACGTGGCCACGCGGCGTCTTAGGGATCGCGTCGAGAACAAACGACGGTGACGACGATTTACGAGGAAAAGATGCAATTATTATTGTTTCAGAATTAGTTTCGTTTAGTTTACATATACATACAGTTGGCGGGAGTAATGATAAAAAGAGAGAAAAAAAAAACGGTCGCCATTATTCTTACTTAGCGGAGATTTCGAAACGGGGGCGGACTGTAGTATAACGGCTGCGCGAAAAAAAAAAAAATCTAAGGAACCGGGGGAGGAAAAATGGGGTCCGATATATGTGCGTGTAAATACGAAACGGTTATTGGAAGGGGGATGTGGGTGGCGGAAAAACGGAGTAAAAAAAAAAAATAAAAACACGGAGACTTCGGCCGTCGGTGGCGGCGGCGGCGGCGGCGGCGGCGGCGGGGTAGAGAGGGGTGGAGGCGAACCGGCCGAAGAGGAGATTAAATTTTTACCGACCCACCTTCTTTTCGTTTCAGGGCCGGCAGGTGGTGGAGGAGCGGGAACGCGCGCGCCCGAGGGAGCGGAGGGTTCCATTAAAACCACCCCCACGACCACCCCCGTCCTGCGCCGGTCCGCCGCCCACCCCCGACGTTCTCCTCCTCCTCCTCCTCCACCGTGTATATGTATAGCTTCTGCAGGTCTTGACGAACGGCATAATACACGCGACGCAACGACGATTCTGGCCGCCGCCGTTTTTCATATCGCACACAACTGCACCGCGCAGTTTTTCTTTTTAACCCTCCGTACCCTCCGCGACCAAGGAAATCTTTCAATTTTATCGATTCGACGGAAGGAAGTGTTGTCTTTTTCCTCTTTGACGCGTCCCCGTCGCCGACGTTAGCCGTTCTCGCGGAATTGAATTTGTCTTTTCTTTTTCGCTTTTCTTTTTTTTCGCATATATATATATATATATCCACCGATGGCGGTATTATAATATAGGTAGTGCCGCCGACCCGATCGTCCCAACTCACGAAGTAACAATATCTTATCAACCTGTCGTGTACTGTCCGGTGAACGTTTGGCTTGTATTTCGATAAAAATAAAAAGCTAACTTAAATGTCATAAAAATAATTCTCACCGCGGGTGGTTCCGGTGCTGATTTCGGTGCACTTCAATGTGCTCAAAATGTGCATACATCGCAAATAAACCGTAAAAATCCGTTACTTATTATTATACTTACAAGAAAAATTAATACTGTAAAACAGCTTGTACTCGAGATTCGACATTAATTTATCGAAAAAATTTGATTTCAAACTTGGTCGTTGGTTAATATAATACCTGAAAAGTAGTCAATCAAGTCTTTTTTAATTTTGCATGTCTATGATTCTGGTCATCCATTGATAGATCCGTATAATATAATACCAGTATATTATTATTTAGTTTAATCATAATATTATATCATGTTCTATTATAAATTATTATCAATGAAAATGCACCTTCAATGAATATAATCATGCAACATCTTGCATTCATTTGTTCATTTTGAAATGAAAAACTATAAAAAAAAAAAAAACATTGTTAAGACATTCGGAAAGTAACATTGAACATAAAACGTATAGTTTTATGACCTTTTTTTTTATAGAAGTAATAAGCAGCCAAGCCGTTCGAACGCATATTGAGTACCATTTTTTTTTTTTTTTCAAACTGTAAACAGAAAACAACTTCTCTGCACATTATTAATATTAAAGTACTCGATATTATATTAATGCGAAAAACATGTGCACCAATATAAGAATACAGTAAAATCTCGAGACCTTTCCGCCGGGAGATTTCGGGAAGGGGGTTGCGATCTTGGACAAAAAAGGATTAAAAAAAAAAATGTATAAAACAAGGGCGTCGGGCAGGAAGTTCTTAGTGGCGGTTGCAACTTTCAGAGAGGACATTTTGTAAATATACCGTCGCGATATAAAAAGGGGAGCCGAGATTGTACACCAAAGGTAACGAAATATACTAAAACAACGAGTGGCGATCTACTTATTATTACACCATTATTATAATGTTTTTATTATTTAGCAATTATTATCTCGGTGCCTACCAAAATAATTTAGTTTATAAAAAAAATCGCGCAAATCGAGTGCGAGAAACTGTTTTAGGCGTGCACTATGCAAACAGACCGTGAACACGATAATTATAACGGTTGTTGTCATTATAAAAAGCCTATATCTTTTCTTTCGTTTAGTCAACGAATGCGACAGCAGCTTGTCGTAACGTCCATAATATTATGTTTACCTCAATTCCGTGGTGTGCGCGAAAATATAATAATCGTACGGTGAACGATATGACGACGATGAATAGATCGTTCTCACTTCTCAGGATTTTATGTAAAATTCCCTGACTTTTTCAAGTTTTCCGCAGGAAAAAATAAAAAAATTCTAGACCCTAAATTTTAAGTTATCTCAAAATTACAAAACAGTTCAAAATTAATTACTATTAAATTCTCAATTCTAAATTATGATAGGTACTACCTCAACGCGGATACACTTAAAATCAAAATAAATAATTACACCCACTCTATTAACGTTTAAAAATAAAATAAAAATTAGTTACCTTTAGTCGCATGAATAGTAACTAGAGAAACAGTTGTGAACAAATTCACGAGTATATATATATGTATGTATATTTTTTTTATTAAAGGTCATAATTCATAGACTATTTATAGTTGTACCTAAAATATAAATAAACTTAGTAAAAACAAGTTTTCTTTAATAGGTAACAACAGTAACTGATGATGATCTAAAAATTTTTTTTAATTTTGTCCCGAAAATATACGTTCTTTAATTTAATAGTTTAATATTTTTAGGTTCATTCCAACTCAATATGTGTATATTTGTATTGATACCACAATTAATAATAAACCCATAAATTGGTGTTAAATATCAAATTTCCAGGATTATTATGGAATATTCTCGATTCCCTGATTTTTCCGTGACAAAATTAAATTCCCTGTGATCGTTTTTTCGAGTAGAAAAAGTGGTCGAATTTCTAAACGTCATACCATAGATTAAATACGAGAATTAATATACTTTTTAATTAATCTGTGGTCATACCACAAAGAAGTTGGGAAAAAAGATCAAGATTGTAACTTACTTGAAGCGTTTATTGAATTTTCAATTGTTTTTTTAGTTACGATCCAAAAATAATGAAAATTTCAACTTCATAGTCATTATATACGAGTATTATAGTTATATTGAATCTTGAAATGAATATTTTAATTTTCAACACGTTTCTAACGAAATTTTTAACATTAATAAAGTCGTTTTCGAGTACTATAACATTATACAAATATGCTACTATTGTGCAGACTGTGCAATGCTTTAGAAACAATATTTTTCTGAGTAATAAATTTAATTTTTCATTGGACCGATTCCAACGCAAAACAATAAGAAAAGGGGTGCAAATCTAAGGATATTATTCTTAAAAAACTTTTGTTTCTATTTCGAATGATCGATGCAACAACGCACAGTTTAACTCTTTATATTCTGTACGTAGCGAATGATGTGTTTGATTCTATAAAAAAATTTTCTAGTATTGTTCCGACCTTTTCATACAAGCACACTGAATATAGGTAATACGATAAGTATGGTAATTTATTTGAATGGATAATATAGGTAATACGATAAGTATGGTAATTTATTGGAATGGATAAAACAAAATATGATAACAATTTCGACCATTTTCGAGCTAAATATAAAACTTTGAAATCATACATTTGTTAGGTATTAGGGTTATTAGGCTCACTGCAGAGCTCACTCAAAATCATTGAACTTTCGTATGCAACGATTTATCATTACTTTCAACCTTACTGTAAAACATTAAACTACGTTTTCCAAAACAATAACCTAGACCTTATATTTTTATTGTTTAAACACTCTAAAACTCAGCTAACTATCAAAATTAGGCGTGTTATATTTTTATTTTTCATAGTTTTTATACATTTTAACAGTTTTATCTTAGAAACGATTCAATTTTTTATTTTTCATCCACTATTTTTAATTTAATATTGTAATTATCATTATTTTTTTTTTTTTTTTTTATATATGTGTCCTGTTCTAATATCATTCGAACAGCTGAATATATGCATTTCAAGTTTAAAAATAAAACTTTTACAGCCGATATTTTTTCAGTTATTCGTAGGGCATATCTAAAGGAGCGGTGAGGACCTTTATCACCTTTAAAAAAAACATTTTAAATATAATCATTCATTTTTATTCTTCCAATCGCGAAAAATCTAAATCCGTGGTGACAATAGTTTTTTATTTGAAAAGTGTTAATTTATTAAATTAAAAACAATGACGGCATACTGTTTTATATGTAACGAGTATATTATCTTTTGAAAAAGTTCATATTAGATTTTGTGTTCTAACGTAACTACCAAATTTTTAATAAAATATTCGAAGAAAATTTCACGTCTTTCAATTAGTTTTAGACATCGAGTGTAATATAAATGTACATGATTTTTACGTGTCACTGATTCGTTGATTTTAAATCGAATGCGTATGACGTTTATCCTACGCCATCCAAAACAGTGACCCACCCAAAGTATTGTCACCCGCTTCTTTTTTTTTTTATAGTTTAGAAAGTCATAAGAGTTTTTCCTTAGCTTAATATTGAATTACAATAGTGTAAGAGCATAGAGAAATGATGTCCCTTATGATCCTGTAACTTTAAAATTGAAAAAAAGAAAAAAGAAACGTATTTCGTGCGTAAACCATACAGTAGGCTCGTGACATTGTAGATCGCTAAAAATTACTTGACGTGCTTTACTGTTGTTGTTGTTTCAGAACGGACGGGGATTATCTGCGTGCTTCGGACCCCGTACAAAGTCGATTCGTCAATCGCAAATTCATCGCTTTCCACCACTCGGAAGAAAATACCAAGGAAAAAAACAATAACATCATTAAAACGGTTTACGTATATCAAAAACGTTTGATTCGATTAACATTTTAATTAAAACACAGTTCGATGCGAATGTTAAAAGTTCTTACAGAAATGTATTTTGTTAGTGTATATAAGACGATTTATTTTTGTTTGAAAATACGTATTTTACTCTTTCGTTCAGTTCTTCCGAAGCTCTCCCGTTTTGTTATTATTACTATTTATTATTATTATTATTATTATGCTCATTGTGTTTTTGAAATTGGACAGACGAGAGAAGAAGTTTTTCTTGTAATTCTTTTACTCCGTCTCGTAATAATAACACGCTTCTGCGGCTCTCCACTCAGTCGCCTTTTTCTTCCCTCCGTCCTCCCCGTCATTTTTCTTCGCTTTATTGTTATAATAAAAAAACAAAAATGAAACGAAATAAAAGATTCACAAAACCCTTAGTACGTCGGCGGCGGTGGTGGCGGTGGCGGCGGCGTCGACGTCAGAACAGGCGCTAGGTGGAGTGGCCAGCGAGCGAGCGCACGGCGGGGGGAGGGAGGGAACAAACGAACGAACGAAATAAAGAAGACTGCTGCTGCTGCTGGCTGCTGCGTGATTAAAAACTGGCGGGAGTAGCCTTAGGCGAGGGGTCGATTTTCTTTTTAAGAGTTTTAATTGCTTCGGCCATCATTTCCCTGCAGGCAGCTCCATCCTCCTCCGCACTTTCTTTTTTTCTTTCTTTCTTTTTTACGTATATATTTTATTATTCGTCCTTTTTCGTTTTGCCTCTCTCTCTCTCTCGCGATTTTTAGCCCCGCCGAACACGACGACGACGACGACGACGACGACTATATACATTCTACATTAGACATACGCGCGCGCCGAGGTATGCCCCCCGAGGGAACGAAAAAAACGCGTTTGGGAAAAACGTAACGGACAAATGAAATAAAAATACCCATACACTGCGTATATAGGCACGTCGTTTCTCGCGGTCGATTTGGATTGAAAAACCGCAACGGACAAAATTATTATCATACGCAGAACTGCAGGTTGTTTAACTCTTCGGATAAAACTATAAAAATAACCGATCCACTGTCTGAAAGTGTCCGATAATACGTCGTCTTGGAGTGAACAACAATGTGTAAATCACAAACACGAGACTGCGCCAGAAATACGGTTTTCGTCGTAAGTAAACCGACTCTGAAAACAGATTGAAAACCACCGTTAAATTTACAAGGAAATGACTTTTTTTTTTTCGGATTTTTGAAATTATTTAACTCTTAATAAGTTGTAAAAAAATTTTAGGTTTTTGTAGTTGAATTCCGCTACGTACGAACAAAAAAAAAAGTCATTTCCCAGAGAATTTAGTGGTGAATCAAAATGTTTTCAGTACAGAAATCGAACCGATCGCATCCGTTGAAGAACTGATGAAAACCGTGTTTTGCAGGTGTCCTCGGAGCGTATCAAAAATTGTTTTCGATTATTTGCGTGCGTTTGATATGCATATTGCCGATTCCCGCAGTCGAGCCACGTTTAGGTACTTATTTTCGTGTCATTTTTATCTATGGACATTTTTAGGCTCTTTGGGGGGACACAAAGCTCGAAAGCGGACGTATACGGACTAACGGACTTACGCGCAATATTATCGTATCTAGTCCGAGAAAAAGACGCTATAGTGTAATAATTAACGTGGTTAGGAAAATTATACTACTTCCGGATTTCCGATTTCGAAAGTACGTACTGACAATATATTTCTAGGCTGTTAGGAAGCGGATTTTTAAAATATTATTTTAACTATTTTCATTAATTTTGGACGCAAGTGTCAGATTTCAAAATGGAAATAGTGGTTCCTGGGCAGCCCAGTCGAGAAGTTTATGAACTATCGACCATATTTTCAAAATAACACCGGGTCGTCAGGAAGTATACGTATCGTGTTTAATTCACTCCAGCTTTTTATAACTTCTCCACAGATGACCTCTTCAAAAACAAAAAAATATTTCTAATCCCGTGACGTTATTGACTTGTGCGTGCAAATAATTGTTTATTAGACACCTATAGCAATTACTCTACGTCAGAACGCAAAAAACACAAGTTGCCTGTATAATAACTCCTTAGAACGATATCCTCAGAACTCCTTTCGAAATCCACAAAAATTAATACAGCGACCAGTGCTTGACTAAGAAGAGGAGTCCACTCTTTTACAAAATTAATTTTAACGTGCCCCTTCTAATTTATGGCGGATACCGTAATGTGCGAATCGTTACAAAGTTTAATTTTTCTACGTCCTACGATTTTTTTTTTTTTGTCACACGCTGCACCTCGAGTTTGTTGACGTTCTTTACGACTTTACGTGGTTATTTAGCTTTTAAAATGGATGAAAGCAAGTGGACAAATGATAATAAGTTACAAACCGAGTATCCGTTTGTAAAAACAAAGAAGTGATCCCTCCGACGTCACGTGTGAAAAGTGTCGTACAGATTTCAGTGTTGCACGTGGTGGTGCTGGTGATGTTGAGAAACATTTACGATCAGAAAAACACAAACGATCACGCTGCCGCTTCAAATTGATCAATTTCTTAAAAAAACTTCTTCCAAGGATTTTGAAGTTAGACACAGTTCAATCAAACAAGTCTATAGGCTGTAATTTAACATTTTAAGTAGCAGTAATAAATTGTGATTAGAATTTCAATAATCAGAGACGCCAATAGCGTTATAATTTAATTTTTTATATTACCTATTCTTAAATAACAATATTACTATTTACTGTCTAAATGCCGACCCAGGCTGCTTATTAAGACGATGTTGTTTAAAAAAAACCAACAAAAAACGTAGTAGAATAATTTCTATTGAATTGGCAATACTGCATATTTCGATAGAATAGTAATTTTTTTTTTAACATTAGTACGGTCTTAAATTACAATTACATACGATACATTGCATATTCGACAATCTATGGTTATTCCAATGCATTTTTGTAAGTCGTATAAAGTACCCAACTCTTTGTTCATGTAACTTAATAGTAATACCAACTTTGTATTTCTTTTTTTCATTATTAAAAACCCTTCGATTCAAAAGGCTTAAAGAACATCAATAGCTCCAAAACAATTTTATCTTGACCTCTTTTTATACTTAACATAATATTTTATTAAATATACAGAATAAACCCTTTAGACATATATCTACACATTACACATATGAACACAATGATTATAACAAAGTTACAATTAAATGTTTAAATTAAAAACTAACAGTTATTTACATATTTAGAATACACAAAGGGTCGACATTGGCATTTGACACCATACGTCCAATTTTTTGGTTAGGGTTGGGTTCATTTTGAAGGTAATTGGTGGAGTCAAAAAAAAAACATAAAAAGGAGCGACAGATCGGGAGGTTCGAGACGTTGGGGAACTCTAAAGTAAATTAAGGAGAGTCAATATTACCTTGTAACAAACAATTTAAGAATTTAATGGCCAATGTACGTCTACGCTCAGCCAAGGAAACCAAACCAAAAGTCGCGAAACAACAGCACCATACCTATGGGGTTCACAGGGGATATTCAATCTAAAACTTGCATAACACAAGAATTTGAGTATGAAACTTTTATGAATATTATTCAATTCATAAATGTACTGTTCTGCAATGTTGATTGTTTTTTTTTTTAGCGGCTAGCACAAAATACAACCATGTACTTTATGTTTTGTATGTTTGCTACAACTGGTCACCTGAGCCAATCCTCATAATAAAAATTCAAAAGAATTTACTATGTTTAATTTTTGTTATAAAAATTGCACCAACCAATATTAATACAGAATGAATAAATTCAGATTCTGTAAATGCACATTACGTATGTACTCACAAATACGTGTGTACAGGTTTGAATTTAATTTAAAAAAATAAAAATTAATAGATACACAACAGATCAACCTCCCACTTCTATTAATTATTTTAAATTCAATTAGTCTAACGTCTGCCTTCCCACTTTTGTCAATGCTAACAAAATTACTTGTTCACACTCAAATCAAAGCGAGACTAAATTAGTTTTTGCTTTGAAATTGTTAAAAAAAATATAAAATGTTTGCTTTAATTGACAACCCACAGAATATATATTAATTCTCAGTTAAAAATGAGTGAAGGGAATTATTTTTTAAAAATAACAAAATTATCAAACAAAAGATACAATAAAAATTGTAAATATATTAAATCATAGTACATAGTAACAACATTAACGAGCACTGACAGACACTTGCCAAACCCTAATGTTATTATCAGAATATCCAGCAAACAATGTTTGTCCGTCAGTCGACCATGCAAGTGATAGACATCTGGGTGGCTCAGTATTACTATTTTGCGATTGAGATACAACTTCAGGACGAAGCTCCTCAACCATTTCTTTGCTTTCCAAATCCTAAAACATGAATATTCATAGTTACAAACAATCCAGACATATTGATAAGAAATAAATAATATTTACCCAAATTTTGATGGATGATCCAAATGCAGCACACAACCAGTAACGGTTAGGGCTGAAGCATAGGGCTTCAATAATATCGTTGTGGTCGAGTGTATGCAAATGTTTCCCGTCATTAAGATCCCAAAGCATGGCTTTGCAGTCCTGGGAAAATAACATAGTTTAACACCGAGACTTTAATTTAAATAACAAATAAATGTATTACCTTTCCTCCTGAAGCACACAAAGAACCATCAGGTGAAACAGTAACAGTGTTAAGGTATCCAGTGTGTCCATAGTGGTTAGTCTTGATACGACAGTTAGTCAAGTTCCATACCTTGACAACCTTATCCCAACCAGCACTGACAATGATTGGATTGTGGATATTAGGGGAGAAACGAACGCACGAAACCCAATCACTATGACCATCATCCTAAAACAAAATATAAATACTATGCATTTTACAACTAGTACCTAATTAAATTCACTTAATATACGACAGAAAAAAATGTACTACTTATGTTATTATAGTCAAGACATTTATAATTTAATGGTACCTATAATATTAATGATTATTTTTAAAATTATTTATACTGACGTTATGTTGTTAGGGTGTAGGATTATAATGTACTGATCACGAAAGGCATTACAATTTACAACATTAAATGGTGTAAATGTGATTTCAAATAAGTACATCAACAAGAATCCACTAATTGTGGTACCATACATTGATTTAAAGCTTAATAGATGGCGAACCAATGTAAAGTACACACATTTGTTATTAAGTTAATTACCTACTAGTGATATTCGCAACAATATAATATTGAACTACACGAATATCTTACTTGAATAGTGTATTTGCACTCAGCCAAGGTATTCCAGAGCTTGATGGTTTTGTCACGGCTTCCAGATACAATTTGTCTGTTGTCAGCAGAGAAAGCAACGCTCAATACATCCTAAACAAGAGAAAAAACACCAATGAACAAAAGCATAGAAATGTACGACCCAACAGAACGATCCGCGAAGCATATACCAACATGTGTAATACTTACCATGCAGTAAAGCTTCTAGACGTAATAAAAAAAAAAAAGTAAAAAAAAAAGCTTGAGATATATTGAACCTTGGTGTGATCTTCAAAACGACGCGTAGTACGTCCAGCGGCCAAATCCCACAGACGCAAAGTCTTGTCCCACGATCCGGAAAGAGCGTAATTGCCGTCAGATGAAAGAACAACGTCACTGACAAAGTGAGAGTGCCCGTACAAACGTTTCTTGGGGATACCGTAGTTGGTTTCGTCGCGAGTAAGATCCCAAACAATCAAAGTCTTGTCTACAAAAAAGCACAGGGATAATTTAAGAGTTAATCAAAAATCCCCAACGGGTCTACTCCTAGTGTACCAGACACCTTTATACCTTGCATAGTGCTTTGGTTTTATGATAAAAAAAAAACAATGGCACAACAATTTTTTGACCGTCGGATAGGTAGTAGTCATACTTGCTCATATAGTTGTGGCCAATTTAAGTAAGGTCATATCAATATTATATTTGAAATTGGGTAATAACAAAATAATAGTCTTGGACATGAGGATGGGTGGTAATTATAATACTTGCGTTGGTGGTAGAGCGAGGCGAATTTCAAAAATTTTTCGACAGATCTCACAAAGTGATGTCTACGCTCATAAAATTTGACTGATCTTGTAATTGATAATGCCACTAAGTAATTTAATATTCAATTAATCTGACTGTACTTCGGTACAGATTTGAGATTTTATTTTGGTTTTGGTATGCAAACGGAAAAGAACGGAAAAATTAAGTGCCCGGAAAACCGGGAATGTTCCTCTCGGTAACGTTTGTTTCATTGATTATTACCAAATCGTAAGACGCTGGAAATCACACAACAACAGCGAATAAATAAGTTTAGTGTTTTTACCTCGTGAACACGATAGGATCATGTCGGTGTGAATCGGGTTGGTCGCGATCTGCGTGACCCATCCGTTGTGCCCGCGAAGGGTGCCACGAAGTTGCATAGTTGTTTCATTCATTTTGAACGATGAAAATCAAAACTGCAAGTCTCAAATAATCTCCAACGAAGCAAACTAGAAAAACCGAAGAACTTCACGTGCTAACTACAAGCCCATGAAATGAAAGAGTGAGAACTGAGAGAGATCGAATCGGAGTGCCGAGTGACGCGTATCGTTTCGCGTACGATTTTGGGGTTAGGTATGTTACCCGGTTACCGGGCTATGACGCCGTCTACCGCGTTTTCGATAAAAAATGGGCAAAACAATAGTTTTCTTTTATTTTACTCGTGATTGATCACATACATTTATATATTATATTCATTTAGTAAAAGTATTTATTGTTTTTTAATATTTTATTGTATTATCCGTGCATCAATCATGATATTAAATTTGTATTTAAATATTGTACGCAAGGCTAGACTGGTTCACGTACTTCCGCGCGAAAATTCCGCGCTTTTGAAATACAATTGTATTCTCAAGGATAGTAGGATGTTTCATTTGGTTAATCGAAAAACCTACGTCTGCCGATCGTATTTTTTTTTTGAAAATAGGAACCTAAAATTTTTACTTATTATATAGTCTAGTTTTTTTTTTTCAGTATACGACAATGGGACAGTTAGGTAGTCTATAAGACAATTGAAAACTGGTAGATTTCAAACACCAATAAAGGTACAATTAGGCGTAAAATTAAATTCTTTCATAGTTAAATCATTTTGTAAAAAATTTAACTTACATATAATCAACATGCGTTTTTTACGATTCCTTTCTAATAAATGTCCAGATAACTTCATATCTTGTACAATCCCGTTCTATCAATCCTTAGAAAACTTATGAACAACTTGATTTACATTTTCTATAAAAAAAATTTAACAGTCATTTTCTGTCCTGATTTTTTGAAACCGTTTATCTTTTTTTGTTCCTACTTGAAATACAACTCTTATTTTACACTCAATTCCACGCGAGTACTCTCAATGGGGCCTAGTATTCTACCTTTAGCAATAAAATGAATCATAAATTATGCAAGTAACACTCCTTGCAATAAAAATATGAAGTCTATAAAATATGATCCATTGCTCTCACTGAGCTTTTATTCATTTAAAAATTAAAAGTTGCTGTAGAATTATTTTAATAGCTGTTAATAAGATTTTATTGTATAGGTGCCACATTATTACTTTGTCGTGTTTTTGGCTAATTATAAATATTGTATATTGTAATTGGGCCTGATCGTATTAAGTTTAATAAATAAATAATTATTTATTCTATTAAGAGTATTCTTAAAACATTTATACTTCAAAACAATTAAATATGATTTAATTATTTCTGTTTCAATATATTATTATTTATTATTTTTCATATTTTTTATTCTACCTAGATTTAAGTAATTATATTTATGTTTTTATAACGTTCTAATATTAGAAATTCTTTAGTCTGTATACAAAGAAATTGACATTTCAATTGTTGACACATACTTACAGCAGGTTTTCAAAAATTCATAATTATGCATACCTACCTACCAACATAGTACCTACATATATCCTGGCAGGAAAAAAAAAAGTCTTTTATCTTACCAAACCATTCTGTCTCCTATAGTTATAACCAGAGGACAAAGACTTAATTCACAGAGGTGAGCTTTGTCAGTTAATACAATACTAAGTAAGAAAGAATTACGACTGTTCAATTATAAAACAACTCTGTTGCACCAATTAATAATAAATAACCAAAAAGGTGATTGATTTCCTGGTACTTGAGCAGAGAGCACACCAAGTTTATTTATTTCTTTGATAAATACTGGAACTGGGACTTCAATGCTTTGTTCACAAATTTGCTGCTCATTGCTCAGATCTCATAATCTAAGACCGTGCCTCAGAGACAGATTTTGAAGGTTTACTCACAATCCGTCACTACAATATAAGTGAAAATTTATACTTGATTAATACGACAGAATAGAAGTATATTATTTATTAATAAACCAAATGCCAAAAAAAAAAAAAAACTAACAAATACCTGAGAGGCAAAAACCACTCAACATTTTGTGGTGTTAGGCCATCCTTAAAATGCCATCAACCAGTGGCGCAACCAGAGTGGTTGGGAGTCGGATTTTTTTTAGGTTTTGATTTGGTTAGCAAGTATGAGACGGTATGGAGATACATTATTTTACACGCTCTGTGCATAAGCAAAGTACAGCAGGATGGACTAAACAACAGCGCAGCCACTTTTGTTCACCAGTATTACTACTATGTTCTGTCTATTAGTATAAGGTCAATCTTTACACACATCACAAAAATTAAAAAAATTGTATTTAACTTAAACTTTTGATTATTATTTATGATGAAAAATTTTATTAAGACTCTTGAAATTCTCACATGTTGTTAAGATAGAAAAACCACCAACATCAACACGTAATTGAGAATAATTCCATGATATAATTCACATTAAATAATTTGGAGAAAAAAACTTAGTCAAGTATAAAACTTTAAAGTTAAAGCACTTGTCAAGTATTTGATTCATTGGGGCTTGACATGCATTAGTTCAGGACTGGATTTTGTACGGAATATCCATTGCATACAAATTCAATAGAAACATCAACAAACCTACTCATTAACATTAACAAGTTGCCCAACCAATCTGTAGTTAGCATTTATTTTATATAAAATACAACATTGTGCCATAATCAACTACAATAATAACCAGTGTTCAAATTTAGGCAAACACAGAAGAGAACCCTTCTTCCTGTTTGTATTTATGTATATATTATTCTTGAAGTTTAAACAGACTTACATTAACTTACACTGTAGCGAACTGCTGTCATTGATAATTTAAATTAAATTTGAGTTTTTTTTTTTTGTTATAATTCAGTTATTAACGATACAAACACAAATAAAATGTAAAATATGAAAATTCCATGCATTAATCTTAAATTTGCAGAATTATAAAAACCTTATTGGCAACCTCATTTTAAAATATATGTTAATTATTTTGTACTTAGTTAATTATTGTTTTGTTATACATGTTATATACCAAACTATAAAAAATTGTATTGAAAGATGACTACAACTTTTGGGCTGTAACATATTTTAAGTATATTCACTTTAACTAAAAATAATAATACTAAATATTGATTGCTCTCATTTAAACCACCAAAAAGTTATCAAAATAGTTTGACAAAATTAATGAAAGAAATTTGTAACATGTAAGTTTTGATTGTTGACTGATTTTATCAGCACTCGAGATAACATTATAATACTAAATATAATAATAAATTAGCTACTTCTTGAACATAAAAAATAAGAATAAAAAGAAATTTTTTTTTTTAATATATATTATTTAGATTACCATCATAAGAATACACATACAAAAAATATTCAGAATTTTGATGGAATCACATACTTGTAGAAATTTTTCTTACAGCTTATTACTTCAACAATAATATATTCTTATGATAATATTTGGAATCAAGTTTTAAGTGAAAAATTGTTTAGTAATTTTAGGCACAATAGTGTCTAAAATAAGGTAAAAATCACCTAAATAAAATGTTACACTAGTTTATACATTAGGAAGTATACAAATTGAAGATAACCTTAAGGCCAAGAGAGTAAATTAATAATTTTGACAGAAAAAACATATTGAAAATTAAAATACTGACAACCAAATAAAGCTGTTTAAATGCTAACCAATTTCGGATTTAGCAATTGGTTATAACAATTGAAATAAATAACTTTAAAAATAATAATAGTGATGAAATAAAAATAAATTATGAACAATTAGAAATAGTTCAATTAAAATATAGTCTACTGACCAATTATACCCGAGTGTTAAATCCGAATCGATTGCTCACAAAAACAAGAAAAAAAAGTATACTTGACCTACTATACAACTCAAAAATATTTCATAATATATACTTACACATTTTGTTATGATAATTAATTTTTTTACAACACGATCGCTAATCTATGTGTAAAGTACAAATGAAATACTATCAAGTTGAAAAATTTTAGCATGTATAATTCGCAATTTTTTTTTTTTCTTAATTTAAAAACAACAGGAAAATGATTACAATTATGTTACCAACTACACATAAACATACATATTTTTGTTTTACGACATTAGATTTGAATGTAACTTTGTATTTTATTTAATAAAATAATTTGTTAGGAATACAGATGTAGGTACCAAGATGTAAGTAAAGCAGTTTCCTCTAATAATATGTCAAAAAACGCTACACAAGCATTTATAAAAAAACAATTGTAAAATATATTATTGAAACAATTTTTTGATTTTTATGATGTTTATTGATCCTGTCCTTTTACTTGAAAGTATAAATAAAAATAATAAAAATTTCAGATTAAAAAAAAAAAAAAAAATGAGAACAAAATACAATTATCTTTTGCTCTTAATTAGTTTTCTTACATTATCATTAAAATTGTATTACTTTAGATAAGACTTGGCGATATATATATAAATATATTTATATTAGTTATAAATATTTTTGTATTCTATCATACCATAAAATGGATCGATATCAGACACAGTTGGTGTTAACTTATAAGAAATAATCTGGTGTCCTACGGGTAACGTGTGGTTCGCCACGTCGTGGTGCTGGATCAAATTGCAAACTGAAAGTAAAATGAACCATTAAATAACAGTTCAATCATACAATTCAACCAACAATAGTACACTTACAATGAATATTTTAAGCCGTCATCAAGTTCCATAATAGCTGCTTGATTACCACATCGATAACAATAATTAGGAGCCGAAAATATTGTCACTACATTGCGATCATGACACCTAACACCACCAAATAAAATCAAATAATTTGTTTTTAGTCACTGATTTTTAAGGTTTTACTTACCAATTATAACCTTCCATTACAAGTTGGTGAGCTCTGGAAACAAGCGTCAGGCCATTTGAATGATTAAATGTTTCTGAAATATCTTGACCAAAGGTATATCCAGCTCCTCTAGGTGAGATACCCCAACCAATTCGATCATCGGGGTCGGACCATAATAAATCACACATTGGACCCTATGAATAATACTTAAGCAAATTAATACATACATACATTTTTTAATTCAATCATTAAGTTAATATTACTTCATGTGGGACTTCTTGCATACGGTCTAATGCTCTAATGTGATCTAATGTGTCAATAGATGGAGACAGCCCTCCGTGTAAACAGAATATCTGTTCATCGACAAGAGCAGTCAATGGAAGATAGTCAAACAGGTCTGTAAAAAACTTCCATACGTTTGCATTGCCATATTTTCGTAAGCATTCATCATAGAAGCCATACACTTGTGTGATCTGTCTACTCTCATGGTTACCTCGAAGTATTGTTATTCTTTCACGATATCGAACCTTGAAAATATTTATTTATTATAAAATAAATTTGTTAGTATAATAAAAAAAGGATGATTTACCTTTAATGCAACCAATAATGTAACAGTTTCAACAGAGTAATATCCACGATCAACGTAATCACCCATAAATAGGTAATTTGTGTCTGGGGATTTTCCACCTATTCGAAATAATTCCATTAGGTCGTGAAACTGTCCGTGAACATCCCCACATACTGTCACTGGACATTTTACTTCTTGTACATTGGACTCTTTCGTCAAAATTTCTTTTGCCTAAAATTATAAATTCACAATTATGTATAAATTGTTCCCACAAACAATATTATTTAATCAAATAATAAAAGAACAACATTTAAATCTTTGTCATTTGAAAGTATCCAAAGGTTTTTAGGGTTTTTTTATGGGTGAACTAACTAATCATCGTTCAAATTCTGTAAAACATAATAGCCAAAATATATAAAATTTAATTAAAAAAACACATCAAAAACCTGTTACCAAGGATGATAAAACATGGTTTATAATCAACCTATAACATACCTAAGAAATTATCAATAACCTATAATCCAAACTAAAACACTATGTGTAAAGACTGACCAAATTCCCAGGTCCATTTATGTTGGGTAATATGTACCTACGTCAACATAAAACATCTAGGTATTTAAAGTCTTCAATTCAAACGAGTATTCAAGTTTGAAATACCTATAGATATATATATTATATTATATATTTTACTTGGATATGAATTTAGAAATTTTAGAACCATTTTTAGGAAAATTCTAATAAAAAAAGCATTGATAGAATGATGTTATTATGATTTTGTTAAATTTGGTTTTTACCAGGACGTAGACGACTAGATAACTGAGCTCGCTCATAATAGTTTTTTCAAAGGCAATGATTTATCAATGTAGTATTAAATTATAAGTTTGAACCACAACTTTCAAACCAGTGACCCGCACAAAGCGTAGTCACTTCTCCGTCAAACGCGACCTAGAGTGATGCCACCTTTTTTTAAATTGACATCCAAATCCAAAACCAACAATATAAACATTTGTTGTAGGTTCAATATGAATTGGGAATAATTGAACTATTTGTTATGCGAGTGAGTGACATCTCATAGAGGTATCAATGAAATACAATGTACCCATAATGTTGACAAATATCAAGAAATGTAAAACATTTATAAAAATGTAATAAAACAAAAATATTGAAACAAAAACAAAATATAGAAAATCAACTAAAAATATTAACCAACTTACATATAAATTTTTAATTCGGAAGATATTAATTTAATTAGGTACTGTCCAGTTACCACGCCATGGTCGTGTTTAATTGTATTGCCCCGCCAAAAAATTGAACGCTACAGTGGTTTAGGTTTACAGGGGTTGTTGGGCTGTTTGGGCCATGTCCCATGATCCATTTTGAAATTTCTAGTTTTCAATAAGGTTTTCACTTCTCATTTTTAAAATGAAAAACTTTTCTCTTTATTATTTACTTTAAAATAATTTTCCTTATTTACCACCGAATGGGGTCCATAGGTACTGAAAATAATTTCAAATCGCACCACAGATGCAAGATTATGTCAATAAATTACCTATATTCTTCTATACATAACTTTTAATTGCAAATTAAACGCTTTATCATCCACAAAACTTGGGAATACTTGTCAATAAATTAAAATAAAAAATAGATCCATATTTACAAACGTTATGTTTTGATTATAAGTATTTATAAGTATGGTTTACCCAGGGGGACTGACAATTTTAGGCCAGGGGTGCAAACAATTTTAGGGGCCCTTAGAGAAGGACCCAAACGCCTATAAATTGAAACTCAAAACATATACTTTGAGGCAATGCTTGAATTGGAAAAATAATTGAAGAGGAACGCTAGCTAGTGATTAAATAGTTGCGATCCACTTGTACTAGATCACAGGGCCAGGTGAATTTGAAGGGGTACACTGTTATACGTGAAAAAAATGAAGAGTAACTCCGTCCTCCCCAAATCAACCACTGCATTGACACCGAAAACATAAACATGAATGAGGGCCCAGGGTGCTGTTTTATATTGGCACCCCGTGTCAGTCAGCCCCTGGATTTACTTGTATCGTTTGAGATGTTTGCAAAGTAATAATTAATAGCGTAAATACATTAAATAGTATATAGTGTAATAACTGGTGTCACTGGCCCCCATACCTTATATATTGGAGGAGAAATACAATAATACCAAAATGGTAAATGGTAAATGCGTGTGGCGGGATGATAACAGACCAAATCATTAAGGGTAGGTATAGAGGAAATTCTTTTATGATAAATCTTTTCTTTTATTGTGCTGCTACTTTGTTGCTTGTTCGTCGTTCAACACCAAGTACATAAATAATCCCAAATCAAAGTAGGTAATTCCGAATTTGTTAGTGGCACTGCAAAGTAACCTAGTCACGTACAATACAGTTAACAATCGATTGAGTTTTCTGTCCAAAAATTATTCATAAATACCTACCTACACTAACGAAGAATTATTAATATTATTTGTTTTATCATTACGATACTACATTCAAACACGATTTTAACATATAGAATTTGTTTACAGAAAAAAACGTTTTGACCGAGAGATTTTAGAGATCCGCAAAAACGAAGACACAAACAAATTAAACATAATACTGTCACGCATCCCAGCAAATATCCGACGAGAAGAACTGAACGCGTCAGTGGAAGCCCACCCCAACGGACAAGGGTCGGTAGAATTTTTGCGTCACTTTTTTGAGGGCCGTTAGGTTTGCCGGCCGGCCCGCGGCCGTCCGTCCCCGAAGACGGAAATTCGAGCGGCAATCGCGCGGCGGACCTGCGATATCACGTGGTGAATCCGGGCTAGGGTAAATACCTGGATGGGCAAATTCGTGCCGAACAGGGCCCGCGTGCCCGAAGGCCGTAAACAATATGGCCGAACCATGGGCGCGCGCGCGGGAACCCGTTGCGCGACGGCGGCGGCGGCGGCGACGGCGGTGTTCGTATCGGCGGGGCGCCACCGACGTGATACTTACCTTGTCACACAAGAACTTCACTTGGCTCTCGGTCAACTGTTTGCATTCGTTCAGCTGCTCAATCCACTGATCAAGTTCCTTCAGGGACGTTTTATCGTCCATAATACGAACGTAAAACGTCGGTAGGCGAAAGTATACGTTGTTTTCTTCACGGTGACATGTAAAACACAAATCGAACGGGCGCGCGAGCGGTACACGTACGCGGCGGTGTCCGGACAGAAATCACAACACAAATGAAATGACAGGTCGGGCGGGAGAGTGGCGGGCGCGGCGCGTAGAGAGCAGGCTGCTGCTACGGCCGCTGGGAGGGGACGCCCGATTATTTTGGTTTTTTTTTCGCCCCTCTTTCCTTCCGCCGGTCCGACCCACGTGCGCTGCCAACCTAAACGGCCGCGAACAGTGCGTGCCTCTGCGGATCGGCGATAAAGGCACATTTTCCACGATTACGGGGACGGCAATAATTATATCAATTATAATTATTTATTGCCTACTACAATCACGGTTCGGTGGCCATGGAGTCTATAAACTTTATAAACTCCATGTCGGTGGCGTATTTGAGGGGAAGGTCAATAAAGGCCTCTCCCAAGGATTTTTTTTTTTTGTACTAAACAAAATGAAGGGGTTTTTTTTTTTTCTATTGGACGTTTAAAGATTAACTACAGTAACAATTGATACACAAACATAAAAAAGCGAATTAAATTACCAAAACTGCATCACTTTTACCAATCAAAACCATTTTTTGTTTTCTTTACATTTAACATCATTGTACGATTTATAAATTTAAAATTGAATACTTTAAAATAATAAAATTCGACGAATATCGGTGCGTTGTACTTAATTTGTCTATTTAAACTGTAATTTTATATTTTGTATTTTAAATGATATTATGATACTTCATCTATTTAAACACGCGTTTCATATTGTGTTTTGTATTTTTTATTTGAAATACATTTTTGGTACCCGTCTCTCCGGCATCCACCCGCTTCAAGGTCAAAAGTTAAAACTAAACTACCGGATGAAAATTCTAATAAAAAAAAAAACGATATTGCGTTTGAATGTGTAGTACTGTAGTGAACAAACATTGTATTTTTCCTCCCCCCCGGCCCTACAAAAAAATGTATCTCAGATACGCCCCTGGCAGGGTTTGCATTAGATTTGAGTGTCGGATTCATTTTTCTAATATGCGTCTGATCCATTGGCGTATTATACAGCTGGACCTGGTCTAATACTTTCCCGCTTTAAACAATAAATCTTCAGCCTATAGGTACACCATTTGACTGAATCTCCGCCGAACGCAGACTAAATTTCATCTGGTCCCCGTGGTCTCTCAGTCTTCAAGCGCGGAAAGGTATTACGATAGTTCCTACAACAAGTGTCCTGTAATTTAGTTCAGTTTTGTAAACCTATTCCGGGTATAGGAGATGTGCACTAAAACCGGCTTTGCGAAATTCAACCCCTAATAAAGGGGGGTAAGTATGGAAAACGTTATTTTCGGTCGGTTAAAAAGGGGTTAAAATGTGGGTAAAAATAAAAAAAGTTGTACGCGAGTGAAACTCGGTGGGTACATAGGATAGTGTATAGATGTGCACTAAGAACGGGTTTTGCGAAGTTCAACCTCTAAGGGTGGGGGGGCTTAAAAGTAAACTTTTCAACTCGATGGTTTCTAATATGCCAGCAGCAATGGTGGTCACTTAGCTTTAGAAATCTATTGGTTAGGAATGAGGTAATGCACTTGGTCGCAAAGGTATAGGGGCCATTTTTATGAAGCTGACCGTACTATTTAGTATTTATAGTTTTCTAACTAGAAATTTTAAACAAATATCAGCTATGTTCAACACACAATAGCAGTAAGAAAATTTACAAAAAAAAAAAAAAATTTAGACACAAGCGTGTTACAACTAAAGCATTAAAATTAACATGTTTTAGACAAAACTATTAAGTTTAATGTTTTGTAATTTGCATACATAAACAGTATTAATTTAAAAGTAATAAATTGTGCGTGTAATTTTTATTACTTATCATATGAAATCAAATATGTTTGTCAAAAATAAAATTAATAACAACAAAAATAAATAAAATTATAACACATATTCAACAACTACAAGACTATAAAAATGAAAAAACAACCACTTAACAATGATTTTTTTGGTATTGATAACATTACAAAAAAAAAAAAAACAATAACTGCTATAATCATTACTCCATAAACATTGGATAGTTATGGTAAATGGACAAGCATATTTTTATTTATTAGAATATTCTCACTCTTAACAGTCAATTATCACAATAATAGTGTACATAAATTAATATATATCACCAAAATAAGAATAGTATAATTATCGACGATTAAATGTGTATAGTAAATGTGGAGAATCTTGAAAATGTTCCGTACAATTTAAGTGTCTCAGAACTTGGCCATTCCACAACTTAACAGCATAGCCCATGGCATCATCTCGATCTGAACAAATATTATTTTCCACTAACCAGGTTACAAGTTCAGAACCAGTAAATGTCTTCTTATACTTCCATAGTTTCCATCTAAAAATTAATAAATTGATTAAATATAAGTAAAATAATTGAAAAGTAATTTTTTAATGTAACCTGGTCAGATGATTGATTTCTGCTAAACATTTTTCTCTGTACTTGAATACAAAATTATCACATGTTTTTCTTGTATCATATGGAAGTTCTTCCCAAGACGGACACTCAATAGGTGATCCTCCCCACCAAAATGTATTCCATCTAAATATAAAAACAATTTTAATACCATAGTAACATCTAGTTCAATAAAAAAAAAAAAACACTTACGCTTGCACAATTGGCCTATTAACAGCTTGATAGTTAATACCGTAGATCAACAAGGTGAATATCGATTGTCCTCTCATTAAGGAAGTTTCAGAATAAGCTAGTTCAAGGTATAATCCATTTGTTTCCCCAAATATTCTCCAAATAGCAACAGAAAATGTCTGAAAACAATTAGAATAATTTGTAGGTAATAATTATATTATATAGTATATTATAATTAAATTGTTATATATGGACTTAAAGGAATTTTAAAGAAAAAAAAATGAACTTACAACAAACATAGCAACTGCCTGCAACACAAGTAATAAGAAATGCTTAATATTTTCATCATCGTCCACAATGTTTGAATCACTTTCATAGAGAAGATTCTCTTTTAAATCTTCTGTTTCAATACAGTGAGAGTCCACACTATAATTATTTTAATGAAAAGTAAAGAAAAGCCAATCATAGAGTTAAACGCGAGTTACTAATAATTTGAATGAGTGTTGATTTAAGTAGTGATAAAATTTTTGGAAAGAGAGACTATAATTAATATATTACATTGCATTTAAAAACAACAACAAATCATTGCCTTCGATGTCAAAGATTAATACAAATTTTTAGTAAATAGAATTACTTTTAGAGTTCTAGATTAGGCCAATAACTATTAAAATACAAATTTAAAGATTAAATATTGAAAAAATGTATAGTAGCAACATTAACAACATATGCTAAATTAAAAATATGACCTAGCCAGACAAATCTTATAAAATTACAAGTACGTCAAAACCTTCAAAGTATGATTCTTTGTTTTTTAACTTTAATTTGACACACCACAAACTATATAATTTTCAACAAAAAAAATACAAACTTGCTTTTTCATTCAATTTATAAATGGTTTAAAAAAACTTACAACTCTTTGCGTGTACTTTGTATACTATTTCTGATATCCGAATGAACCACTTGCCTCATTAATTTGTATTTTTGGCGTTGGTGTAAAACCAAACAAACTATTGTACCTAGATAAATAAAAACACAAACACAATTATGTATTTAACAATAGTCTAAGACTGTTCATAATATTTTAAAACATTTACAAATAATTGATAAGAGTAGGATTGTTGTAAGAGTAGCTGCTTCTGGAGTTCCATACACATAATTTTGATCGAAGTCAGATTTAATAAATAATGGTGGTTGACATGTTAACATCAGCACAGAAACCAACAATACTGGCACACTAAGCATAAAAAACATTAAAATAAAAATACATAACAAATTAAAACTAATAATAATTAATTACCCCCAAGCAAGTATCATGTAGAAATAAAGAATTTTGTTTTTAAATTCGTCTGTAAATTGTTTATGCATTATTAGCAAAGTAAATGCTAAACATGCAGTCCAAATGTAACAACTCATATCACCAGCAATACTCAACATAAGTTGTATGTATGTCAATGGATGTGAATTGGGTGTTTCTGATAAGTACTCTAGTAATATTCCAGTACACGAAATTATCTAAAAATCACATAATATTAGTAATACAATAACTATAGTTCCATAATAAACTTTCACAAATAGAATATCTAGAAAACATCATACCTGTGAAATAACTAAGCAGAAAACTATTCGAAACGGAAAACTTTTCAACTTCTTGAGCACAACTAAAATCACCCAAAACTGAAAAACATTATAAAAAAATAAGTTAGTAAAATACATGGGTAAACTGTAAAAGAATTGTTCTACTTACTGATGCAGGGATTGCCAATACACTAACATTAAATTGAAAATCTTTTAAAGCAGTTATATTATTTGATGGATCTAATTTTGCCACAGATATTATCTTGGCAGTTAACAACAAAATAGGTGCTGAGAAGAATACACACAATACCATTGAACTAGCAATCTAGAAAATATTAAACGAGATTATTAAATTAATAATTAAATATTAAATAGAAAAAATTTCACAAACCAAATCCATTTCTAGATTATAAGCTGATGCATAAACAAAAACAGCAGGTGCAGAAGGGATCATTCCATACAAAAATCCAAACATAGAAAATGCAAGACTTTCATCAGCATTAACGGTACCGAATTTTCCCAGGAAAATACTTGTAAGTTCTCTTATAACTAACGGCAAAACTATCCTGCAAAGTTTATTTGAAAAATAAAGTTCATTACATAGTGAATAATATTATAATTACAAATAGAGTTTAAAAATTATAACTTATAAGCAATTTATATATTTAGACCTTCTCAAGAATACTAACAACTCAAATCCAAGGTAGGTTCTATCATTCTATTACAAAAGTTGATTTTCACTGCCTTAAACATACTTAATTTGTGAACATTGATTTTAAAGATGGAACCTACAATGGGTTTAGCACATCAGTATGCATTGATACAGTTATTTACATCAGTAACACACAACTATATACATTGATACAATAAAAAATAGATTAATATCTAATAAGAAATTATTTCAAAACAATATCATACAATTTAGCTGCAATAAGAAGTAGTGGTAAAATTAAAGCTTCTCCTCGAAGTTTATTAACGTTTCCAACCATTCGTAAACCAAGTAGGAATAATGCTGTGGCAGTAAACGCATTTCCAAAAGTCTAAACAAAATGAATTGTATGTAATTTAAATGTCGCTTTAGTTTGAATCATGAAAACTGGCCGTTAACCAAAATGTGCCAGAAGTTGACTTTCAGTATGGGTTCTCAAAGTGCATGCACATCAACAAGCAGTTTGTCCATAGCAATGGCGACCCGGCGACTGACAAACACATACAATTTTAGGTACACTGGCTTTTAGTGAAATCACCACTTGGTTCATTTCGGTCAACAGCCAATTTTCATGACTCGAGCTATAAAATATTTTTTACTAACTAAATCAAAGAAGTACATACCCCCAAAAAAGTAGTAATAATTTTTGGTGGCTCATGATTAAACACTAAATTGATTATTACTCCTAATGCTGTCATAAATACAACCGGGTTACAAATTATGTTTCTTGATATTCGCCCCATCAAAGCAGACCGTCTTGTTGTTTCATGACGATTATATTCTTTGCCTAGTTCCATCATCGCAAACCCAAATGGATTTAGGATTATTAGATTAATAGGCGCCACAAGATAAAGATAATTAACAAATTCACTGTGCTGGTGCTTGTAGAGTGCTTCAACTAAAAACAGCATAAAAATAATTTAAAATATTATACTCAAATTTAGTTATTTGACAATTAATATTACATATTGGTGCTCCAACAGCAAAATCATTGCTTTGAGTGCAAAATATGGCAAAAAGAGCAGCTCTTGCCATATCTGGTGGTTTTGTTACTAATACAGTAATTAAAGCAACCGAAACAAATACTAAAGTCTTCGACAAAAGTAATGATCCAAGGAATACCAAATTCACAGATGACAAATCTAACACAGCCATATTAACAAATATAAGTGATGGCAAAGCAAATGTTCCAACAAATCTGTTTAGTCCAATACCAGCAGCATGACTGACTAGACCCAATCGTCCAGACAAATACCTAATAATAGTAAACAATTATAATTCAAAGTAATACAATATATTCATATTAAGTTTTAATAGTATAATTACCCTGTAAAAATTATTCCAAAACATTGAAATAAAGCATTGTACATATTGTTCATTAAATCTTCTTCATCAGAAACACTCATATGAACAGCAGTCTTATTGGGAACCGTCATATTGGCTAACTGTTTTGCAATTGAGTGAGTGTCATTAAGAAAGCTATTGGAAAAAAAGTAACAAACTATTAACTAATCAATTTCAATACAGAAATCAATAAGGAAAAGAAATTTTATTCAAATTAAAAAGGCAAAACAATAAATCAAGTAATACAATAACCAAAAATTATTTTAAACATATTTTTTAGTGCTATGTAAATATAGTTTAGTTACTATGTACTATAATTGATTGTATAATATCCATAATTCTTAAGATTTGACAACGATAATTTATACACATGTACACAATAACAGAACCTATTATACCTACATAAAAGGTAATTTATATTTATTTGCATACTTACTTACATTTTCAAATAATATAAATAAGAAATACTAAAAAATGACATTAATAATGAGGTATAACTTAAGTTGTTATTATAATAAAAACAAAACTAAAGTAACAACAACACAAGCTACAATAACACTTAAATCCCAGTTAATAATGAATAATAATTATTAATAATAACAAACAACATTTAGTTATATCTCGGTCTCCATCTGGACCGTTGACTACGTCTCCTCCTAACATCAAAACACATCAATCTCAGCAACAAAATACTTCTATATAAGCTACTACTAAAACCCATATGGTTATATGGTATACAACTTTGGGGTTTGGCCAAACCATCAAATATAAAGAAAATTCAAACATTTCAATCTAAATGCCTTCGACAAATTACCAAAGCCCCCAACTATGTCTCAAACGACACACTCCATAATGACCTCTCCATTCCAACAGTACAACACGTAGCCAAAAATCTATAAAAACGATTCCACTCAAATCTCCCCAACCACCGCAATCCTCTAATGTCAAACTTATCTACTCTCAGCATCCCAGGTGACCCTGGAAGATGCAAATGGTGTCGGAATCTCCTGACTGAATAAAACCCATTCACAATATAAAGAAGTTCCATCGCTGGATGGATCCTTCGCTCAAGTCTCTCTCTTTTACATTACTTTGTTTTTTGTTTTTTTTTTTTTTTTTTGTTTCTATCCTCCAACACTTATGCTTATTGTAAAAATAATATATTTACAGATTGTATAATAAAACAAATTAAAAACACAAAAAAAAAAAAAAAAAAAACATTGAGTTATAGAGCATGTGTTAAGCCAGAGGATTTAATGTTTCAATCTCATTTACTTACTATAGTCAACTATTTTGAATTTATACAAAGGTTCATTTGACAAAAAATAATTTATCAAAAATTGTTGAAAACATAACAAAGAGGGGTTATAGGTTATAATGTACTTCAAAACTAATCATTAGTAAGTTATTACCCAAGATAACAAATTAAACAATGATTCAGAAATCAAAACAGACCTAAACAGTAAAAATGTTAAGAAAAATAGTTATTAAATATTATTTAATACTTAGTACTTTTCTTCAATTTTAAGTACTTACTATTTAGTGTATTTTTTTGGTTATTGGTTAATGAAATTAAAAGGTAAAATATTTAGTTTCAATCTATATTCTATTTACAAAAAAAAAAACATATAATATAAACTAATGTTTTTTTTCCAACAAATGTACACTACAATGATACAGGTTTAGTATACAGTATATAGTACTATACCTAAACTTACAATGCGCATAAAGTACATTTTTTGCTATTTTAATTTTTAAGATACATAATCCATACATCTTAGAACCCAAGCGATTAAGTTGATTAAGTTATTTTAACTATCTAAAAGGTAGGTATGACATTGATAAAATATTTCAAGTTTTTTAAACACTAGGTCTTTTAATAATGTCATAAATAACTAGTTTGTTAATTTCAATCATGATATAAATCAACAATGTAAACTTCAATTTAAAATCATAGGAATATGTTTTAGGTATTACCTATATCAAAAGTAGATAAAGTTAGCTTATTTATTAAGCGTTTTGTCTAGAACTTAGAAGTATTCAACTCAAACAATTAATAAGGCATAATAACCAACTACCTGAATAGAAAATATAAATTATAGTTTGTTCAATAACTTCATTCAGCTGAATAATATACTATATGATGATATACAGAATATAGACAACATAATGTAATAAGAATATAATGTGTAATTCAACAAAATAATATAAAAAATAAAGTTTAACTCAACAGTTAAAATAAAATGAAAAGCTCAAATTATCTTAGTCATATGATTTTTACTATGAAGTAAATAGAATTTTATGAGGAATTTAATTTACTCGTTAATGGAGTTCAACCCTATAACCCTACATCGAGCATTACATAGTTCAGATTCCATTCCTGTCAAGTAAGAATGTTAAGATCAATACATTCCTAAACATAAAACGTTAAACGTGTATTATACATAAAAGGATGTATACAGGGTGATTTTTTAACACAAGACATCCATTTGACCAGATAATTTTTATGTTGCATATTTTTCATAAAAAGTACTATGATATTCATATTCAATAAAAAACTAGAAGTATTAACAATTTAATATTCTTATATACCTATCTAACTAAAAGGCAGTCCAGATGCTATTAAATACCTAACATTATAAACAGCCTATTAAAAACCTAAAACAAGAAAATTAATACCTACATTTATATTTATGGTTTCCTCAAACTAAAATAAAAAAAAAAAAAATATTATATTAAAAAAACTAAATCGAGAAAATAAATGTAATAATACATCTACTAAAATTCAACTTATTACATTGTATTTAATTTTGGAAGGGTTTAAGGTTGTATATATTTATGTATTATTATTTATTATTTTAAAATGTTCATAAAATTTTGAGCGAGTAACACTTAGCCCCACCCCCTAGAGTCTCCTACAAATATAATACAATTAATAAGTATTCCCTAAATATAAAAAAAAAAATTAAAAATGTGGTAAACCATAAAGTATAATTTACACACTAATTAAATGAGATAATATGATTTAATCACCGGATTCACATGCATTCTTCATAATAATTGATTTCTAGTACCTAGTTAAGGATCTATTCATATACAGTACACTTAAAACTTGAATGTTGTAGGAAAAAAGTTCTTAAATAATTAATCAATTAGAAAGGGTAAAAATTAAGGTTAAGATCATTATTATTATACATTATAATAATATGTAACAAAATTTAATAATGCAATTCTCAGATGGCACACAGCAGATGTATTAGGCACAACAATTTATAAAAATTAAATTTTTCAAAATGTTTGGTTCACTGCAGTAATGTATAGAAGGGTAAGTAATGTTTATAAGTGTTTAACTTCCATCAATAATAAAAATAACTATAAATATTAAGCCTCAAATCCATTTGAAATGAGTGGCATAATGATTCATTATACTAATTCATTCTTTAAACTTAAAAGACATTTTATTAGGTATTTATTATGTTTCAAATTAAACCTATAGGTATAACCCGAGGTAGAACTGTAGACGTCTAAAATTCCAAGCTTTTGTTAATTATCTGTACATTAATTTACTGTAAAAAGAATCACAAAGTAGAAAGTTGTTCTACGTTGTTAAAGTTGTTTTTGTACAAGAAAATGTTCTACGGACCCTATACATTTCAGTTTTTTACATAACTATTTTTTTTTTTTAATTATCTACTTGAATTAATTTTTTTTTTGCCAAATTTGTAGTCAGATTTTGGATGGTTTAGAAGAAAAAATACAAAATGTATTGTTCATCAACATGTTAAGTGTCTATATAGGCATATTAAAGACATCATTTTTTGAGTTATGAGTTATTTAATTAATTAAAATCAATAAACGTAAGACGTAATAAATGTTTAGTAATCTAGTATAATAGGTACCTACAATTATGTAGTTTCTACCTGCCTAAGTCTAAAATTATGTGCCTACCTACCAATCTACCTATAATAATATAATAGTTACCTAGGTACAAAAAATTTTTTAATTTACCAAAAAAAAAATTAAAATTAAATCAAAAAATTAATAGGTACCTAACTTATCTTAAATACATACAAAACATTAACAAGCATATTACACGCTAACAGTAAAAACAGTATATTTTTTAAATACTTACTATAATATGTCTTTAGAGTTTGTTATTTCCATATTGAAGTTTGAAATTGTTTAACAAACGAATGTTTGTTACGTTGATACGTAATAATAGTAGTTGGTACTTCAAATGCGCGTAAGAGTTAATTCTAAGAAAATATTTACATAAAATGTACAGTAGTAAACCAATTTAAAGAATTATTGTAGAACAACATAGCAAATGCATTTTACGTTTCACAATATACCTAGTTCAAAAATACCACTGCGATACGGGGTTACCGTTGAAAACTGGCGCATAGAACTATCATGTTTTCTTTTGTCCACGGTGGCCGTGGTAGCAATTAAAACGATTCAAATGAGACATCCGGTTGTTTAGAGAGAATCTACCCAGAGTGTTACGCGGCGCACAATAAAATTGCGAGTACGAGCACGACTGTTCTGCGCTGAGCAGAAAACTTTTCAAGTTATCTGTGACTGCGACGTCTTAATTCTTATCATTTATCCTTCAAAAAAATGTACGCGTTCGTGGAATTTTATCCAATATTGCGCAACACACGAAGAGAATATTACTAAAAAAAAAAACTGATAAAAAAAAAAAAAAAACCGACGCGACGAGAGGTGTCCGAGTAATAATTAGTATCCGATTCATATGGAAATTTATGAAAATGAAATAATAATCAGCTGACCTAAGACAACAACAAACAGCCCGCGCCACGGTGCCACAGAATATAGATGAAATAAATATAAATAATACCTATGAAGACAATCTATGTACTCTGTGCCACAGCCACCGAGCAACAGTACGGAGCTCCGCGTAGCGTCGCTTTTCCGTACTAATATACGTCGTATATTATTGCGTCGCCTCGAAATAATAATTCAAATATGAAATAAACGTTTACTTGACTTCAAAAATGTATAAATATAATATAATACTTCATAAATATAGACACTCGTGATATACAATTACGATGCAAGAATAATATTATGTACGCAGAGCTGTTATGAGTCACTCGTGTTATTTCCCAGGTGCCTGTAATTCTTCTGTATTGTCATATGATAACAATTTGTTCTATTATACATTTTGGGTAAAAATATTTGTTGTTACTCAATGGCCAAAATACACAGTACTATGGTTCTTATGGACTTTATGATATACATAGTAGATACTACAGTAGGTAACTTCCTGTAGTATGTTTTTTAACAGTCTTTAAAAATAGGAGGTTCTCAATTTGTTAGTATTTTATTCTTAATTATTATATTCTTGTTCCTCAATAACTCCATCCAGATTTCAACCAAATTTGATTATTTTTGGTTGAATAATCTTACCTTGAACCTTCAGAGGGGTTCCATAAAAATTTGGTTATACGCTATGGTAGATAGGCAATCAGAAACTAGTAGGCTGATTTTTTTTAAAGTTTTTTGATGCACATAGCAAATATCGTTTTACATATCATATTTAAAAATAAGTGAAAGGAATGACCAATTTTCTAACTTAAAAGATTAAAAAAAGAGATAGTGACTTGATACGAAATTTTCTAGTAGCAATGAGGACAACCTTGTATTAAATTTTTAAAACTTTTTCTGCAAAATCAAATTTTCTACCAAACAACAAAATTTACAACAAAATGAAAATTTCAAAGTTCTACATTCAGCTCAAAAATTTTTAAAATCTCTTGAAACTTGTATCTTGCCTATTTTAATATTATGTGAAAGTTTCACCTCATTTCAACCATTATTTTAGAAGTTATGGCTAAAAAACTGAATTGATTATGTCAAAAACACGTTTGCTGTAATTTTTAACTCTTTTCCTTAGTTTTATTGTTTTAACTTTTTCATTTTTGAACTCTTAAATCTAAGACCACTCAAGGTACCACGGACAAAATAGAACTACCAGAAACTGGGTACGAGTGTAAAGATCAGAGCGTTATTGACAAAACTATTGTGGTTTCATACTGATAAAAAAAAAAAAAATCAAAAACATACATCATGTAAAAACCAATACATTCTTACCATGGATATCTACAACAGTAATTCTTACATACAATCAAAACCTAAAAACAAAGAAAAATTGATGTGACGACCAGTTGTATTTTTAAATATCTAAAAATAAATCTTCTTTTTCTGGCCTATTAAGGTCCTTCGTAGCTTCTACAATCCTTCAAAAATGATGATGGGCATGATTTGACATTGGATAGGGGAAAGTGATATGATATATGTTTGAATGTAAGATCATAATGGTTGATTACAAAAATAAAAAATAAAATAAATTGATATTACCAATAATTATAAATACTAATATTTATAATCAATGATATTATCTAATACAAAATAAAAATAACAAGGTGTACATCATAAACACAAGTGTTTGTAAAAATACAATTTTATTTATATTTATTCATAATAATATTATGAATGCTGTATTCTTTAAATACCATTTTTATAAACACATAAACATGTATAAAATACAATTTGTTTGTATACAGTCTATACTCAAAACTTAAAAAAAAAAAAACAAGAAATCAATAACTAAAATTTAATGATTTTGCTGGACTAAATCATCAATTTAATAACAATTTATACAAAAAGAACATGTACACAGTGGGAGATAAAATACAAATTTTTAAATTAAACAAAAATTATGTTAAAAAAAAATCAGTATTATTCAAACTATTATGTATTACAGATTACTTTTATGAGTTACACAATTACTTGTTGTAACTTAGACTAAATGTATTATGTGATGTTATGTAGTAGGTTGTAATCATAATAATTGCTACTAATAATAAAGTGTACACAATGTCTAAATAATTAAGTACATGTTATTCTGTTTACAATGTGTTCAACTTATATGTACTAAATATAACGAGATATATAAATTAATTTTAAAAACCAAACACCTCAATTGGCATTAAATTGTATTGTATGCCTTATATGCTGTCAACCTATTTTCGTGGACACACTATACTAATTTCTGTTTTATTTCATATGTAGTCAGTTAGTTAGCATTTAAAAAAGTACTTGTATGTATTTGTTGCATTTTGTTCGTCAGCATATAGTACGCAGCTGCCACTAGGTCTGGCTAAATTTTTTACATTATGTCACACTGTATACACTTGATAATAGAAAAATATAGATTGTGTTTTTAGGAGCTACCATATAGCTGAATAGAAAAATTAGGAAACAGAAAACTGTAAAAATTGTGATAGATAAAAATAGTCGTTAGTATGAAATATCTTAAACTTATGTATCATTAAATTATACAAAAACATTCTAAAAATTAATCAAATAAATATTTCCTTTGTATATGTATTGAATCATTGTTTTTAAGAATACAATGTGAAATTATATCATAATATAATCAATGATTGAAATAATTACTAATTGGTAGGATAAATGGATGATCAGAAATTAGTAACCCGTACCAGTAACGCAATCAGGGGGGGAGGTGTTTTGGGCGTACGGACACCCCCTTGGTTTGTGGTGTTATATTAATTGGAACTAAACCCCCCCCCCCCATGGATACCAGAGAATTTTTCGATTAGCTGACACCAGTGCCCGCTCAACCTACAATTTTGCCTTTTTTATGTTTGACTTACTCCCGTTTTAGTGTAGCACATTTATTTACTAATCTTATAGAATACTTGACTCATTAAATAATAGAGTTTCAAATTTAAGTTGATTAATCCTCACAATTTAAATTCAAAATAATTTTTGTATTTTGATGTTCACATGTTTAAAACAGTATCTGTGTCGATTTGCATTTTTCTATGTAATACTCATAAGTGTTAAACTATTCATTCTCGTCTTAGTGGAATAGTTTTCTAATTATTTTTTAATTTTATTTAAATTAACAAAATACAAATGTTTGTATTCAACTTACTTTTATTAAATATTTACAATGCCTGCTTATCTTATAAAACAACATACAATCATAAATTTACATTTTTTACGCTCAAAACAGTTAAGTAATACATTTTTTTTATGGTAACAAAAAAACCTTAACTGAAATGTAGGAGAAGGGGGCTTCAACCACTATAGCCCCCTTGGCTATGGCACTGGCGGACACTCCCGGAAACAAATCCTAGTTGCGCCACTGATTTGTACAAGTACTAAAATTATTGTCCACTGATTTGCTTAATTTACAGTTGTATATTTTGTTCTATAACAGCCTAATTATTTTAACATTTTCTATATAAATTTTGTTACAGTTTTTAAATCTTAAAACTTTGTATTTTTTGGAACTTTATACATATGTTTAGTTCCATAGTTACATTTTGCATTTTAGAATCACAGCAAATTCTATCGTTAAAGTAGATATTCATAACAGCTAGGGTTATAGCCAACATGGAAAAATGGGGGTCATCCCTCTTCTAGACACGGTTGTTGCTACCCTCAAAACTTGGGTCTTTTTAACCAATTAAGGGGGCTGAAGCATACCATGTTCTAAGGAGTTATTATATGAGCAATTTATACATCAACTTTTGTTTTTTGTGTTTAGAAGCAATAAACAAACGCCAGTACACTTTAGATCAAAAGTAGAGTATTTGCGATAACTAAGAAACAATTATTTGCACACACGCGCATGCACAAGTCAATAACGTCACAAAATAAGAAATATATTTTTGTTTGTGAGTAATAAAAACCACAAAAGAGGGAGTAAACATACTTACTGATGTCCGATTTTTATTTTGAATGTTTGTATGAATTAATTAACAATTTGTCTAGGCTATTTAGGAACCACTTTTTCTATTTAAAATCTTAATTTTAAAATTGAAAATCCAAAATCTGCTTCCTAAATAACTTAGAAAAATTGTTAATGTGTTCATACATTCAAAATTAAAATCGGACATTCAGAAGTATGCCTAATTTTCCACCGTTTAATGGTCTAAACAGCATCCAAAATATGTGCGCTGCGGCTTCCTTAAGTTATAATTTTGTGGACCATACGTTATTTATAACTCTCAAAAATGTCTGGTTGCCCCCTAAAAACCTGATCTGGCTACAACCCTAGTAACAATAAGTTATGTATGTGATTTTAGAAGAAAAACACATTAAAATTAAAAATGTTAGTATACAATTAAAAACGCAAATAAAACCAAAAATGACAAAAGTATTATATTTTAACCAATTTTAAAAATTACTAACTTAACTATAATGGTGGTTCATTTTCATTTGAATGGTTAATGTTCCTTTGTATGATTTCTAGCTGTTTTTTTAAGTTCTGGTACATTTGTGTTAAATTATCCTACGTAGAAATATTACAAATTGTAAAATTCACTATAAAGTATAAATAAAATCAATGTCTATTATGTAAGTTCTTTACCTTTTCGCTTTGTAGTTTTTTTATTTCTTCGTGATCTTCTTCTACTCCTTCATCACTCATAATTTCTTCCTGACTTAGTTGCTCTGCTAATTGCTCCATATGTCTTGACAAATAAGCCATTTCTGTTTGTACTTTGAGATATTCTTGGGCAATCTACAAACATAATTGAAATATTAAAAGAACTTTGAACTAAAATTTAAAAAATAGTTAAACAGTGTACATAAAAACATAAGAAAATCATTAAAATAACATTTAATATAAAGCAACATCACACAAATAAAATATGTTTATACATCAACTTGAATAGGTTAAATCACAAATGCCCAACTAATATTGAGGGATCACACTATTTCCAAAGACAACTGATACTTTTTTGAACTGAGAATTTGATTTATTTAAAAAGCCTGAAAATTGACTAACTGTTTAAAAATAAAATAAAATAGAACATTTTTTATTGCCTCATAGTAAAGCCTAGTTAATTTCAACAAAAACTTTAGATTTATCTCATGAATCATACTATTTTTAATATCTCAACTAAAATTAAATAGATAAACAAAAGCGACTAACCTGTTTATGTTCTTCAAATATTTTAATTGATTGCGGACTAGTGGTATCAGGATCAATTGGGTGGAACTGTTGATCTAACATTAAGTATAAATTGTCCAGCTCAGGATTAGTTCCTGTAACACCTAGAGTACAAAATAAATTAAAATAAATTGTTGATTATTATATATAAAAAAAAACATGTATTTTCAAATTATATATAATTTTTTTATTATCAAGACGTTTTTGGAATTAAAATCAATTTAGAATTTTTAGTCATAAAATGTATCTGTAATAATAAGTATGGTCATAAAGTAAACAAAGCCCAATTTTTGGCTAAGTACTTACAATAGTGTTCATTTGTGACACACTCACTAAGTTCACACATAGTTGTTGTTCGTCAGAAATCGAGTAAGGAAATAAACACACAAACGCACAACAACACTAGGAAAGCACAACTCTCTCTACAGCCGTGTCGTGTCTAAATCTAGCTTAATGACTCACACTCTTTACTACGTTAGCCAGATCACTCCAGACATCTGGACCACAGTTCTGACATCCCGTTAACCACAAATCATGAAAGTATTTTGTTAAATGAAAAAGGTGCACTCACACACATGTGAATAACATTTTAATATAATTTGTAAATTAATAATTGTCTTAAATTATTACCCAAATATAAAAGTTACAAGAAAAACAGAATAGTTTTTCAAATACTAAGTACATTAAGTCTTAAAATAAAATAATCAAAACAAAATACTTAACAACCATTGAAAACAATAACAATAAATATTATTTTGCTATTGAAGATAAAATGTTTAGGATAAAGTATAATATTCAAAAACATAGTAACTATCATCAGGGTCATTCAAGGACAATTTTACAATAATGTTATTTTGTAGGCTTAGTTGAAAAAATTTAAATTAGGATAGGCATTAACAAATATTGATATCAAAGAATATTACACAAAAGGTAGATAATTCAATAATGAATAATGAGTCAATATTTCTACTAAATCCAATAAGTCTATGTTTTGTTTATAAATCATAATAGCTAAAAGTCACAAATTATTTGGTTTTTTTTCTATAGAATCAAAATTTATAAATCAAAAATCAATTATAATAAGGTTGCTTTGTATTTTATCTTTGTAGATAGCAATAATTTAAAACAGGTATGACAAGTTAGAGATGAAGTATATCACAGTTTTGAGCAGATCACTGTTTTGGAAGGTATAGTTTAAAATTGTATACTTAATTTGAAAGCAAATACAAGAAAGAAAAATAATACAAATAAACTAAAAAAAAGTTTTTAGTTTTTAATTAACTCATATACAATATTAAAAAATATACACAACACTTTTGTTCTGTAACCTGACGATGGCTTATAGCCAAAACTAGTTGTTATATATTGTGATACATTCAATTTATTATTTTTTCCTAAAATATTCTAGGCTGTTCTGTCCTTCCTAGAGCAACAAAAATTGTTAAAGTACTAGGTACTTGAACATTGAATTTGTTAAAGCTTTTGTTTATTATGCTTTGAATACATTATATTTTTATTATTAAATAACAAATCATTGCTTACAAAAATTACAATTCTGAGCAAGATCAGTTTAAATAGCATTCTTTAAATAATATCTCTCACGTTTATACTTCACCAATTTGAGCGTGTTGAAATTCAAATCAATTTGAATAATTTGAGGTGTTATTGCCAAAAAATAAAAAATAAAGGTAAATAATACAATAGCAACTATGTATGAACAAAAATTGGGTAAACTGATTTGAAGTTTGTTTTAACATCTATAGAATAATCTGTAAATGTCTTGAGTCTCGAAAATAGACAAATAGTAGATACTAGAACTAGTTAGTTGATTATTCTATTTTATTTTATACTTATATTATATCACACCTGTAGGCTGTAAATATACACATACATTATAATGTGTAAAGATTTCAAAACTTAAGTTATATAGAGTATATACCTAATGTTTATGTATGAACTAACAGATAGTCATCACTCATAAAACTCAAAGTTAGATTCATATAAAGCTAATAATTATAAAACATAATTTGAAAGGTTTATTTATAAGAGAATAAAAATAAAAACTAATCAAACCTAAATTTTTAGCTACTTAACAATTTATTATTAATTGTAACGGTGCCAACTGCATTATGATTCTAGTAGTAGCTAGTAGACTATTTAATGTACCAGGCATTTAAACACCGTACACGTCTTTGTGTTCCACAAGCTATTTATGTAAATTCTAAATTTATCTGACTAAGCTCTTAAGATATACTTTCATCAACTACCCTCCAACACACTTTTTTTCCTCTGGTAACACAGGCCTAAGTTCTTATAAATATTATAATAGATAAGAAAATTATTAAAAATAAAAAACTATAAATCACAGAGTAGATGAAGTTATATTCTGTGAATAAATTATTATAATTAGTTAATTACTAATACTAAATACTTATCAATAGTAAATATTTAACTAGATATATACTGAAGAAATTTTGCTATCAATACTGCAATTATATAATATTCAATATTGATAATCATTATTCATATAAATTTTCACATGCTATTACAGTTTGTTATGTATTTTTAATGTACTGTAATAGTAGTAAGAGTATACATTTTTACACAAAATTACCATCAAAACATTGTGAAAAGGATATAGATAAGGTATCTAATTAGAAGCATTTGAAAATGTTAATTAGTTTTTGAGTAATAATCACATAACTGCAAAATATATTGAAAATTTAATAAAATAATGTTACTCACTTTTGTTTTTTCATAAAATTAAATGAAAATTTATCAATTACTTCAAATGTTTACATATTGCTAAAAGTAGTACACATTTTATTAAAATTTCAAACAATTTTGACCATTTTATTAGTTAAAATGGAACCAAAAAGTTTTTGATGTTTTGCCGGTTTTGTTTAGTTATGCATGTAGTTATCATATTTATGAGTTGAAATTTTAACACAAGCTTCACAAAATTGTTTTCTATATGCTATTATAAAATGTTGAATATTGGTCAAATTTTGTTATATTCTGAGCGTAGCAAAATGTATTGCTTTTACAATGATGGACCCCATCATTATGTTTTGAAAGTAAAAACGGTTACAAAAAGGAAGTAAATTCTAAGTCTGATGATAAGTTGGTTGGAATGGGAACTAGGCTTTGGAGTAGGTCACAACATTGGTTGGGACACTGGTTTGAAAGTTGCAGGCAGTATAATTGTACTACAAAATATCTGAAAGTAATGATAAATCTTTGCATTTGACAAACATTAATGATCGATCTTAGTTATCTATAACTCTAAGAAAAAAATTCAATTTGCAAAAGAATTGTCTACCAATTAGCACTGTAAAATCAATTCAGATATCATAAATTGGTTTTATATTAGTATAAAACCATAAATACCTACTGTATTCATTATAACACTTAACGTTATCAAAGGCCTCGATGCCAAAACAACTAAAAATAACCGCCATAATAAAAATAAATATTTATTTTGAATATGTACAAAAAATAATTTAAGAGAGACACAATAGCTATTATAAAATTTAATCATAAATATGAAATACTTAATTTAAGCTTTATTAACTCTACCAGGTCTAAAAAGCAGATGATTAGTGATTACTCCAACAAAACACAACATATACATTATACACTTAATCTACTAATTTTTTTTTTTTTTTTTGGCTAAGCCATGGGTCATTCACCATATGACTCACGCTGATGTGATTTATTATTAAAGTAGTATCTGGCATTCACGTGTCATCAAAAAAATGATCTCTTTGAGGGATAATTTAACCTGGGGGTCATTTGCCTTAAAGGATTTTTATAAATAAGTCAGACCACTCAATATTACATGCTAACCTCCAACTATTTTAAGTGATTTTATACTAACAAAAATAATTGCATAATAAAAATCATACAATAAGTAGAAAATAAACAAAATCAAACAGCGTACAGTTACAGAAACTATTAATACAATCAGTAATAAAAAAAAAAAAGGTATAACGACTTCTGACCGGATGCGGGATAGGTAGCTTGTTGGAATAGCAACTAAGACTTTGTACTGGGTTACTGATTTTAGAAGGATGTGTTAGAAATATTAAATTTGTAAGTAATTATACATTAATTGTTTATGAAAATAACAATCTTGAGCAGAACTTGTTTTATTTTAAAATATATTTTGGTCATTTTAATTTTAAAAGTTTTACACATTATATAAAAATTAAATTCTTTGATTCACATTATACAGCTGCAAAAAAAATTGGCAAAACAATTTTACAGTCTGCTCACCCAATAACAATTTTCTATCATAAGAATAAATTTTTAATATTTCATATGAAAGTTAAAATTGAAAAGGCAGTTGAATTTTTTAAAATTTGTATTTTAACAGTTACCGACAAAAATGGACAGAAAATTCTAAAGTTTACATGAATTTTAAGAGTTCTAACAATTTAAGTGTTAACTGCACCAAAGTGCATAATTTCATTGTATCTACCATATCTAGCCTGGTACATTATAAAAAAAAAAAAATAAATAAAAATAATAATAATAATAATAATAATAAAAACACATCTTTGTAAAATCAATAGATTTTTAGCTCAACTCAGAATCTAAAATGTTACTTATTAATATACACACAATAAAACTAAATATATTAAATGAACCTAAAACTGTTAGCCAGGAGAGTTTTAAATTTTAAAATTGCCTTTATAACAAAACAAATTTCTTTCCAATCTATTTTTACTGTACATTTACTGGCAACTATCCAGTTAATTTCTATTGTTTCTTATTGAAAATATTTTATTTGTTTTCTAATATGTAGTTTTAGATTTTGTGCGTAGTAAAAAATGTATTGTTTTTACAATGGTGTTTTTTCTAATTTTTTTTTTTTACTCTTTTAACAACTTCACCGGTAGAAGAAATGCTATGGTTATTAAAGACAGAAACTTCTACGATAGGTTTTTGAATCTAAATGGCACCTTGTATACCAAGCTCCATTTAATTTTATAAGCAATATCTAATTTTCAAAAATTTTAATTATTATTTTGGTAGTTTTTGTTCAGTAACAACTTTAATAAAAGTTAAAATCTAAAACCTAAAAGAAGTGTTTGAGAAATTATTGTAATCCAACTAGTTAATTATTTATCTTATAACCAGGCATATAATCCATAGCGATTTTCAGGAGAAAGTTTTTGGAACAATTAAAATTTTGTCTGATAAATTGAGTCTCCCTTTTAATATAATATTGATTAAGATTTTATTTTATTATACTCCTTTAATTTATTTAATATTATGCATGCGAGTGTACCCAAAAGTACTTGAACAATCACAATTTTTTTTGAGAACTATCATTTTTTACGGGCAACAAAGTGCGCGGGATCAGCTATAAAATATAAAAATTCTTTATGGGCAAAACAACGTTTGCCGGGTCAGCTAGTATAATATATTATATATATATATGTGTGTGTGTGTATGTATGCAAATAAAAATAATCAATGCTTTGTGCGGAAGATTTTACATTAAATTCAAAAGTAATGTTAGTTTTACCCATTTCATTGATGAATGAAAATTTCAAGTAATTTGAAGCACGTTTAGAAATGTTAACTATTTTGTCCTTGTATCGTAACTCAAAAAGTAAACAAAATTCACAAAATGTGTAAAATAAAGTACCATCTTAGTCAAATTATTTATCTTTGAAACAATTATAAGTATATATATCAGAGAACTTCTACTACCTGAAAAATAATTACAGGACAAAAGTAATATTGTATAAAATAGCTTTTGTTACATTCAGAGTCTAAAATGAGCTGTTGAAAGAGTTAAGTTAAACGCAAATACTTAAATTTTAGTTATACTGATTTTAAAAAATAGAGTTTGGAAAAATATTAAGTTTGCACCGTCCCTAAATTCCCAACTAGTTGTGTCAGTGGTATTTATATTATTCTTGTATCTATAAAAGAGTTTAAATTAAATATTAATAATACCATTGGTTTTATTATTTAATATTATAAAATTAATGATATACATACCTTCAACATCATCAATAACTGGTTGATTACTATCAGATTCCAAATTAGCTTCTTCTATATCGGTTGAGTCAATAATTTGATAAGAACCCATTTTATCAAATCCAGGCATGGTCAATATTTTTAAGTCTTCACATTGATCAAACTACCAAAAAAAAAAAGCAAATTAAAAATTATTTTATGAAAATAATAATAAAATTACCTTGTTTTCAACATTAATATTCAATGGTATTGATAAATTAGGATTTGATTTTAAACTGTCGTTTGTCAACAATCCATTAATTCCCTTATGGCTTCCTTAAAAAACATCAAATTAAATTATTTCATATAATGTTTTAAATTGTAAGAAATACTGAATAATTTTACTTATAAATGATTCTAAGCAAAAACAAGCACTTTCCCCGGATTCATGTGTAATTATTTATTTCCAAAATTATTAAATTATCAATTTACATTTCTGTTTATTGAAAACTTGTTATGTCAACACTATACAGCATACATATTATAATGTATAATATGTATCTACATTATTTATTTATTGTACTTTAACTAAATCATTCAAACAATTTAAATTAACTCAAGAAATTTGGTTCCCAAGTTTATCATGTTATAATCATTAACTTACAATTCACTTTACACAGATGTTACAGTTTATGGATAAATGCTATTAGTATTAGACTTCAATAACAATTATTTAAATAATGTATCTTATGTTACAATTTAGAAATATATAAAACATTTTAAAAATTATATCTCTTTACACCACATTTTTATTATATAAGTTACCTAATCACAAATTAAACCTATATTATTTGTGATCCTCAAAACTCCTAACTTCATCAAGTTTAACAATATCCAAAATTCAAAAATAATTAAAAGATTAACAAAATAAATTTTTGAAATTAAAAATTGAACAATATTTTTAGATTTGCAATAAAATAAAATACAAATTTAATTAAGTAACATTCTTAAGAACCTTTATAAAACTTATTTTGGAAAATAAAAGCAAAAAAGTTTTTAATGTGTTTTTAGAGTGCGTGTAACCCAAATAAGCTAACAGGCCATAAAGACAAAAAAAAAATAAATAAATAAATAAAATCAATTTTAAGTATTTCAAATATATCAATGATTTTATTCTAATAAGTAGATGTACCATAAGCGCATTATGTATGTAAAGAAGAAGATCAAACAAATAAGAGTAGTTTAATATGAAACATTTGATTAAGAACATTAAAAGTAACAAATACAACTATAGAAATTCTGTTAACTTGTTAATTTATTTACAAATGTTACATACTTAAACTTTCAATATAAGAATCTGGAATGTCTGGACAAGAGTTGTCGGAAGAATCACATTCTTGAACAAATTCACTACCTGAAAATGTTGTGAGTTACAAAATAAAATAATATATAAAATATGAGTATTTAATGGTACTTACTTAAAGTATAACAATCATTTGGATAAACTAATGGTTGATCGTGTCCGGAACAAAATGTTATTAAGATTTTCATGACCTCAACAACATGATCAATTGATGGTCTTACATTTGGATTTTGATCCCAACATCTAAAAATAAGTATAAAGTAAGTAAAAATAGTACACTCATATAAAATGTACAGAGATTTTTTTTTAAACTTATTTTTTGTAGTTTTTTAGGCTTTATATAATTTCCATTTTATAATAACTAAAAATTAAAATCAAATTACTGAATTTTATTACATGTTATTAACCTGGACAGGGCGGTATGAAACGTTCAAAAAACATAAATAGAAACATAAAGTATCGGTAACTCTTGTTTTGGTTTCCAGATTTTACCAAAATGCGTACTGATTAGATTGTAACAACCGTAAAGCAAAAAAAAAAATATTCAAGAATTTGTTTATATTTACACAACCAATTCTGTATTATTTACATGTCACATTCTGTACATAGAACGTTTTTTGGTGTTGGAACTTAATATTCACACATTTACAATTTTAAATTTTTATTCAGTTTATTCTACTTAGTATTAATTTTTAAATTGCATATGTACTTACAACAATATATTGAAACTTAAATGGGCATACCAATATGTTTCTATCGTATTTTAAAAAAGTTTGTGATTATTATTTATTTTGTTTTATTAAACAACAAAAAGTTGTTTTCCTAACTATCATTTTTGTAGTAATTGACTTAATACTGTTTATGAATTTGTACAAGTATAAATATAAAAGAAATAATAAATACAATTATAACAATACACAAATCAGGGATCTACAAGCGTTCAAAAGTAAAGATATGAGTTTTTTATTTTTTATTTCTCACAGACTTTAGTTGGTTGTTTAACTATGAATAAACAATACATAAATATTTTCAAAATGGTATTCATTGTTGGAATAGAAATTTAAAATGGTTAAAAAATTGTGAAACCCAAATAAATTGCATACCAATGAAACACTTTCTGACAAAGAAAATAACTTTAAAAGTCACCTAACACAAGAAAAGGTAACTTTTATTGTTTTATACTCAGTAATAAGTTCTTGAAACGGCCGAGGACATTGTTCAAACATAGGTGGTCTAGTTCCTTTATGTACTGCCCACATTATTCCATAAGCAGAACCGCCAATTTCATTAAATGGTTTCAGTCTTGTTAACACTTGCCATAAAATTATACCCCAACTGTAAACATCACACTTTTCTGTGTAATTTGAACCTTAAAGCATAAAGAAAATACAATGTACTTATGTAATAAGTAAATCAATAATGTTATACTACTATATTTCTAACCTTCAAATACTTCAGGTGCCATCCAGGCAGCACTGCCTTTATTATTAGTCATGTATGTTTTTTTGTCACATGCAGTTCCAAAATCACATATTTTTAATGTTTTTCCTTCATTTACTAAGAGTAAATTTGGGGGCTTCAAATCTCTAAACAAAAATAGCGATTATATATTAATTTTGACTTCAACTCTAAAATAATTTAAGAATAATTGGAATAAAAACATAAATATTAATAAGTAGGTACCGGTGAATTAAAGGTTTAGGTTTCATATTATGAAGATATGCTACACCTTCGGCACATTGTAAAGTCCAACTGACAGCATGACCCAAGTTATATTCTGGTTCAGGTTTACAATGCAACACTAAAAACATTTAACAAATGTCAAAAATAATGAATGACAAGAAGTACCTACATGATTATAAATATAGAATCATAGTTTTGCTTTATGAAAAAACATTACAAATATTGTTACATAAAAAAACTGCATTTTCCTTAATTTGCACTATTAAACTGGACACTTGAATTAAAATCAGGAAGTTAAAATTTCTATTAACTTGAAGATACTACCTAATTTAAAGTTTTAAAATATCTTTTTTATTTTTTGCAAGAGTTATCGGTTACTAGAACTTCACTCTACTTAGTAAGCCCAACCTTTAGCGTTCTGCAAAATAAATTAAATACAGTAATTCACAATTACTATAGGCTATAATTAACCAAACATTAATTGAAATAGAGTCCAGTTTTCAATATGAGGAAATATTTTTTTTTTTTGTCAGTTTGTTTAGTAAAATGTTTTTATCTTAATAAATTTCAAACCGTTGAGATACAGTGACTTGTAATAAGTATCTAGGTATATTGAACAGATCATTTAGAAAATAAAAATTGTTGAGATATAAAATATTTTGTTATAAACTAAAATAAAAACAACCAATCTTACCGTTATACAATGAACCTCCTTCGGCAAATTCCATAACTAGACATACAGGATTAGAAGTACAAGCGCCGTATAATTTGACAATATTAGGATGATTGACTCGAGACAGCTGCCGAACCTCGATTGTAAAAGCTTTACGCTCAGCCTCGGTATCAATATGTTTGACAGCTACATAGTTATTGCGCCATCTTCCACGGTAAACAACACCAAACGATCCTTTACCCACAATCTACAAAATTTACAAGAATAGCGATTAGTTTAACTAACGTCTAGGTTACCTGCCAAACAAACTCTAAAAAGTAAAATATTCATACATTGAGCTTTTCGATTTCTTCATAATCAATTTCTTCTACAAACTTTGGTTTGTGTCCGAGTGTCTCTTTAATAGCCATTTGATTTGTGCATGTTCTCCAAATATCCAAGAATGTGTTCGGCAGTACACATTGCCCACAGTACTGAATTTTTTGTTGAAAAGATAAATACAATTTCAACACATTTACGTTTAATGTTTGGCACTTATTTTCCTTGGTTCGTACGACTTGAATTATTTGACTACCGAGTACCTATTGTAATAGATTTTGTCATGTATCGATATTAATAGTTTGAGTTTTTGACTTTGTTATTCATTCATTGCTGTTGTGATTAATGGTCGATTGATAGCACGTAATACAAATACAACAATATGATAAATTATTCCACTGATATCGAAAAAAATACAAGTAAAAAATAAAAGTAAAGCACCTTAACACCACTGCGACCTTAACAACTCTGCGACCGCCTGCGTCCTGACCATGACGAAGTGACGCTGTTCAAAACATTTTAGCAGAGAGAAAATTGTTAAATTTTTTTGATCATTACATTGGTACATGACGTGCATAGGCATACCATCCACCAACCTTGGATTCCACCGCAGAAAAGTCAAATAATTTCTATAGATAATAATATCTATAATTGTGCACAGAATAGATATAGCATGATTTTGATAAGAGTGCTTATTATTATGAGAAGAGTGCTGAGTGTAGTAGAAAGATGAAATTTCATCTGTTCTGTGGTAGTTGTTAACGGGTAAGTTATTGAGAAAAAGAGGAAACTTTTGAGTTTCGACATTAGATACACCATAGATACACTGAACCAAAAAACTATTTCGAATTAAAACATATTTAATTGAAATACGGTCAATAAAAATGTTAATGAATATTACAATATATATATTATATATTTATCAAAAATTCCATTATCTACACTGGAAATAAATAATGATTAATTCAAGAAAATATACTAGCTGACCCGACAGACGTTGTCCTGTTCAAAAAAACATGTTAACCTGTTTCGTGTGAGTGTATCTATTTACTGTAAAATTAAATTGATGTGTAACGTATAAGCTTAAAGCTGTTCTAAATAATAGCACAAATGAAAAAACTTAATTCATTTTTATGATTAGTATTTATTTTTTGTACCTACAAAAAAAAAATACTAAAATTTAATTTTTTAATTTTAATAAGTACTATTTTTCAGTAGGTTTTTGTCATCCTTCGTGGCCAAATTTTGAAAACAATTTTGTTAGCGTGTCTTCACATCATACAACGGAGTTTTTGAACTTTTTTTTTTATTCAAAAAAATCTTATTTAATACATACATATACAATACATTATATTATTTACAAGATTATCTATCTCTTTAAGCGATTGCTTGTGTTGAGATGGAGAGTTGTATAATTTTATTAAAAACATGTGAAATATATAATTAGAATAAAGAAAAATGTAAACATTTAAAATATTCGAAATTTAGTGAACGTAAAAAAAGTTTTACGCATACAATTTTAGTTAATTATTACAATTTCATTTACGCTAAAAATATTAACATATATTATAATATACTAAAATAATAACGATTTATTCGATTTATACTAGTTGGGAAAAAAGCCAGTGGTATATAATTTTTTTAGGATTAAGTTAAGTACAGTAGACTTTTTTTTATATATGATTATAGCATAGAGTTGAAATATGCCGGTCCTAGATATTTTACAGAAAATTGCCCAAAGCATAGAAAAGAGATTAAATGGCCCAAAGGCTTTTTGTGTGTACTTTACTGGAGTATTATAGAGTCTGCATTCTCTTTTACCATCATACAATTTCATATTTACACCTTTGATGACATTCTTAAAAATATAGATAATTAACTGATGAATTACTAATACTAAAATACTAAATAATACTACAAAATACTAATGAACTATAAGTCAAATAAACAATTACAATTTTATTTCGTGTTACCCATACCTAGCAACCAAAATAATAATTAAAAAAAAAACGATTCTGAGAGAGCTATCTAAATTCTAATCTAATAAGCCATGCGGGTGAAAATACAAATATAAGATATTTCATTACTAGGTATTAGTTTGGGAAAAAAACAAATGTACCAAAAAGGAGCAGCACAATTAATGTATCCTACCTACTTACTCCTACTCCTTATACCTACGTGAAAAAAAAATAGTCTATTACACTTAGCACAAACTTTTTTCCAGGCTTATTAACGTATTAAATTCGTTTATTGTATTGAAGTGTGAAAATAACAAGGAATTATTTTTAATTGCATTAATAGACCCGTTCTAATGACGGTTTTGAAGATTCCGCAATTTTCGTCGTATTGGCACATTACACAAAATTTCAGAAAACATTTCATACAAAATATGTTTGAAAACCAAAATCTCTACTGTTATGTGGTATTGAGTGTACCAATCGGAGCTCTCCTTCTATAGGAAAACGTAATCAAAAACCGAAAAATGTCAAATTTTCCGCCGTAAAACTTTTGAAAAATGTTCGGGTTTTGGGTCAAAACTTAAAAACTAAGGAAAATTTCCAAAAAAATTTAATTTAAGGTACCACACTCTACAAACTATTAAGTGTTTTGATATTTTACGATTAAATTACTCCTACCAGAAAAAGTGATCACAAAAAAAAAAAAAAAAAAAAAAAAAACATAATTGTAAAAACAATACATTCTAAATACTTCGTAAAATTTTTTTATTTTTAGAATTATATCTCGCTACTTTCAGAATCTAAAATTGGAGATCTATAGTAAAATGTAAAATTATGAATTCTTTAATTTTTATTTAATTTTTATTATAAATAAATAATTTTGACGTATGACTAGTAGTTTTGGTTAAAAGTTAAAAAAACTAAAAAATTTAGTTTTTTGATAATCTAAGTATGCAAAATGGTATATTCCTATGAGCGATTTTACGGCATTTTATTTTTGTTCTATACTTTTTTGCCGAGGGTCCAAAAGTTAACAAGTTAAGTAAAAAATAGCCAAGATAGTATGCATCCCCTTTTTATGGGATGGAGAGCTAAGACGAGGCACAAGGGTTATATCTGAGGACTTTTAGTATCCCAATCAGTAAGTTATGGACTGATGGTGTACCAAAATTCAACTCTTTAGAAACTAATTACAATCTTTTTCCTATATTTTGACTGAACTATACTATTAAACTTTATACCTACACCTCTTTTTATAAAATAAAATAAATAGGTTTACTAAGCTTGCATACATAAACATTGAATTAATTCCAATACTACAATTATTATTATTTTTTATTTTTTTTTTTTAAATAGCCGTGGCCCGTATTGCTCGCGACCCACTGTGCTGTAGAACAGTAGCACAGCGGCCCAGTCCGGCCCTGCAGTGGTTACGCCTCTAAAAAATAATGACACATACTAACCTACCTTTCTAAGAAGGTCTTATAAATATAACTATTATAAATTGAGTGCCTACTAGGTATATACATTTCTATTACCTACTATGTATATACCTAGTTAAAATATTCATCATGAATTATACATAATGATGACCCATTGTGTGATGGCCTCGGAGAAAAATAAAATATGCCACCCTAAAAAAAATCATAAATGTATTTTTTTCTATCAGTTCACACAAGAAAACGCTTTTATACCTACTTAGTGGTTTTACTTCCCTATCGCGCAATATACGTATTACCTATATTATATAATATAAAAAAGTAAGGCCGGGATCCGTCTAGGTCGCGTGGGTAGTTTGATGGGGTAGTGACTACGATTTGGGTGGGTCACTAGTTTAGAAGTTGTGTTCTTTTTTTTTTTTTTTTGTTTTTCTGTGGACACATTTTCTATTAGAAAATATCTGACAGTGATTAAAATTACTATCGTAAAAAACGCTTCGATGCAAATCTACAAATAGTGTAAAATTTTTATATAATATATAATTTTTAGTAAATAATAAATTATAATACCTGCCTTGGTTATTAGCAGTATAAATTTGTATTATTAAGATACTATTATTGGGTATACGTGTAATTGGTATGCGTGCAACAAACTTCTCAAAACAATTCATATCTACACGCCGATATGAAACACAAAACAATTAGACGAACCAAAAAGTCATGTTGCAGGTAGCTGTAAACACGCGGGCCGCCAAATCGCACAATATGTGTATAATATACATAGGTACAATTACACGTTTATTTTAATTAAAAATAACTAATTATTTATTAACTTTATCGGACTAAATTTATGCCTAAAACCCTCTCTGTGATGTCCTATTTAATTTAAAAAAAACTGCACGGCCATCCAATAAGTAGTTTCGGAGTTTATCCCGAACAAAAAAAAGCGACTTCATTTTATATAGTACAGCATAGATATAGATATAGATGCCACGTAATTTGTTTTTTTAAGTACCAAACTGTAATATGTTGTTTGTAAAAACTAAAATAAAAAAAAATTTGCACTGCAGAAAAACAGTATTCTACCTCACGAGGTAAAGTGAAAAATGACGTAGGTATTGAAAAATACATATGGATACGAAATTCAACAATTTTTGAGCTATTGAACAACGAAATTTTTAATATATTGAGCATCGGCTCATATTTAACTCGCTCGGAATCGTTATTTTTATCTTATAAAATACTCATTTTTGTCCACTTTTCAGTTGTCTAAGCTAGCACCACATTTGTAGTAAGTGAAATATTTATTCACCATTCCATTCGACTGTTTGGAAAATTCTCCTCAGGTGATAAAAAGACAAACTAATTAAAAATTGTTTCGTGTTTGCCTGAATAGATTTAACTTTACTGCATGGTCTAAAGAGGTAAAAAAACCTCATGGTGAGATACACCTGGACATTGATATTATAATATACTATAAAAGTATATTATAGTATATTATATAAAATCAATAACCTGGATAAAAATTGTATAATACAAAAAATGAATATTTTAGTCTCCATACACGCGTGGTCTATAATTTTAACTGACTGGCGCACTCGGATCGTTGCAGTTCAATAAAGCTCGCGATTGGTGTAGGTCACAGATATTATATACAATTGTATATATAATATAATTGTATATATCCGTGGTGAGGTACATAAACGCGTATTGAAAACCGTGAACTCTGTGCAGCCTGCAGTTATTGCAGTCCGCATTCTTTGTTGCACTGTCGCGACAAAACGTATAGTTTTTTTTTTGTCTATATCAGGAAGCCGTCAGTGGATCTACTTCAAAATATTTAAGAAATTTTTTTCTTTTCGAGTCTGCAATACCTAGCAGAGTGAACGAAACGCATATTTTTTCGATTTATTACTCCGATTCTGCTCTGACACGTCATCTCAGCGTTTTTGTCCAACATCTGAGGTTTGAACGGTGGGTACAAAAAAAAAAAAACAGGCCACTGCTAACATATTATGGATAAAGAATTATCCAAATTAGATTTCAAAACATTTTTGGTTTCCAGTACCGCCAGGTGGATATAGTTATAATTTATAATATAATTTGCGTATTACCTAAGTATAATCCATCATACATGCCTTACAATAAACTATTGATAATATTAATAAATTCTACACTAACACAAAAATTACAATTTTTGTTTTTCAGTACACAACGAACCTAGAATTTTAGGTACTTATAGCTACAACAATAAATACAGAATTTTTTTTTTTAGTATTGAATTGTCAAAAAAATTCAATGTATAAAATAGATATTTGAATGCGTTTAAAATAAATGTTTGTCAGCAATAATAATAATAAATTAATGTGGTAAATGATTTTTAGAATGCAGAAAAAGCTATAAACAAAAACATGTACACTCAATTTAATTTTTGCTCAACAGGTGTCACGTGTTTTGTACGTCCGATGGAAATACTTGACAAAATGGATACGACTGACAAAGCACATCACATTTTTCACTGGAAACTTTTAAAACTAATGGGCCTATACCACATTTTAAAACCTAGTACTTTTACAATTTACGGTTTCAACATATACGCTGTTTTTCTATTCATCGTGTTTTTGGCACCTCTGACCGTCATAACATTTACCATGTGTCCCATTGGAATACATGATTTGAGAAACGATATAGTCTCGTTCGGCTATAACATACTGTTACTGGCAATATTTTTTTTATCCTGCCACAAAGGAGTAATTTTTTTGTGCTACGCAAACAAACTATGGAAATGTTTTGAGATTTCGAAATTCCATTTTCTGTCTTATCAAAATTATGACAAGAACATTTTCAAATACTGGCAGAGACGAACGTATCGCGACACGACTATTATATTTATAATACACATAATTCCTTTCTGCTTGTGGTGCGGGAGTCCGTACATATTCACCAATACTTACCGTACGGTTCGGCAACTCGACGGTTCAATCGATAAATTTCGTTTAAATATTTTCAATGTCCATACTGTTGTGTCGAGTAAAACGTACAACGATAACTTTGGTATGTTTTATTGTATGGAGTTATTAGTAATTTCTTCGTTTGTTTTCTTTTCATTCGTATTTGACGAGTTGCTGGTGATGATGTCCTATGCGTTTCGTTGCCAATTCGAAACTGTTTGTAATGGAATTGAAGTATTAGGGCATCAACCGCGTTCAGACGATGATGTTTTGAGTAAGTACTGTAAATTTTTTTTCTTTAATAATTATAGAAACATGATCAAAGAGTAAAATTTTCTAAGTGGAGTGTAACAAATTAAAATTGAGTTTTTACTGTTACCGGTATACCTATACAGTTTGTAGTTACTAGTTAGGTAGTACAAGCATTGATTAAATATTTAATGGATGGTACGAGTTACAAAAATTATTGGAATACCCTATTTCGTTTGAAATTTAACAACGATTAATAATAATTAATCTCAGACTGAACATTGTTAAGCCATTATTATTTACATGACTTAATTGTAATTAGACGGGCTTGAAGTTACGGGTTTGCCGGAAACGTTGAGAAAAATTGATGTAATTCAAAAAGTCATCAATAGAATTAATTTTTCGTAAAACGTGTTAATTCAATTAGGTATTTAAAAAAATTTCAAAAGTATCAAAATTCTTTAATTGTAGTTTATAAATAATTATTAATATTTTTTTTTATTTAATAGACATTTTTCATTGAACATATTTATAAATAGGTATATTTTAAACTTGAAAAATTGTCAGAAAATATATTTAGGTAATTCATTTGTTTGTTTTACAAAATAAGTTTGATAAAAATGAAAAAGACACATTTACAGTGGTTTATTTGTGTTAAAAAATACGTACTATTCGCTGGACCCCCCCTTTTGAATTTTGGGTCACTGAAAATGAAAATAATTTGTTTGACTAATTTTAAAATTTTTTTGACAGTCCTCCAGTTTTAACAACTGTTCTTCAAAGGGGACTGTAGAAACGAGTCTCAACTACAATAGCTATGACAAAAATAGTGCCAAAGTTAAGGCTAAATTTTGGCCTGTACTCGCAGTGGCGTAATAAGGAATTCACTCTTAGAGTCTAGAGGGATACATACTTTATATGCAATAAATAAATTTATAAAAGGCAACTCCACCATAGGCCCATTTAAGAACTTAGCCACATGATTAAGGAGTGGAAAAAAATGTAGAATATGGTCAAACAACATGAAACAAATAAGGGTCTAAGTATTTATAAAAAAAGTAGGAATTTAATTTTGATATTTCCACAGTTTAATGGACTGGGGAACGTTTCTACAGTTCCCAAAAGGAAATCTGATGCACCCGGTGTAGCCGTGTAGGGGTGTCAAACAAATTTTGCAAAATGGTCAAACAAATTAGGCTCTATGTGTTTACAAGAAAAAGTTTTAACTTTTGGCATTTCCACAGTTTGGGGGGCTGCGGAAACGTTTCTACAGCTCCCCTTGAAGAAAAGTTGCTGAAACTGGAGAAGGAGTGTCAAAAAAATTTTGAAATTAGTCAAACAAATCACTAACAAATTATTTTCATTTTTAATGACCCAAAATTCAAAAAGGGGGAGGACCATCAAAGTGTACGTTAAAACAATTGTTATTTTTAATTTTTTAAAATGTTCCGTAGTATTATTAAAATTATTTAAATATTAATTTCTTCAATTTTTTCTAAATTTTCCTAAACTAATGAAAAAACAAATGTTTTTTTCTCCAATATTGCTCTAATTTTGTTTGGAAACAAAACTGATTATTTTCCACCCAATAAATAGGAACTATATAATACAATATTATACAAGGAAATCGATCATTATGGTTTTTTGTAAAATTTGTCTTTATAGTTATCACCAAAATTTAAATATTTATAGAGGAAATATCCTAGTAAATGTAAATGTAATTCTTTCCATTCTTAATTACCTATACAAATTATAATTTTTACAATATATGTATGATATATAATAATTAGGTATTAACAATACAAAAATATTGAGAGATAAATGTGACGTTTACGATGAATTGAAAGCCATTATATACGATCATCAGAAAGTTATGAGGTGAGTTAACATAAAATTAGTTTGTATAATCTTGGAAAAAATATTTAATAAATATACGTCCTTGTCTTTCCATTTTAAACAGCTTTATTTTTACACTATAAGTAAAATAAAAATTAAAAACATTATAAAAAGTCGTATTGAATTTAAATCTGTAAATTAAAATAGTCAACCAAATAAAAGTAGTTATTGAAAAATGTGTGTACGATATTTAATAAATTCTGAGCTCGAGTTTATTTATAAAATTTCCATTAATGATCAACAATCAATCTTACAATCAATTTCAAGCTATTATTGAGTGCAGTTTCATAATAACATTACGCAAGTCTTATTTTTGCAGAACATTGACTGACTTTTACACTATAGTAAGGCCCGAAGCATTAAATCGGATATTTGTATTGTCATCAGCACATGTGATCATTTGGTTCATAATGGCGTTGGTGAGAACATCTAATGTTTCATCAAATTATATGCATTTTAAATTTACGCACCTATAATCTATATATACGCACAAAATCTTTAGTTTATATAGTTAACAGTAAGTTAATACAGTTATCTTTTTTATTTCAATTGAATTTGTGTTAAATTAAAACTTAAAATGTAATGACTGTAAGATATATTTGTTTTTCTACAAGCGCATAAACTGAAACCATATTATGCAATAATTTTAGACTTTTTTGGGTATTGAGGCAAGCGATCCCATATTGACAATTAAAATAATATTTACTATTCCTGTGTTTGGATTTGAAAAATTCGTCACGTGCTATGCATTTGAAACTATAAACGATTACGTAAGTATTAAGTAGTAAGTATACATAAAAAAATTTTAACTAAAACAATATAATTGTTTATATAAGAAATAAATTCGCAAAATTAAAAGACATAACATAAATTCTAGTCCTTAGCTTACTCTCGCGTCTTCAATGTTGAATGTTTTTTTTAAATAGGATTTGTTTATCATAAATAGAAGAGATCGTTTCGTAGGGATAATGACGTTCAGGCTTCTTCAAATGTCGGTACCACTTATTTATTTATATACAAATGAATATTTAGAAAAATGACTCAATTTTATAGTCATTTTATATGTGACCTACACATACATAAAAAGTTAAAACCCGACCGTCAAGCACTATAAAATATGATTTTTACAATAAAACAAAACGGATTTCAATAATTTTAAAAATTGAATTCGTGAGAGTTTTTCCCGCAAAAAGGTTTTTTTACGATGTTTGTTCCTGCAATTAGTGTTGTTGACAACATAATATGTAACGCGCATACTTCTGTTTGGACGGAAGGTAAGGAAAGAAAACAATAGTAGCTCACGCACGTTAAGGGGATCTCCCTTAAAATGAACCGAATTTAGTTCTGTAAAAAAATTTTGTTTCTTAAACTTTTTTTCTAGGTTATTGTGGGAGTGGATTTTCAATACTTTTGTTAAAAATATATTTAAATATCACATAAATTTTTCAAAATTTGAATAATTTTTCAGTAAACGTAAAGAAAAGATGACGTATAAAATAAAAAATCTACTCCCACGATTCGAAGAATCGAAATCTTTTTTCTGAATTAGATTCGGTACAATTTAAGTGAATAAATTCGACTCTAGCTTTTAGGTCTATAGTGTTGTCTCAGGAATATAAAAATTTTTAATTCTTTTAAAATGGTGACGTGTGGTTGCGCGTGAGTCGTGCGGGACACCTTCCCGGAAAGTACCACATACACTGATAACATACACTCACACTAACGTTCATTTACTACTCACATAAAGACACCACGTTATAGAAATTATCAAAATATTGCCTATACAAAACTTAAAAACAACCGGTACCCAATCCCCTTAATAAAAAGAATAATTTATCATAAAAAATTTCGAGTTTTCTAAACATCGAAGAGCTAAGTCCAACTATTAATTTTTTAAATTTGTATGTCCGTTTATTTTTCAGAAAGAAGCTATTGTTTTTTCATTATACAGTAGTAATTGGACAGAAATGGAAAAAAAAAGTAAAGATTTAATCCTACTCGCAATGTTGATGAATAATGCTAACAATCTAAAAGTAAAATTGACTAGCACAAAGGTCGTGAACTTGGAGTTGTTTGCTGGTGTATGTACATAAGTTTATTATTAATAGGATACTGTATGTAGCATGGGCTAAATTTGTGTGTAGTACACATGACACACAAATTATACCAAGTTGTGTGCGCTGAGTGCGCAGTACAAAATTAGAAATTCTATGATGGCTTGTATTAATTTTACTAAACTTCGAAAAATTCATTGAAATTCAGGTCAAAAATAGTTCAGGTAGAGTTAAAATTGTTTAAAATTTGTATTACACTTGTATTTTACTCTTTTTATATTATTGTGGACAGTTTTAAGCAATCATACCTTTACACTTTTTATAGAAATCGAAATGAAAATACGATTTTATTTTTTTTAACTATTATTACTTGCTTTCAAAATTGTTTCGCATTTATTGGTTATATAAGTTATAACTTAAAAACAAACAAACTGCTAACGAATGTTTTAGTACAATCTTAGTTCACTCGCCAATCTTTTAACCAAACTTTTGAAAAATTTTGTTTTTTCTCATATTATACATAGTAATTAATACTGTTTTATATTGCATTTATTTCAAATACCTGATACAGTTTTTCTTTCACAGACAATGCGTACCTGTTATTCATTTTGTTCAGTTTTGATTAACTATAGCAAAACAATGTAAACCACAATCCGGTAATGAAAGTAAGTAACTGTCTACACTGTACAAAATTTTTAAAAATGTAAAATTATAATAACGTTTTGGTTCTCAAAAAAAAAAAACAAATTATTTTTATAGCAATAAGTGAATAAAATGGTAAATATGAATAGAATAGTAAAAAAATACGTACTGATCGACTAATCTATATTTATAAGCTTATATTGTTTACGAGTATTGCAAATAAAACAAAAAACAAACAATGTAAAACGAAAGTTTTTGTAAAAATAAGTTTTAAAAGATTAAATATATTAAAATGTTCCAATATGATAGGTAATATATCACTTGTTAAAACAAGTATTAATTAATAATAATTATGATTTAACTACTTAATTAGATTCTGGGAGTTTTGCTTGTTAATATTGTGATAAGGTTATTTATAATGTCACTAATAAATCTAGATTATTGATAATTTCTAAGTTATTGTGTAATAGTTATTAAGTTAACTTAACAACTTTTATTAAATTGAAAAAGTGTTTAGAGAATTTTCAGTAAAATACTAACTTACTTAAAATTATCTTTTGAAGGCTCATTTAATAAATCAGTCTATTAGTTGTCTTAAGTTTGATTAAGTTTTGTGGCTGGTATATTTTAATATTTAAACGAAAAATAAACACTTATTGTTATAAAAATACGAGAAAAACAAGTAGCTTTCAAATTTTTTAAAGTTTATTTCGGATACTAAAATGTGGTTGAATAGCAAAAAAAATCATGTTCAATTAACAAATATCAAAACTATTCTATTTGTTTGTTAAAAGTTTTAAGTGACTTTTATTTTTAATTTATAATAAAATTGTTTCCTATTTTTTGTGGTTTTTCAACAATCGCTCTAAAAATTGTGTGTTTGCTTGATTTCATACAAAGTAACTTATCATCCTTTGAAGTTGCACAATAATGTACACATTGATAACTGCACAAATTACACTTAAACTTTCAAATTTTTTCCATACCTACTTTAAATGTATCCTTATGTTTCAATACTTTGTATTAATTATTTAAAAAGTGATGGTCGTGAATTTTTTCACTATAGTAATTAATTATTTAATTTCAAAACATATAAACACATTTATAAATTTATGTTTTGAAGGTAAAACAACGTACATAAAATGAATTTCAACTCACAGCAGATGCTAACTAGGGTACATATTCAGAAACATAAACACAGTGAGAAACAGGTACTTTGAGTAACTTTAGATCTTAGATCATTTAAATATGAGTATTTTTTTTTATTGCTGTGCACAATGCACTTGCTATCAAACATTATTGTAAATTAAAATCACAAGTATCTCAATATTATGTTATTCATTTTTTAGACAAAACACCAATTATTATTAATTTATAAGCATTAATTATTTACAATTATAATTGTTATGTTACTATATGTTGTATTTGAAAAAATAAATGTAAAAAAACTAAATAAAGAGAACTAATAGTATATGAGTGTATTTTTTTTTAGTACAATTTTTTGACATTTACGAGATTTACATTTATCTCGTATTTGTTTATAATTGCTAATAGGAATAATATGAAACAAATTTACTGTAGGTACTAATATAAAAAAAAAATTAAACCCTAGATATTTTTGTCACAACAAGATAGTTTGAAAAATTAGGACGTTCAATAAAATGTTTGAGAGTTAGATATATTAAAAAAAAAAAAAAATTGTTGGTGCAAACTTACCCCTTAAGGTGTAAAGTATCCTTATTTTACGGTACATATAGTGTACACTGGTACACAACGCGTAAGTGTATCGCTTACGTTTCCAAGATCTAGAAAATTACGAAGAAAGTTTAATTTTGTTTTATTTTATAACTTGCCTGGTGGTGTACTGCAAGAGGACGTGGTGCA